>CM040128.1:157149281-157542409 GCA_022559845.1 Amorphophallus konjac | reverse complement strand
AAGGGATATCAAGATATTGCTCCAAGCATACACAGGCGCCAGGGGTTCCATACCCCTCTATTTTTGGCTTTCACCCCGACATTCAGTGGGTGATCGTCTATCATTCCCTGGCAAATGTTAAGTCCAGGGGAGATGCTGTCAAAATTCTCCCAGGATGCCAGAGATGACATGAAACCCATCCCCGGGACCTTATCTATCAGTGGTGACAGAGGCTCCTTATACCCTATTGTTCCCCTCCCAATCTTTTTATGTTCCCGGCCTTCCTTGGGAACCTATACCAAAACAGGTCGAAGTCTAGTGAATTGAGCCATTCAATGCCCTAGGGCCCATTTGCCTCAACCCTAACCAATATGAAACCCAAAACAGAGTACCGTAAGCTCTGTTTCTTGTCCCGGCGCCCTCACACCTCTCGGCCCAGCCTACAGTGAACCGGGTGAACAGCTCCCGGCGCCACTTCTTCAGGCGCCGAGAACCACCAGGAATATCTCCTCTCCTGCACGCCGGGAGCCCCTACGCCTTGGCCTTCTTCCCTGCGCGCCGGGAGCCCTCTCTGCATCCTCATGCGCCGAGAACCTAACCCACTGGCATTCTTCTGGCGCCAGGAACCTATATGCACACCCAATCTGCCCCAGGAGCCTACTCCTCCATATAATTGAACCCTCCCCCCCATTACTTTAACTCAGCCCATCCAGGGATGCCTATGAGTCATCATATCTGGCCCGGGGATAAATTTAAAAGGAAACTGGATTCCCTTATCCTCCGCCATCGGATTTATGAACAACCCCTCTTACTCGTGTGGATTCTGTCACTGCATGAGTCCCGCTAGCTTTCCGAAGGGAAGATCATACATTACCCTATAGTCCGTATATAGGGGTCGAGAGGCTTGATCTCTCTCTTTCTCTCGGCTTTCACCTCGGCACTCCGTGGGTGATAGCCTATTTCCCTCTGGGCGTAACCCAGATTAAGAGGAAAGGCTGTCGAAATACCGATCGAAGCTTTAAACCTATATCATGGTCATGGCTCTGCCTTTCCGTGGTGGACATCTTCTATCTCCTTGTTCCCACCAAGTATAACTGTTTTGAACCGCCAATCACACGATCTAGTCTGTTTCTGTGGTTGATGTTATTATCTTACCCGCCTCCCTGGCCCTGGTAGGAAGTTTAAAATTAAGCATGTGAACATCTGTTCGCCTTACGAGGCCTCCTATTTTAGCGTTTAATCAAGGGTTGTCCTTCCTTAGAAGGATGTAATTAACGTCATAACGTTCATGGTATGACGGACTTCTAGTCCAGACATGATCACTCACAATCGACTGACCATGTCAGATCGAGCGCACAATAAAATTGTCACTTCGGTGACTGGCACGCCAATGAACCAATAAATAAATAAATTAATAAATGATAAATCAATCCAATAAAATAAAATAAATAAATATAAATAAAAATCCAGCGTCCACAAGTCTGGCACGCCCGGTGGGACATAGTCTCCCTTCATCTTTACGCCAAAATAGGAGGCCCCACGGCCCCCCCCCTCAAAATTCTGATTCCGTGTGCTTCCTTACTTCCAGGAAACTATGATGACAACACAAATCACGTCTGTATGCTTCGACAAGCAACCGGTGGACATGCATGTCCAGGAGGGGTACCTGGCGGTACCACTAGCATTCGGTTCGTTTCCTCCAGCTATCGGGCTGCCCAACTGCTTGGGCGTTGTCTACACCGACCTTCTACAGGTCGATAACGATGAGCAAGGCGCTGCTGCAAGCGCCCCGGTGAAGACCGCTGACTGCAAGGATGGCTTACCGAACAAAACGGCCCCCACGGCCATCGCCTGCTACGTCCATCATGTCCAGAAAAGAGACATGGTCCCCACTGCTGCCCAGAAGGGGAAGAAAACCAACCGGAGGAGCCGGTCTATTGCTGTTGATCGTCGCCTTTCCAATTCCGGAAAGACGATAATGATGGGTGCTATTAGGGCGAACCTTGACGGTCGTCCCAGGGGAGTCCGGCCGGACAGAATTGTCCCAACCATCCCAACTAACAACCAATTCCAGGTTTTGGCCACTAGGAGGGCCAACTGGGAGGCTGCTGAAAAGAAGCCGCTGGCGCCCAAGCCAGCAAAATGCAAACAGGTCTGGCGACCGAAGAAGATCCAAGGCTGGGCCCCAGCTGAAGACAGAAAGAACCTTACTGATGTCACTATCGCCCGCCTCAGAGCAGGGGGCAGAAGGGAAATGAAGAGAGATGAAGGAAATGCTACTGCTGTCTACCCCAGGACCCGGGGAAGGAGAGATGAGATTGAGGGTCAAGAAAGAAATATGACCGCTGTTCGCCCCTTGTTGAGGGGCAGAAGATATGAAACAAAAGAAAACTTCACTACCACCCATCCCATGGCCAGGGGCAAGAGATGGGAAGAGAAGATCCACAATGCTGCTGCCAACCGCTGTCAAGTTGGCAATGTGAGAAGAAGTGAACCAGTCACTATGATTACTGCAAGAAGATCAGGAGCCTGTGCCAGACAGGCTGATATCTTCAAATATCCCAGGGCCGAGCATCTGAATGCTCGGGTGACGAGACTGGCCTGGCAACAAAAGGGCCAGGACAGACTGATGCTCCAACCTGAGCCGCAAAGGCGCGACCCAGAGGAGACAAAGCAAGTAGTCCAAGACTACTTCCACTACCTAGGGAGCTCTGCCCTAGGTCAGCAAAGACTATCCCGTGCCTTGGGCACCAGGGATGATGAAGAAGAAGAAGCCTTCCAAGAAATGATGATCGGAGCCTCCTCCTCCGATTCGAATGACTATGAAGAAGGCCTCAGGGCCAGATATAATGAAGAAGACCTGCACGGGGAAGAAGACAAAGAAAGAATATCGGTCTTTGACCGGCTCAGATATCCTAGCCAAATAAAAAGAAAGGTCTACAGGCGAAAAGGAAAGATGCAAATCTTCGCCTGCAACATGGCTGGACTGGCCAGGGGGCAAGATATACTACCAACTCAGCCAGATGAATTGCTCAGGCTGGCAACTAGACCTGGTCCTGTCACAAGAAGAGGCCAGGCCGCAAAGGATAAAATGAAAATTGATGATGAAGCCCGCAGGATTACCACTATGACAGTTAATGTGGTAACAACAGAAGATGGAGATAACCCCTTCGTTGATGATGCTGAAGGGACTTCTGAAGATATACAAATCCCATCAACCATGGATCCCATGATCCAGATGATGTTCAGAAGATACCAACAGGAGATCAATACTCTCCGAAGACAGCTCAATGAGAGACAGGAAGCTACATCAGTCTCAAAGCAAGCTGAACCTGTGGGGCAGACATCCAGCTCAGCAGAGACGGCTATTCCAGCTAACCCCCTCCTAGCTGATAAGGGCAAAGCACCAAGCCAACCTATTCCACAGCAGACAGTGACTCAGCCCTCCGTGTCCCAGACACAGCCTACCGCGCCCATCTTGCGCGCCACTGTGATGACAACTCCTCACAGCCAGCAACAAGCCCACTTCTTTCCAGAAGATATAGATCCAGCTGTAGCCCACAAGCAGATGATTGAAAGAATTGTGGAAATGAAGCTTTCAGAAAAGACTGGAGATGATACTAGTGCCTATGATGTGTACAGGGTACCATATCCTCCCCAGTACGCTGCCAAAAGACTGCCTCCAGGCATCAGTAAGCCGCCAAAGTTTGAGAAATTCAATGGCCAGGGCTCCCCCAGGGAGCATATAGCCTACTACACTACAATTATGGGCGACCTAGCAGTCGATGAAGCTTATCTGCTCAAGTTCTTTGGCTCATCCCTCACTGGGTTGGCCTTTGAATGGTACTCAAGCCTGCCAGCTGGGTCAGTGGCTGATTGGCCTGATATGCAGAGAAAATTCCGCGACAGATTTCATGTCACGGAAAGGGAAATCACGATAGCAGAACTATATGCAACCAGGCAGAAACAAGATGAGACTGCACTGGACTACATCAAAAGGTGGAGGAACTTAGCCATGAGATGCCGAAGGCCTCCTCATCAGGAAGATGCGGTGCAGATATGCAAGCAGAGCCTCAGAAGGGAGGTGCTAGAAAAGATGATCGGTGCAGATGTCAGAACATTTGACCGATTGAACAATATAGTGGCCGAGGTCGAGACGTTCTTGTCCAAGCGTCCGACCGCCAATGCTCCCACTATGCTGAAGGGAAAATCCAATGAGCGACGGCCATCACACTCCGAGGCCAACACCGTCGATTTCAGAACCTTCGAGCAGCAGAAGGGGAAGAAAGGGGCAGATGAAGCTCCCCCGCTGGCAGATACAGCAGAAAGGAAGGATAAAGTCTCTCTGAGAGACAAGATGAGAAAAGCATATTCCTTCCCGAAAGATAAGACGGCCGCACTATTCAACTGGGCATATAAGTTCAATAAGGTAACATTGCCTGAACCCAAAAGGCCAGCAGATGCAGCAAAGAAAGACGATCCGCTGTTCTGTCCATTTCACCGTGCGCTGGGGCACGCAATTGAAGATTGTTATGTCTTCAAAGATATCATGGAAGGAATGGTCAAGAAAGGTGAGCTGCAGCTGGGAGATTACCAGGTAAAGCCGCCCCATCCACATGAGCCTCCACCCTGGAGAATGGCTGCCAATATGATCTCAGTCTACCAACAGCTGCCCAAGGAGGCCGTTGAAGAATGCACCAAGCATACCTATGAAGCTTGCTTCCTCACCCCGCAGAAAGATCAGGAAGGATGGCAGATGATACCCATAAAAAGCAGAAAGAAGACTCCTGCAGCCAGTACCAGTGGAGCAGTTATTCGGGGTGTTACACCAAGGCCTGAGCCGCCTCCGATAAAGCCAATATGGCATACAACTGAGACTGGACCAGTCATCCGGATCCCTACTCACAACCGGAGGAGACAAACTCCCCTCCCTACACATAAAGAAGTAAGCCCTGCAGCCAGGCGTCTGCAGCAATATATTAATGAGCTTGATGAGTACGAGCAGAAGAAGCCCAAGCATCTGCTAATGAAGGACTGTATACTCTGGGAACAGCTTGAAGAATTGAAAATCAAAGAGCAGCCAGAGGCAGAACAAGAAAAAGCTGAAAATGAGCCCTTCTGGGGCAAGGGTCAGCAAAACCAAATTCCAAAAGAAGAAGAAACGGCCCAAATCCAAGAAAGGAAAGAAGGTCACGACAGTACAATGTAACACTCTGTCAGTACTCTTTTCCTTGCCCGGGGAGGATGATGAGCCGGAAGCATCCAACGCTCCGCTAGAAGCTAACCATGCCGAAGCCTCTACCTCGGCCCATGCAACACGTTCTGGGAGAAGATGGGGACGCCCACCACCAGCCAACCATAATATCATGTTCAGAGGGGAGCAACCCTATCAAATCCCTGAACCAGAAATACGAGGTGTCCAGGTTCCTCCCCCTGCCAGTCTGTATCAAGATAAAAAGAAAGTAGATGAAGCACCTTCATTCCTGGAGTTCCTGTCCAGCTTAGAAGACGAGCAACCGTCTCATACTGCTCCAGCTAAAAGCGATAAATGCCAGCAGACAGCAGCTGGAAAGCAGAAACAGCATGAAGAAAATGAAGGAAGTAACCCTCTAGCAAAACCAGGGGCAGTCGATACAGAAGAAGCCTTCCGGGAGACCGATGAAGAAGATAAAATTGGGACTGGGCGGCAAAGGCCACAGGCACCACATGAACCTCCAAGACCCCGATGGGCAGAGGAGATGAGACTATCTAATGTCCGGGTGGGCAGTCGAGTCATGAAAATGCTGAAGAAGCTCCCTACCAGATTCTCCATCTGGGAAATTCTCTCTCTGAGCGAAGAAGCTCGCAAAGCAATCGTGGATGCCCTGCAGTCCCCGGCACAATGTGAAGCACTCCTGGCAGAAGTGAATGCTGGGCCATCAGTCACGTTCACGGAGGATGATATGCTAATCCCAAATTCCGGCCATAATAGACCGCTGTATATGAGGGGTTCCCTGAACTGTCAGCCGATAAGCAGAATACTAATAGATCCAGGGGCTGCTGTGAATATTCTCCCATACCGCATCTATCAGAAATATTACTTTGATCTGCAGCTCACCAAGGTCAGAGATATGAAGATTGCAGGATTCAACCAAAAATGTGAAACACCTCTCGGGGTAGCTGATTTCAACCTCACACTGGGCGACCTCACTACCGTGGTACGATTCTATGTAATCGACTCCAACACCACGTATAAGGCCCTGCTGGGAAGACCGTGGCTGCACGAATATCAGATAGTGCCATCCACGCTACACCAATGCATAAAATACTGCCATGAAGGAAAAGAAGAAAGGGTGTTTGCAGACCTACATCCCTTCGAAGTGTTCGAGTGCCATATGCTCGATGCATCCTATTACACCGAGGTGTCACAAAGGGATAAAGGAAAAGAAACTGTGGTCAGCCAAGAAAAGCCGGCGACGAAAGCAAGAAATTGGTCTCCGCCGCCGCCAAAGGGCTACATTAAAAAGCATGGGGTGTCTCACATCTCTTATGCTGGTGATTTTGCTCGGATCACTCCTCCTGGCATACACCCAGATGATACTGAAGAAAAGATGAAAGAAAAATACACACAGGTGGAAGTTCCTCAGGGTCTAGTCAAGCCCATAGCCAGCACAGAATACCAGACAGTGCTGCCCCTAAAGACTATGGAAATCCCTCGCTTCGGCGAACCCCCTATCATATTCTACACCGGGGAGGCAGTCGAAGAAGATGATCAAGATTGCATGGCCCCTGAAGAAGCTGCAAACCTGATGGTACCAATTACGGGCCTGGATTATACTACCCAACGGGTTTCACAAATGTTCTCCAAGATGCAAATGCCATCGATACAGCCTGCTGCTCAGAAGAAAGCATTCAAGGAGTTATGGGATCCGCCTCGAGATAGCAAGGAGCTGAGGAAGATCACACAGCACCCGGGACTGGGTTATACCCTGCAAGAATACTATGAAGCCGAGGTGGATGTCATCTCAGCCTTCTACCCGGATGAAGATTCCCCAGAAGTAGGGTATGATCAATACCCCTTTGAAGATGAAGAGATTATGTATCAATCCATAACAGACAATGAAGCCCAAGACAACCAGCCGGAGGCAAGGATGTCTGATGAGACCAAGAAGGGTTGGTGCTGGGAGAATCCATCTTGCAAAGAGGATCTGTTCCAGGCCGAAGCACAATTTGACACGGGAACCCCGGATGAAGACCAAGTAGCCAGAGAGCTGCAAGAGTGCCTGGAGTTTGGGCGCATTCTAGAAGAGTTCCGAGCTCTACATAATGATAACCTCTCAGGGGAGCCCACATTAGAAGAGCCTCTAAGCATGGAAGATTCCACTTCGAAGTTTTCCGCTGAGCCAGTCACGTCCTCGGGGCAGACTGAACAGAATCCGGCCGTATTGGCCTTACACGATGCACCAGCATCTGCGGATGACCAATCTGATGAAATAGAAAATCATGAGAGCGAAGAAGATTATATCCCGGGAGGCTTTATTGATTTGCAAGAAGCCCCACCCGAAGTTGAAGACGGAGGCCAAGCCACCGTCGATGAGCTGATAGAAGTGAATCTGGGGTCAGCAGATGAGCCAAGGCCTACATTCCTCAGTGCACTGCTGGAGCCAGCTGTCAAAGAACAGTATATTCAGTTTCTGAAAGAATTTTGAGACTGCTTCGCATGGACATATGATGAAATGCCAGGACTGAGTTCCGATGTGGCACAGCACCGATTGGCGATAAACCCAGAGGCAAGCCCTGTGAAGCAGCCTTCCAGGAGAATGCGCCCCGAACTGATAAATCAAATCAACAAAGAGGTCGACAAGCTGATCGATGTGGGCTTTGTTGAAGAGAACCAATATACTACATGGCTGGCCAATATAGTGCCCGTGAAGAAGAAAAATGGGCAGATCAGAATATGTGTGGATTTCAGGGACCTGAATAAGGCTTGCCCGAAAGATGATTTCCCAGTGCCAATCACTGAAGTAATGATCGATGCAACCACTGGCCATGAAGCCCTGTCGTTCATGGATGGGTCATCCGGATATAATCAGATCTGGATTGCTGAAGAAGATAGAGTGCACACTGCATTCCGCACCCCGAAGGGGATATTTCACTACAAATGGATGCCGTTCGGCCTCAAGAATGCCGGCGCTACTTACCAAAGAGCTATGACAAAGATCTTTGATGATTTGCTCTTCAAGAAGGTAGAGTGCTACATTGATGACCTGGTGGTGAAAACCAGCAGAAAAGAAGACCATTTGCAGGATCTGAGAGTAGTGTTCCAAAGGCTGCGCAAATATGAGCTCAAAATGAACCCTATGAAATGTGCCTTCGGCGTGTCCAGTGGAAAGTTCCTTGGGTTCATCGTCCGTCATAGGGGCATTGAGATCGACCCATCCAAGATTAAAGCTATCCAGGAGCTCCCGCCACCAAGGAATCTCCACGAGCTGAGATCTCTACAAGGGCGTTTGGCCTACATCCGACGATTCATATCAAATCTGTCGGGGAGATGCCACCCTTTTCACAAGCTCATGATGAAAGATGTACCGTTCCTCTGGGACGATGGCTGTCAGGAAGCTTTTGAGAAGCTGAAAGAATATCTCAAGACCCCTCCAGTACTGGGGGCACCTATTAAGGGCAAGCCCCTGATACTATACATTGCAGCCACACATTGTTCCCTGGGGGCAATGCTAGCACAGATAAATGAAGAAGGCAAAGAGCAGGCTCTATACTACCTGAGTCGGAGGCTGATTAGAACTGAAGAAAGCTACACCTATATAGAAAAGACATGCTTGGCACTAGTCTTTGCCGTTAAAAAGCTCCGGCACTATATGCTGTCACACGAAATCAGATTGATATCTGCAGCAGATCCGCTCAAATACATATTGACTCAGCCAGTACTGAAAGGCCGGTTGGGCAAATGGGCAGTAATTCTGATGGAATTCGATATCACATATATACCCCAGAGGGCAATAAAAGGACAGGCCGTGGCCGATTTCTTCGCAGAGCACCCTGTGCCAGAGAATGATATGTTGGGGACTGAGTTACCCGATGATGAGACATTAGAAGCCTGCCAGGCTCAGTCAACTATGTGGCAGCTATTCTTTGATGGAGCATCTAGAACAGAGACGGACTCCGATGGAAAGACCAGAATACGGGCCGGAGCCGGTATTGTGCTAAGATCGCCAGAGGGGGAGGTTGTGCATACTTCCTGTTCTATAAACAAGCCCTGCACTAATAATGAAGCCGAGTATGAAGCTCTGATAATCGGGTTGCACATCAGCCTCAACATGGGCATCCAGATGCTTCAGGTATTCGGGGATTCAATGTTGATAATAAAGCAAATCCAAGGTGAGTTCGAAGTGCGAAAGCCGGAGTTGAACCCCTACCACCAAAAAGCTGTGCGCCTCATGGCGAAATTCTATCATATTGAGCTCAAGCATGTGGGCCGTGCACATAATGCCCAGGCTGATGCATTGGCAAAGCTAGCCAGCTCAATAGCAGTCCCACCGGATGAGACACTGAACATTGTTGTTATAAATCGGCGGCAAGTCCCCAGCATGCTAGAAGGCTGCCCCGAAGAAAATGAAGTCGCCACGATCAGTACAGAACAGGCATCTGATTGGAGACAGCACCTGCTACAATGGTTTTTACACCAACAGCTGCCACAGAAAAGAGAAGAAAAGATGAAACTTCTAAGGATCAAAGATTCTTATGAATTCAGAAATGGAACTCTGTTCCGAATAATGGCAGATGCACGCAAGAAGATTTTGCTCCGCTGCCTGTCCACTGAGGAAGCTTGGCAAGCAATGAAAGAAATACATGCTGGGACGGCAGGTGCTCACCAAGCTGGCCCTAAGATGAAGATAGAAATCAAGAAGCTGGGCTACTATTGGCCCACTATGTTTGAAGATTGCTGCAAGTTTGCGAAGTCATGTCAGAAATGTCAGGAGCATGCTGTTGTGCCTAGAAGGCCACCTGCCGTTCTGCACCCTACAGTCCCTAGCTGGCCGTTTGCACAATGGGGAACCGATGTAGTCGGCCCACTACCGACCTCCTCAGCCGGACATAAGTACATACTGGCAATAACAGATTACTTCTCTCGATGGGCGGAAGCTATAGCATTACGAGAAGTGACTGGTGAGCTGGTTGCCAGATTCATCAAACAGAACATTATCTTCCGGTTTGGGATCCCCAGCCGAATAATATCTGATAATGGAAGTCATTTCAAAAATCAAAAGATCTATCGGCTTGCCGAGAAGTATAAGATCGAGTGGAGGACTTCCACTCCTTACAATCCACAGGCAAATGGATTGGCAGAAGCCTTCAACAAAACGTTATGCACCTTGTTGGCTAAAGTCGTCAGTTCTAATAAGAAGGACTGGGAAGAAAAGATGTATGAAGCTCTATGGGCATACCGCACTGTCTTCAAGACACCTACAGGGTGCTCGCCATACTCACTGGTATACGGCTCAGAGGCAGTAGTTCCACTGGAGCTGGAAGTCCCGTCACTCAGGGTGGCAGTCCAATATGACCTGGCCCGTGGCGAACAAACCAATGCAGAAAGAAGATTACAAGAATTGGCTGAATTGGAAGGGAAGCGCCTCCAAGCTCAGAAGAATATCCAGATGTACCAGGCCCGCATGGCCACTGCATTCAACAAACTCGTAAAAGGACGAGAATTTAAGAAAGGTGACCTCGTCATGGTCAAGAAAAGAGAAGTTATGGCGTCCAACCCAAAAGGAAAGCTGAATCCTAATTGGGAAGGTCCTTATGTGATATATAGGGTCTACGAAGGAGGGGCCTACATGGTTGTTAACCATCGAGGGGAAATCCAATTCTCACCACTCAACGGTAGACACCTAAAGCTGTATCATGCTGCCCAACCAATATTCCCCGAGTAATCAGGCTAAAAGTCACCCATTTCCTTGGTCTAGCGGCGCTCCGCCCTGACCGAGCTACCCTGCTCCCTTGGTCTAGTGGCACTCCGCCCTAACCAAGCTACCCTTTCCCTTGGTCTAGCGGCACTCCGCCCTGACCGAGCTACCCTTCTTCTAGCGGCACTCCGCCCTAACCGAGCTACCCTTTTTCTTGGTCTAGCGGCGCTCCGCCCTAACCAAGCTACCCTTCTTCCTTGGCCTAGCGGCACTCCGCCCTAACCAAGCTACCCTTCTTCCTTGGTCTAGCGGCACTCCGCCCTAGCCGAGCCATCCCTTATCATGATCTAATGACAGTCCGACTTGTTACCCTCCCAAAAAGAGGGGAAGAGAGAATAAAAGAATGAAAATAAATAAAAATGGGGTTAAAAAAATAGAGATACCCTGCCGGTCTTGTTCAGGTTTTCCGAGCAAGGGCAAAAATGGCTAAAACCCAGCTGTGGTGAAAACCCGAAAGGGCACTGCAGGCAAAATCGGGTACCCCGCCACGTGAAAACCCGGAAGGGCGCGTGGGCAAAAGCAAGAGGGGGCTGGCTCCGGTGAAAACCCGAAAGGGCGCTTGGGCCAGTAATATGGTGATCCTAAAGAAACCTCACCTCCCGTCATAAACTTCTCGTCGATCGGCCGGCACCTTGTCCGATCAACGATCAAATCCACCCAGTACGGACCCTACGTCTGTCCTGATAAAAGCCCTCATACCTTGTCCCAGGTCCCACCGTGATGAAACCTGCTGCTGATCAATGGGCACACTCACCCGATCAGCAATGAAACCTGTCCGGCTTAGACCTTACGTCTATGCCGATAAAACCTATGAAATCCTTTGCAACCGATATAAACCCAATATCGATGATGAAACCTGCTGTTGATCGATTGGTACACTGCCCGATCAATGATGAAACCTGTCCGGCTTAGACCTTACGTCTATGCCGACGAAACCTATGAAATCCTTTGCACCGATATAAACCCAATATCGATGATGAAACCTGCTGTTGATCGATTGGTACACTGCCCGATCAATGATGAAACCTATCCAGGCCAGACCTTTCGTCTATCCTGATGAAACCTATGAAAATCCTTGCATTGGTATAAACCCAATACCGATGATGAAACCCGTTGCTGATTGATTGGCGCACTGCCCGATCAATGATGAAACCTATCCGGCTTAGACCTTACGTCTATCCCGATGAAACCTATGAAATCTTTGCATTGGTATAAGCCCGATACCGATGATGAAACCTGCTGTTGGTCGATTGGCACCCTGCCCGATCAGCAATAAAACCAGCCCAGGGTAGACCTTACGTCTATTCTGATGAAGATTCATAAGATCCTTGCATTGGTATAAACTCAATACCGATGATGAAACCCACCTTTGATCAATGGGCACCCTGCCCGATCAACAAAGAAACCCGTCCTATCAAATTTGCATATCCCTTTACGTCCCGCCGTGATGAAACCTACCATTGGTCGATCGGCACCCTGCCCGATCAATGATAAAACCAGCCCAGTGTAGACCTTACGTCTACCCTGATGAAACCTATAAAATCCTTGCGTCGGTATATACCCAATACCGATGATAAGAGCATGCACTAATGAAGCAGCACATCGCCTGATCCGTGCTGAAGTCCCGATTCAGGAAACATATGTATATATATAAAAAAAATGGGGTTAAAAATAGAGATACCCCGCCAGATTTGTTCGGACATCCCGGATAAGGGCAAAAATGGCCAAAAACCCAGCTGTGGTGAAAACCCGAAAGGGCACCGCAGGCAAAATCGGGTACCCCGCCACGTGAAAACCCGAAAGGGCGCGTGGGCAAAAGCAAGAGGGGGCTGGCTCCGGTGAAAACCCGAAAGGGCACTTGGGTCAGTAATGTGGTAATTTAAAAGTTCCATGCCAACCGGCACGCTACCTTTACCTCCCTTCTATTGATGAAGCCTTCCGTCGGTCAACTGGTTCCACGCCCCACCGATGATAAAACCTTTCCAGGATAGACCTTACGTCTGTCCTGATGAAATCTACGCACCCTCTTTCAAACGTCCCACCGACGATGAAACCCATCACCATTTTACTAAAGCCTATCCAGTTCAGACCTTACGTCTGTCCTGATAAAACCTACGCATTTCTTGACAAAGCCCCACCTGCGATAAAACCTATTGGAATAGACCTTACGTCTGTCCTGATGAGACCTACACCTTCACACACTTCCCACCGTTGGTCGATTGGCACCTCGCCCGATCAATGATGAAACCCTATCCAGTCTAGACCTTTCGTCTATTCTGATGAAACTTATAAAATCTTTGCATTGGTATAGACCCAATACCGATGATGAAACCAGCTGTTGATCGACGGGCACCCTGCCCGATCAATGATGAAACCATGCAGTTTAGACCTTTCGTCTATTCTGATGAAAATTATGAAATCTCCTTGCATCGATATAAACCCAATATCGATGATGAAATCAATTGTTGGTCGACCGGCACCTCGCCCGATCAATGATGAAGCCCTACCCAGTTTAGACCTTTCGTTTATTCTGATGAAACTTATAAAACCCTTTGCATCGATATAAACCCAATATCGATGATGAAACCAACTATTGATCGACTGGCATTTCGCCCGATCAAGGATGAAACCCTATCCAGTTCAGACCCTACGTCTGTCTTGATGAAAACCACATATCCTTCAAATGTCCCACCTGCCATAACCTCTACCCAGTCTAGACTTTCCGTCTATTCTGATGAAACCCCTTCTTTCACATTCCTGCAAATTGTCTCCCTCATAGCACATATTGCCAAGAGGGACGTTTGCTGATACCAACACAATCCGGTTTAAGCACCTCCTCGGATGCCCGTCACGCGGTGGAGCGAGTTCCCCATCCTTTCTCTGAAGGGGTGGACGCTCTCCTGCTAGATACGAGCCATTCACATGAGGGGTTGCTAAAACCACTACCCCACTTCCCCGAAGTGATGAAACCACATGGTAAACAAGATGGATACACATGAAGCCAAAAGATTTCTTTTCATTACGAAGTGAGTACATAAGGGGCCCCGAGGGGACGCTGTGTCACAAAAAAAAGGGGAGAGAAAGAGATGGGAAGAGAAGAAAGAAAAGAAAAGAAAGTGAAGATAATTCATGGCCGCCGAAAGATATCTTCAAAGGCCAGAAGACCAACATAGGGGGCGGCTCCTAACTCATGAAGGCGCGCTTCCTCCTCCTGAAGCCTCATGGACAGGTCCTGGAAAGACATCACCCGACCCTCCAGTAAAGCCACCTCCTCGGTGGACTGTGGCCGAATAGAAGATAATTGCTGCAGCTCGGCCCGAAGTTCAGTGAGTTCCGCCTCCAAAACGGCTACCCGTTTCTGGATAGCCTCCTCCCGCTGAATAATGCTCTGTAGCTCGGCCTGGCGTTCATCAAGTGTCAGCGTCAGCTTTTCCACCTCGGATTTGCATTCTGACCTCTGCAACTTCAACGCCGTCAGCCTGTCAACCATGGTCCGTGCTAGGAAGTCTCTCCGATGCACGAATTTCAACAAAAGCAAGACCCGCTGAGCCCATGTGTCCAAAGGGCAGCCCATGGCTTGCAGGCCAGCGGTGAGGCGATTGGCGATTTCCTTCAGCTGTAGATATGTCAAGCCAGGCTGAGACTCTACTAGCTGGCGTAACATGTCCAGATGCTGCCAGACGAAGCTGTCAGGAGAAGTAAAGCCAAAGGAAGCAGATGCGACGACTTCAAAGGTCACCTCTCCGTCAATATCTGCCCATAGTCCAATGCCCGCTTGGGAGGACGAAGAAGGCAAATCTGCCGAAAGAGCTAGCCGGCATTTCTCTGTACTCCCCTGCTGGGCTGAAGACTCCTCCTCTGCTGCTGCCTCGGGAGCTACACCTTGAACATCCGCGGGAGGAGAATCAATGAATAATGGGGTTATCTCTGCAATCGAGACTGCACCTTCAGCTGCTCTTTCTGGTGATGGGGACAGAGGTGCCTTAGACTGTGCAGGCAGGAATTCGGACTCTGTAGCCACTATGGCAGGAATTGCTAACTCGGGCGCAATTGACATTACTGCGGCCGGTATGAAAGCGGAGCTCCTGGCCGGATCTGCTTCGGCTCTAAGATCTGAAGCCCTGGCAGGGATGACACTTTCTTCTGCAGCCCCCAAGTCTAATGATGCCAAGTCTGTCGAGGACTGTATCCGCACTGGCACAGGGCGAATGATCTCAGGAGCCCCCGTGCAAGTTAAAGGCAGAAAAGGAACAATAGCCCAATCTACAAGAGAAATGTCCATGAAGGATGTGGAGGTGGCCAAGGTAGCAGCGACAATACTCTGAGACCAAAGCAAAGCGACCTTCAGCACTAAATAAAAGAAACAAATGAAGCAGCATACATGAAGAACAACCCACCTTTGAAGCAGGGTCCGCACCCTCGAAATGGGGCGAAAGAGAAGAAAGCTCCGTGGCCGAAATGGCGAGTGGTGGAGTTATGTCAATCTCAGTATCGAGCCCGGCAAACTCCTCCTGAAATTCTTCCTCAGAGGATAACACTGATAGTTTGGCGGGTCGAAGAGACGGAACACCTTTCGCAAGTACAGGAGGGGCTTCTGACTTGGAAATACCTTCCCCTTCGCTGCCGCTGAAATCTACTTCCTCCTCATGGGAGACGACCTGGGAGCTGCCCGAAGATATTTCCACACTAGCTATATGCTGGGCCGGCACCTCTAAAGCATGGCGGGATGTAGATCGAGTGATTATGCGTCTGGCCGGAATAGTACTCTGCTTTGGCCGAGTCTTGTGACCCTCCTGTGGTCGAGGCAGCTCTTCCGTCATCATCATGGCCTCGGCTTGCTCCCCGACTGCCACTGCTACAAGAAGAGAAAACTTCTGAGAAGTATAGCAAAGAAAACAACGGAAGTATGAAACAAATGGAAAAAGCACATTTACCCTCCTCCTCGCCAACCGGGGTGGGAGAAGGCAGTCTTGTGTCCGTCTCCACAGGCGCTTCAACCTGCTCCTGGGCTGTATCAGATAAAAAGAAGCTCAGCCTCAAAGAACTCCCTAGGAGATTGGTCAAGACGACAAAGGAAGTTCCAGCTACAAGCTATCACCGTCACCTTCGGCAGATGCCTGTGCGGCCTCCCTCTGAGATGCGAATGCGTCAAATGAAGGGATATCCGGAAGAGGGGTTCCAGCTTCCTTCGCAGTCGAAACCGACTTCCGGGTCCGAGCAACCTTGGCCTTCTTGGCCTTGGCGACTGCAACCTTCACCACAGAAGGCTTCCTCTTCTTGCCCGGAGGCAGGGGAGTGGTCGTAGGTGCTGCTTCAGGAATTTCAAAGTGGGCAGGTTTCTCAGCTTGAGCAATTATCTTCCTGTAAAGCCCCTGCCGCTTTATGTCTGGTCTATCTGTGCGAGACACGAGAAAGACAGTCATAGTCAACATATGCAAAACATGACAATAAGAAGAAAGAAGCCATGATCAAACAAACAAGGAGCACACCTGCTGGGCCGTCGTAAAATGTGGAAAGCGGCCAATACATATAAGCTACCTCCTTTGATCGGGAGGCGGCCTCCTTCACAAGCCAGCATACATCGCCAATAGTCTGACACTTCTCCGTCAGGGCGGCCAAGTCCTTATGGCCATGGAAATCAAGGCAATGAAATAGGCCGAGGTAATCTATGCACCAGGCGTCAACATAATGGAAAGAAACAAAAAGCTGCTTATTTAGAATGACAGCTACCGGGCTCTCCACTGTCAGCCCGTGGACATTTAACAGTACAAAAAGCCAGGAGGTGTGCTGATAATATGACTGGGTGCGGTCCTCCCTCCGCACAAAGGCCCTGTAAGGATGAAACCTGTCTGCCGGACCCCTCCAAGAAGTAGCCTTCGAGAGTGGTTCCTCCGGGGGGAATGGATACTGCACCTCCAAATGAGTGTCCCCTATGTGGCCCAGCTGTCTCAAGTCTTTGGTGAAAGTGTCTACATCAACTTCAGAAAAGACAGGAGTGGGTAGTTCCGCACCCGCCTCCTTCAAAGACCGACGGGCAGCGATATAAGCTTCTGCCTCCCTCTGGTGCTGGGAATAAAGCCTCCTCAGATGGACCTCGTCAATGTCAAATACAGGCCCTGATTGCCGCTTCAAAAAGGAGCGCTCGGCCACATCCCAGAAAGCGCCTCTGCCATCTTTATAAAAATTGGTGCGTATGTTCCACCACTTGATATAGTCTGATGAGACCCGAGGGAGACGATTGGAGACAGTCGGGACCCTGAAAGTTGTGTCTTCCCGACGATGAAAGAAATCCCACCATATCCGACCGTCGCCGGCAATACTAGACCCGTGCTTGGCCCGGCTCTCCAGAGGAAACTGAGCAGCCGATGGAGGGATATGCTGGTCGTAACCAAAATTTCTGCCAAAGCGGAAGGGATAATAGGGCTCCAAAATGAGCAGGCCCCCCTTCCTGAAAACTAATACACTGGGCCGTATGGCCATGGCCCACCTCACCAATTCTGGTTCTAAAAGAGGCCGGGTGGCGGCGACCCCCGAAACAGGATGGACATAAGCCTCCACCTCCTCCATTTTGCACTCCCTCTGAGGGTCCACCAAGGGAGCTGAACCTGCTGCCAAGCTCCAAAAGTGAATGCTGCCAGGTGCGTCTACAGGCACTCTTATTAGCCTACCCCTCATCTTGAACAGCTGTTCTGAGAAAGGACCAGGTTCAGCGCTAGCAAACTCAATCATACGAGGGAGCAGTGTGTCTGACTGCAAAGTTCTCGGGGCCAGCTCAGGGAAAATGCTGCAAACCCAGGCATTGAAGAAATGAAAGGGACCCACGGTCCTCGAAGAGCGGGGGGTCCGATGTCTATGCAAGTCCCCCAAGGATTTGTAAACTAAACACAGAGCCACTGGGCACAGAGACAATCGCATCCCCCAAGCCATCTGGCAGGCCGGATATATAGCCTCTGGTCTAATAATCGTCTCGTCCCCTTGAGGGAGAGCGAAAGTGCATAGCCAGAAAGTCAAATAGGCTGCACAATGGGTGATGGGATCAACCCCTGCTGGGTTCGGGCCATCCGCGTCGGTCCGGCGCAATGAAGCTGGCAGTGCTGACTTGTAACGGGGGGCCCTGACCTGTTTACCGGAAGTCAGCCCTACGGAAGGAAAGTCTGCGTACCTCAAGGGACCCCCGAAGAAATATTGTATCCACTGCCCCACACGGACTCTCAGTCGGCTGCTCTTTTCCCGGGCTTGATAGCCTTTGGAGGACCCCCTACTGTAGGCCAAACAGATGGACCGGTAAGCTTTCATCAGATACCGGTATGCATAACCGAAAGAATAGCTGCCCTCTCCATTAGAGGCGTCCTTGATGGAATCGTCCAGGCAGACCTCCTCATATGGCTCCCCGTCCATGGGTAGGCCAGAAAGCTGCGATAAACTCCAGAGGTCGAGGGATGTCTCGCCTTCCGCTGTATAGAATGTATTGAACTGCGGGCAGAACACTTCAAGCATGCCGCAACACAATCCCCGAGAGACGGGATAGCGGAACCTGGAGGCAAATACACTGTGGTATATCCCAGCTCTAACCAATAGAGGGGCATACTCCTTCAAAACATATTCTGTGAACTCCACTGCTCCAACCCTAAAAAGATGGGCGTCTGTCAACTTGGCATCTCCAAACCAGCCGGCAGCCAGCTGATATTTAAACTGAACGGCCAGGCAGTTAAGAACAAATGGCTCGTCTCTATAACCCCACTTCGCAGGAGCCAAAAAGAGTCCGAATGAGGTCTTCTCTCGGTGGACACGGCCGGTGGTATGGTCCCACCTTGCAGGGGTGAACTCTGGGGCCCGGGTCAGCATCTTCTTCTCGGGTTCTAAATCGGAGATGCCCAGCACAGCATTCCAGTCCCTCTGTTCACCTGGGAGATATATGGCTCGGGCTCGATAGACAGAGCCCTTCATGCTGTCTCTATCGGCAAGTATTGCCGCTTCCACGGAACGGGCAATAAGAACATCCCGCATTCCGCGTATGGTGAAAGTCCGAACAAACGGCAGCAAATGACGATCCTTCGGCAAGTCCGGGCGGTAGTCAGCAGCTCTCCTGAATTCAGCACCTTCCAGGGAAGAATAAACTTCAGCGGTCGATACGGTGTCAGTTTCAGAATCGGAAGATTCGTCGACACTAGCAATCTGGTCATAGCCAAAGCTCAGGCTGTATACGTTCAACCAGTTGACTTTGGCCCGAGATATGTCCGGCTGAGCCGATGAACTTGTTCCAACAGCTCCGGAAGATGCAACAGCAGAACTGGAAGCCATGTCAGCACCTGCAGTCAGAGAAAGACAAGGAAGGAAACATCAGAAAGATGAATGGGCACGAAACAATAAGATAAACAAATTCTCAACAAATTTCGGCAGCATCTCCTCTTGTCCGAGGTATGCCCAAGAAGAATAGGGAGTCACCCACCAAGAGGGAGTGATCCCGAGCATAAAATGGGACTCAATCCCGTATATATAGCGGACCTACCCCGAAAAATCGGCAAAAAGGGGGGGGGGGAAATGACGCTCCCGGGGGGGGAAAGCTCACAGCTCACCGCCACCGCCGAAATGAAGAGAGAGAAGAGGAAGTGAGAAGTGAGGGTAAAAAACCCTCTCGGAGAGGTTAAAAAGAGGAAGAGAGGGGCTTCCCGGCGCGAAACAATGCGCGCCGAGAACCCTCCCTCTACCGAATGGAAATGCGCGCCGACAACCAGCCTAGTGCGCGCCGAGAAGAAGCTGCCGTGGACGCTCGCGCCGAAGGTTCCCGCGCCGACAACCAGGCCGATGGGCGCGCCGAGAAGCATCTGACGCTCGCGCCGACAAGCTCGAAGATGCCCGCGCCGACATCTGTTACGCCGGGAGGGTCACGCCGAGAAGCTTACGGCCCTCGTGCGAAGGGTTCCAAATTGATGACAATGAAGCTAGAAAATATAGAGATGAAAACATGAAAATGAAAGATGGATATGCAGAATGTTACTACAGCAACATGATCAAGCTGAAGGACAATGTCAAGGATAAAACTGAGGAATATACCCTCGAATGATGAAAGACACCTGCAGACCCCGTGTCGCTTATTCTGCGCTTACGCTGCCCGCAGTTGGGGGGCATTTGTTGACACCTTGAAAATGAACAGGGGTGGAAGCATAACTGAAAAGAAGATCAGACCAACAGTGGAAGACCACTGATGAAGCTCGACAGCCGTTTACCCGGTTGAAGTCTCCGCCAGCCGAGCTGATGTCCGGTGCCATCGTCAGTCAAACGGCAGCACTGATAAAGCAGCAGTCATTCGACTGATAAGACCTCCAAGCACACTCTGATGAGAAGCCGGAGCCGACAAATGAAGATTGCGAAGGCTTTTGCAAAGTCAGGACAAATGAAGAATCCTCTCCACAGATTACACACCCGGCCGAAGTCTGTCAGACTGAAGCTGATGTCCGGTCTTGTCACCGTTCGGATGACAATGCCGATGAAACATAACCGGTTTTGTCGTCATTCAGACGGCAATACTGATTAAACCCCAATTTGTTCACTGATTGAGCCTCAAGACGATCTCAACAAAGTCATGTCTCTACTAAAGGTGGGCCTTATTCGGTTCTGATGAAGATTAATTCAGAAGAAAGCATAAAGAGAAGCCTAAGGCACGTATGAGGCCTGAAGGCACTAGATGGGCCGGCCATTTGGGCTTCTGATAATGGCGCCGGGAACCTCCACAGGGGGCTACTTGTCGCGCCGGGAGATGTCTCGAATGGAACAAGCCGCACCGACTGCCCTCCACCGAGAGGACAGAGGGATGAAAGCTATAAAAGCAAACCCTCTTTGAAATGGGGAGGAGATCGGAAGCCAGGCCATCGATCGAAAAGAAAGAAAAGAGAAGAGACCAGAGAGAGAGAGAGCTCCTCCGCTAAAAAAAAGAAAGAGAGAAGAGACCGATCCCAAGGGAAGAAGCTCCAGGTGGGCATCGGGGGAGGGAGAGGAGTCAATGCTCCGCCCTCCCCCATGTTTGTTTTCTCTTTTCTTCTGCTTCATGTGATTGTTCCAAGTTTTATCTTGATTCATGCAATGTAGCCGAGATATCTCGGCATCTGTCTGTTCCCCTTTCCCTCACTCTCTCCCTGTAATCGGTTTGAGTATTGGAATGGTGTTTCATATGGGTTTTCTCACCATGTGTCTTCCGTGATGGGCATCGCCAAACGAATGGATATATATGTATGATGGGTTATAGTTTGAGCCTGATTTTTGCTTCTTCTGAAGCCCTATTGCCCTTCCCTGTGTTATCTGTAAACCAGTAGCATGATGATCCGATTTGCCTGTTTCTTTTCTCTGCTTCGTAGCACCATCAGTGCTCACCCCAGAGCCCGGAACAGACTATCCCTTGGCTGCTGGGATGGAGCCGTGCTATGCAATGATCGAAGCTTGAGAAACTCCGGGGTTCTAAGCGCGCGTGCTTTATCCGTTGATGTCATCGAAGTCGCCTCTGGGGCCAGAGACAGCCATCTCTTGGCTCCCAGGGTGACGAATGACCATATCAAGTTTGTCCCCAAGCTCTGCGTGATAATGGCGATGGACAGGGGCATTCAGACTTCGGCCTCCCAGATGCCTCTCGAACCCTAATACTCCTTTGAATTCTAGACCTAATCCAACTCAGAGTGGATGCCTTGAGCAGTTTAGAGCCCATAGAGTCCGTCAGTTTCTGCCCAAACCACCATTAAAACCAAAAACAGAGTACCGTAAAACCCTGAACCCCTCTCGGTGCCCTCACCATTTCGGCCTCCAGAACAGTGAAATAGGTGAACAGCCCTCGGCGCGGGTCTTTCCGCGCCGATTACCCCATTCTACCCACGCCGAGGGCTTCCCTCTGGCCAGTCACCAGAGCCCAAACCCCACGAAGCAGCCTTCCCGGCACGGCTACAATCCCCTTTGCATTTGCTTCCCGGCGCGCTGAACAGTAACCTGGGAGGATTCCTCCCGGCGCGAAGCTTCCTGCGCCGAGAGCTCTTGCCATTTGCTCCCCGGCGCGCCCAATAATGACTTCTGAAGGACTCTTCCCGGCGCGAAGGTTTTGGCGCCGGGAACCCCCCTTTTCAAGCCAAAAACCTCCTTCAAGTCTTAAAACCCTTGCTGCTACTAAAAATACCCTTGTGAGCTGCTCAACAGAACCCTACCCTCTGTCAAGGGATGCCTCGGGCCATCACACGCACCTCGGGGACGACAACTAGTGGGAGCAACTCCCCTTTTTCTACGCGGTTTCTCGAACTCGATCGGCTTTTATAAACCCTCAGACCAAGGAAGCTCTGCCACTGCATAAGCTTCTACGGTCTCAAAAGGGATATCAAGATATTGCTCCAAGCATACACAGGCGCCAGGGGTTCCATACCCCTCTATTTTTGGCTTTCACCCCGACATTCAGTGGGTGATCGTCTATCATTCCCTGGCAAATGTTAAGTCCAGGGGAGATGCTGTCAAAATTCTCCCAGGATGCCAGAGATGACATGAAACCCATCCCCGGGACCTTATCTATCAGTGGTGACAGAGGCTCCTTATACCCTATTGTTCCCCTCCCAATCTTTTTATGTTCCCGGCCTTCCTTGGGAACCTATACCAAAACAGGTCGAAGTCTAGTGAATTGAGCCATTCAATGCCCTAGGGCCCATTTGCCTCAACCCTAACCAATATGAAACCCAAAACAGAGTACCGTAAGCTCTGTTTCTTGTCCCGGCGCCCTCACACCTCTCGGCCCAGCCTACAGTGAACCGGGTGAACAGCTCCCGGCGCCACTTCTTCAGGCGCCGAGAACCACCAGGAATATCTCCTCTCCTGCACGCCGGGAGCCCCTACGCCTTGGCCTTCTTCCCTGCGCGCCGGGAGCCCTCTCTGCATCCTCATGCGCCGAGAACCTAACCCCCTTTGCATCCTCATGCGCCGAGAACCTAACCCACTGGCATTCTTCTGGCGCCAGGAACCTATATGCACACCCAATCTGCCCCAGGAGCCTACTCCTCCATATAATTGAACCCTCCCCCCCATTACTTTAACTCAGCCCATCCAGGGATGCCTATGAGTCATCATATCTGGCCCGGGGATAAATTTAAAAGGAAACTGGATTCCCTTATCCTCCGCCATCGGATTTATGAACAACCCCTCTTACTCGTGTGGATTCTGTCACTGCATGAGTCCCGCTAGCTTTCCGAAGGGAAGATCATACATTACCCTATAGTCCGTATATAGGGGTCGAGAGGCTTGATCTCTCTCTTTCTCTCGGCTTTCACCTCGGCACTCCGTGGGTGATAGCCTATTTCCCTCTGGGCGTAACCCAGATTAAGAGGAAAGGCTGTCGAAATACCGATCGAAGCTTTAAACCTATATCATGGTCATGGCTCTGCCTTTCCGTGGTGGACATCTTCTATCTCCTTGTTCCCACCAAGTATAACTGTTTTGAACCGCCAATCACACGATCTAGTCTGTTTCTGTGGTTGATGTTATTATCTTACCCGCCTCCCTGGCCCTGGTAGGAAGTTTAAAATTAAGCATGTGAACATCTGTTCGCCTTACGAGGCCTCCTATTTTAGCGTTTAATCAAGGGTTGTCCTTCCTTAGAAGGATGTAATTAACGTCATAACGTTCATGGTATGACGGACTTCTAGTCCAGACACGATCACTCACAATCGACTGACCATGTCAGATCGAGCGCACAATAAAATTGTCACTTCGGTGACTGGCACGCCAATGAACCAATAAATAAATAAATCAATAAATGATAAATCAATCCAATAAAATAAAATAAATAAATATAAATAAAAATCCAGCGTCCAAAGTCTTATATTGTGTTTTAAGTTCAGTTTCAGCCCCTGAGGTAGAACCAGAGTCAACCACATCTACTCTTACTTTTACACCCCCCCCCCCTTTTTTAAAAAAATTTTATTTGAGCATTCCAGTAAGACTGGCCTTTTTACACAAGGAGACATATTTATTAGACACTAGAAACCCTAGTTACTCAGCACAATCTACTTTCTTGCCTCTTTTTATGAACAGAGATAGCTTATTTCTTCATGACATAATTTCTAGATTTCTTTGATCTAGACGACTAGTTTCTCCGAAATTTGCCATTGCTCTACCATTAACGTTTATTTTACTTGATGGCGTATTCCCTAGTGTACTTCATATTAGCTTGGAAACATGATTTAAAAACACTTTATAAGACATTTTCTTCTACCAGATTATCCCAAAACTCATGAATTTCAGATTGATGTATTTTATTAGGTTGGACTTTTCCAGTCATTAAGAGTGTTTTCAGCTCCAGTGAAAATACTTTCAAGAGTTCTCTTGAACAATTAACCATAAGATATAATCTTTATAGGCCGAAGATCACTCAATAGGGAAGACCAACATTTTTATACACTACTGGAAGTGGTTTTTGGTCATAATAATGCACGATGGACAAGGATAATAATGTTCCATATATTGCTCCCCCTAAGTGTCAGCCCATGAGAAAGGAATTTAGATGAGAAGAGATGGATCATATGTTGATAATAAAGAAGAAGGATGAAGAAGTGAGCTTTCCAATGACATTAGAGAAGAGGTCCAAATTGGTGTAGAGTTGTAGACTGCTTTAATCCAAAGATATCCTTAGTCAACTCTTGTCCCAAACACTTCTGATCAGACCTGACAGTTTCAGCTCAACATCTCAACTTAAATACCACTAGCTTTCAAACTCATAAAGAGCACCAACTACTTCATTTCAGCTCAGAACAGTTCAGCTCCCCCTCACTGAGTGCTAAGATCCATAATTAGGTAGTTCTTGTTTTTCTTGCAGATAGAGAGAGGTAAATACATGCTTTATTTCTAGACTCTTATGCAAACGTTCAAGTGACTCCTTTTAGATTTTCATAATAATATTCTGTGCGATGAGCTAACATGCAGAGAGTGTGACAATTCACGTAGTAACAATTCAGAAACACTCTTATTATTTGCACGCATTTATCTAGAACATATAACTTTAGTACGATTGGAAGACTGACATGAATAGAAATCCATACATGGGGTTTTCTCCATCGAATGCTGTGGCTCAGTTACCCCTTTATTCCATTCCACGGCATACCTGCAAGTTAGCACTCTATTTGGCATGGGCAGGTACCCAAACGGTTTTGGGTCCTGCATGGTTAATAGCACATTTGATGGGTGCTTTCCACAACTTTTGGGCCTCTGTATCATCATGTATCATTAAAGAGTAATCATTCATCATGTGTCCAATTCGCCCATAATAATAACAGAGAGCAACATGCTTTGATTTCTTATTTTGCATACAATTATTTACATGGAGTTTTTGTGCAGGTGCATACTGGTTTCTATTTTTATCATGGAAGTTGTTCCTGTTGATCTTACCAAACTTGTTTTCCTTAACAGTATGTCTAGCATGTTTGAAATTTGCCAGCCTATTTTGAAGGTGCCAACAGTCCTTGACTGTATGGCCATGCTTTCTACAATGAGAGCATTTGAGAGAATTTCTTCTGAACGAGTCTGACCAGCATTCGTTAAAGTAAGTGATGTGCTGGCTCATTGAAACAAATTTGCTCTTATTAAAACCATGTTGGCTTGCAGGGAATTTAGCATGATATGAATGGGATCTTTTCTTACTATTTCCAAGCCAGCAATGAGCAGCAGCGTGTCCTACTTTACCACAATTAGAACATGTGACACTCTTTTTCTGAGTGACAGGGAACTTGACCTGAGGGTCCCTAGCATGCATTTTTTTAGCATTCAGATCATCTGATTCCATTAAGTTACATTCATGCATCAAGTGACCAATCTTGTGACAGTAATAACATTTCATGAGTTCCCTTTTATGTGCATGTCTAGGTGTATCAGTGTGTTTCACAGCATGCACATTTTCAATATGAGTGTGATTCAATCCTTTCTTCACATGACTGGCCTTTTCCATTTTTCCAGTTTGTTTCTGATTTTTCTGAACATTATGTTGTTTATTTTCTAAGGTGGTGGCTACATTTGATGCTTTGATAAAGGATGTCATTAGTTTGTTTTTAAAAACCTTTTTGTTGACATTGTTGTAGCCTAACCCTTCCTTTTGAGCATTCACCTTAACTCCTAGCAACCTGTCCAGATTTTCTTGTCCATCAACAAACTTAGACAAAATTTTGTTCAAATCCTGAATTTTATTTTCAAGAGATGCAATGTGTATTTCATAACTAGCAATCTCTTGATCACTGCAATTAACAGCTTCATTCAACACTTTGTTGGCATTTTTGTACACTTCGATCTCCTTTATCAGCTCATCAAATTTTTCAGTTTCGTTTGTACAGATGATTTTCCCTTTTTCCAATGTAAGAAGTCTTTCCGACATGGCATTGTTCAACAATTTTAATTTTTAATTTCTTCTTTAAGCTTATCATTTTGAACCAACTCATTTATTAGAGCTGATCTTCTGAATTGACCTCATGCTTTCTTCCATTTTCTAATTCCTTCATTTCTCTTTGCTGTTTTTCAACCTTTTTCTGCAACTCCATGTTTACAGATTTGATGTCTTCAAATTTTTCAGCTAACAAATTCGTCTCTTGCTCAAGTTTCCCAAATTTTTCTTGGTTTTTTTAAACAGATTTTCTAAGGGAATCATTTTCAGATTTTACCTTGTTTAAATCTGAGTTAACTTGTTCAAGATCCTTCAGAAGTTTCAGCAACTTTTGATTATCAGACTTACACGCATCTTGAGATTGTTCTAGCTCCAAGTAATTATCATCTGTGAGATCAGAGATATTCTGACTAGTTTTGTTTTTCAACCGTTTGAATTATTTTTTAAGTTTTTCATGTGACTCTACCAGATCACCATATGCATTCTGCCAATCATCCAGAGTGTAATTCTCGAAAGGGTTTACCTGATCATCATCCTCATCTTCATTTTGGCTGCTACTTTCACAACTTCCATTAGCCATCATGCAACTATCCTCCCTTTTCCTGTGAGCTAGCTTTAGCTTCTCCAGAACGTCCTTGGCAGACCTGCATGTAAGAAGGGAAGGATGTAAGATCTTGTCAGTAGCTGCTTTCATCAAATTCAAAACTTTTTAATTTTCCTCATGCTTTAATCTGTGACTGTCGGTCCACTTGGACATTTTCTTTGGTAATCTGTGAGGACCATGTGAAATTAATTTCCACAGATCAGGATCAGCTGAGATTACACTTCTGCGCAGATTTACGAACCACGAATCAAAATTTGAACTGTTGAAGATCGGTGGATGAGCTGTGGATCTAAACAGCAACCGGATACGTACCACACAAATGCATGATCTACTGAGAATCGTTAAATCTGGGCAATAAGAACCTGCTCTGAAACCACTTGTTGAGTGAAGGGCCCGGATTCAGAGGGGGGGGTGAATGAACCCCAAAACGAAATATGCCCAATTTGAAACTTAGATCTAAATTAACATTGAACTTACAAAATCTTGCGGAAATAAAACTTTTATTCAGTGATGCAGGTGATCTAGCAAGATCCACACTCAAGCACTCAATGGGTCAAGCCTAAAGCGAGCACAAATAGCGTACAGATAAAGAATGGAATGCAATAAATTAGCTTGATCTTAAACAGACGTTCTAACGAGACATAAGATAGAACACTTAACCTGCATGGCCAGCAAACCCGATGATTCTAGGCGATCGAACTGATTTTAAGCATTCATTCACCGTGGCTGAGAGGCAATTAGGTCACTTAATAACCTCAGAGAAGAAATCAGATCACAATGCACAAGGGGTTTTAGGTGGTTTGGTCATCAGACCTACATCCACCCCACACTCCAACCAGAGTGTGGCTTACTGCTGCGTCACAGCTTGAACCCGCTGGGCACCTCAGCTTGCCTACAAACGCTATCTAACAGCTTGAGCCAGAGGAACACACTCCTCTCTTCTTCCAACCTGGAAGGAACCGCTAGTGACACCCAGTCACCAGCAACTAGAGATCAAAATCTCTCTTCCCCTGAATCCACAGGAGGAACCCAGATCCTAAACAATGGAAACAGAAAACACTAAGAATATGAAAAAGAACAAGTAAAAGGACAAAACAAAAAATAATCATAATATATCTCCAATGAGCTTGATGGCTCTAGATTTGATCCATGAGACCAATCTTGGAACATATCTTCAATGTGCTTCAGCCACTTCTTCAGTGTCCCTCCTCTCTTCTCTACACTCTCTTCCTCTTTCTTTCTTCTTCTGCTGGCTCTCCCTCTCTTTTTCTTCTCTGTGCTTCAGCCGCTTCTTCACTGTCCCTCCTCTCTTCTCTACACTCTCTTCCTCTTTCTTTCTTCTTCTGCTGGCTCTCCCTCTCTTTTTCTTCTCTGTGCTTTAGCCGCTTCTTCACTGTCCCTCCTCTCTTCTCTATGCTTCACATCCTCCCTTCGGAGAAGGATTTTTATATATTACTTCAGTCTCAGACTTACATGCTCACACATTGGGTGAGTGGAGGGGACACTCCTGCCCTAAAGGCTGGAGTACGTGTTGGAACATTCTGGAGCTCTATCTTCATCAGATCACGTGCCAATCACCCTGGTGAATGCACAGACAAATTGTCAGAAAGGAGATAGTCATTTTACTACAAACTTAGCACAATCCGTATCAGTGTAATGAGTAAGAAGCCAGAAACTGCACTGTGTAGAAGTTCCCAAATCAACAGTTGCACTGACTTGAGAAGACGTATGATGTCATTAGCACAGACCATATACTCTAATCATGCAACAGAAATGCATGAACAGGAAGCAACGAAATGCAAAGTTGTACTGACTTGATTTTTCCAGAGAGAAAGATTTGCACCGAGTGAAAGGAATAAGCATTGACTAAGACGGACAAGAAAGGCACCGATGTGAAATGAAGCAAACGTTGCACCAATCCACTTAGCTGTCTACAGGACTTGCACCGAGTCTAGAAGACATGAAGTAGGAACTGCACCGACCTCGTTGCCAAAGGGATTTGAATAGGCTTGGTGTGCATGGAGCAAAAATGTGCACCGACATCGAGTATTTCAAAGTGAATGAGAATGCACCGAGATAAGATGAGCAAAAATGAGAAAAGCACTGATCAAGTGAAAAGACGACAAAGAAAGGATTGCACCGACTCGGGTTAGGCTGTCCAAGCAAGATCTGCACCGAGGTGCCAGATTAAGATGCAAGGCACAGCTTGCACGAGTCAAGATTTCCTGTCCACGTAAGAACTTGCAGAAAGATGGCAGAGTGAAATGCACTGGACAAAATGAGGAGATGTGGACGCATTTATTTTATTTTTTTTATTTTTTTATTTATTGATTTATTTTATTATTATTTATTTATTGGCGTGCCAGTCACCGTGGTGACGATTTTATTGTGCACTCGATCTGACATGGTCAGTCGATTGTGAAGTCCGAGTCAGGACCCGAAGTCTGTCATACCATGAACGCTATGACGTTAATTACGTCCTTCCAAGGAAGCACAACCCTTGATTAAACGCTAAAAGTAGGAGGCCTCGAGAGGCAAACATATATTCATGTGCAGAAATGGAACTTCATACCGAAGCCAGAAAGGCGGGCAAGATAATAACACCAACCGTAGAAGCAGACAATATCGTTAAGTCAGCGGTTCAAAGCCCGGGGTTAAGGGGGGAAGGAGGATCTCAATCACAGGTAGCCTGAGCCGCGACCGTGACGAAGTTTAAAACATCGATCAGCATTTCGACAGCATCTTCCCTTTATCTGGGTTATGCCCAGGGGGAAATAGGCTATCACCCACGGAGTGCCGGGATGAAAGCCAAGAGAGAGAGAAGTGTTGAACTTCCTGAATCGCATATTTACCATGGGGCAATATTTGGTATTCCCTGTAGAAGCCGGTGGGACTCATGCAGTGGCAGAGCCCTCCCGAGCTAAAGGGGTTATTCGTGAACCCGATGCAGGACGATGGAATGTAAGCGAACGCTTAATGTTGCGCCCTCGCACGCGGATTGACCTGCGCGGTCAGGTCGCGGGGATCGACCTGCCCGGTCAGGTCGCGGGGGTCAAGGGGGCAGCGCCCCTTGCGGGGGTTTCCGGGGGCGGAGCCCCCAGAACAAAATTCGGATTTAAGATTCAGTAACAACATTTGAGTATGTTATCAATGCAGTGCAAGTGCGCAAAGGTTCCCGGGGGCAGCTTAATATTGGCTTTCATCATCCTGGGGGAATTTTGGCAGCACCTCCCCTAGACTTAGCATCTGTCAGGGGATGATATAGGCTGACATCGACGGAATGCCAGGATGAAAGCCGAAAAGCGGGGGAGCACTAAGGCTCAAGGAGACTGTACATGTCTCTATCATCGATCACTATTCCCCGTCTCGGAGGTCGACGAGACCCTTGTAAAGACAAGGTCCGCCGAACCTGCGGGGTTGCATGTGAATCCAGTTAGGGACCTGTAGGGGAGGTCAATTGGGCAGCGGAGCAGGCTCTCGGCACAGCAAAGTGGGAAAGGAGGCTCCCTGCACGAAGGCAAAGAGGCAAAGGGGTTCCCGGCACGAGGTTCTCGGCGCAGAGGGAAGACGGCAGAAAGCTCCCGGCGCGAGGGGCTTCTCGGCGCGCTATTCCCTGGCCGAAGGGAGCTTCTCGGCGTGGGCGGTAATAAGGGGCTTCTCGGCGTGCCAGTGAAGTGGCCGGGAGAGGCTCTCGGCATGGGGTTTGTGGCCTTCTCGGCGTGGGCTATAGGGGGGCTTCTCGGCGCGCTATGAAGTGGCCAAAGGGGGGGGGGCTTCTCGGCCTGGGGTCTTTGGTGGATGGAGGGAGCTCTCGGCACAAGGCTTCCCGGCGCGCTCATGGCCGTGCCGGGAACCTAGCGCCGGGAGGCTGTGGGCTGTGGGTTTTTCACATAAGGGCTTGTCGTTTAGCTGAAAGGAGGGGAAGGCCTCTCGGCCTTACAGTTCTCGGCGGGGAAACTTGCACGCCGAGATGGTGGAATGCGGGATAATTTCAGGGTTTCAGAGCTCGAAACGATGCTTTGTTTCCGGTTTTTTTTGGGTTTTATGGCTCAGATCGAGATCGAATCAAGGGTGCATGAAGAGGTTTTATGAATGTTTCTTCTAGAAAGACGCCAAGGGAGCTGAGAGGCCGAATCATCAGGGGGAGGAGAGATCGTCGTAGGGCCTGAGTAGCTTTTAACTGTCTGCTGCCAGACGTCTGGGGGAGTCAAGAGATGGCTGTCTCTGATTCCCCAGACCAGCATAGCATCATCTGAGAAGCAAAACGGCGATGAAGGAACCCTCGATGCTGGGACCCCAGGCCTTAGTCATCCAAAGATTGGAATGAAGATCCAGGGTTGCATTCGTCTGCGGGCTCAAATGTATCTTTATTAGCCGGCAGTCCTGGGAACCAAGAGATTGATGTCTCTGGTTCCCGGACAGCACGAAAGGCTTGAGGAAAGACTCAAATACATACGGGGGGGGGGGGGGCATGCTATTGAAGCGGGAAGGAGAGGAGAATAGAACCCAGCAACCCATTGAACAAGGGTGGGGGTTCTACCTTCATTCCTGTTCGAAGAACAGACCCGACTCCGAAGCCTGAATCATTTCGCCCATGGGGCATTCGTACAAACAGTATGCATACGTATGGAGACAAAAGAAGATAGTATCGCCTAAAATCCATCACGGCCATTGCATTTATTCATCTCACCCTCATTTACATCGACTACATAACTGAAGCCAAGAAACATACAGGGGAGGAAAAGGGAGAGAACCGTATGAATAATCCAAACATCAAGACTTCGACTATTACATACGGAGAATCAGTAAAAAGAAGAAAAAGAAACATCGAACATGGGGGGGAGGGTGGAGCATTGACTCCTCTCCCTCCCCCTATCAGCCCACCTGGAGCCCTTCTTCTTTCCTTTCTTCTGCTTCTTCTTTCGACGGAGACTCTCTCCCTCTCTTTTTCTTTCTCTTTCTCTTTCTGGCTATCTGTTCGCTCTTTTTTTCTTCATCTCTTTGTTTTCTTCTTTTCTGTCTGTCTGCCCCTCTTTCTTGTGGGAGAAGCAATGGGTTTTATAGAACCCTTGCCTTGCGAAAGGGATCTCGGCGCCTGTATCCATGGGAGAAGTTCCCGGCGCGCCTTCCTTCAGGCTCTCGGCGCGTCCAGCGGCCCTTCGTTGAGGTTCCCGGCGCCATGGTCAGAAGCCCAATCGGCCGGCCCATTTAGTGCTTTTAGGCCGCATAATTGCCTTGGCTTCTCTTAGTTATTTTGTATTGACTTTTATCAGAACCGAAAGAGGCCCCTTTAGTAGTGACACAGCTTTGTTGAGATCATCTCGAGGTTCCATCAGTGAACAAACTGGGGCTTTATCAGTATTGGCATCTGAATGATGACGATAACACCAGACATTAGCCAGGCCTGAGACGGTCCTAGCCGGGCAATTGGTTGGTGGTGAGGATCCTCCCTCAATCCTGACTTTGCAGGCATCTTCCAGTCTTTGTCGCTGGTCTGGTCCCATCTTTATCTTTGTTCATATTTTAGCTGTCAACAAATGCCCCCCACCTGCAGATGGCGTAAGCGCAGAAGGTGCGACACGGTGTCTGCAGGTGTATCATTGGCTCAATGCTATCGACTTATTCTTTCAGTTATAGCTTGGCAGTATCCCCATACTGGGAGTTCCTCCTGGCATGATCTTCTTGGCTTGAGCCTCGATCCGCTGAACAACTATCGGCTTGACCCTTATCAACTGGCAATCTGACATCTGTCGGTTTTAGGCCCCGATCAAAGCACATTTGACTTCTATCGGCTTTAAACCCTGATTGGCTGACCATCTGGCATCTGTCGGTTTTGAGCCCCGATCGGCTGTACATCTTCATCTATCGGTTTTGAGCCCCGATCGGCTGTACATCTTGCATCTATCGGTTTTGAGCCCCGATCGGCTGTATATCTTGCATCTATCGGTTTTGAGCCCGATCGGCTGTACATCTTGCATCTATCGGTTTTGAGCCCCGATCGGCTGTACATCTTGCATCTGTCAGTTTTAAGCCCTGATTGGCTGTACATCTTGCATCTATCGGTTTTGAGCCCCGATCGGCTGTACATCTTGCATCTGTCAGTTTTAAGCCCTGATTGGCTGTTCATCTGGCATCTATCGGTTTTGAGCCCCGATCGGCTGTACATCTTGCATCTGTCAGTTTTAAGCCCTGATTGGCTGTACATCTGGCATCTATCGGTTTTGAGCCCCGATCGGCTGTACATCTTGCATCTGTCAGTTTTAAGCCCTGATTGGCTGACCATCTGGCATCTATCGGTTTTGAGCCCCGATCGGCTGTACATCTTGCATCTGTCAGTTTTAAGCCCTAATTGGCTGAACATCTGGCATCTATCGGTTTTGAGCCCCGATCGGGTGTACATCTTGCATCTGTCAGTTTTGAGCCCTGATTGGCTGACCATCTGGCATCTATCGGTTTTGAGCCCCGATCGGCTGTACATCTTGCATCTGTCAGTTTTAAGCCTTGATTGGCTGACCATCTGGCATCTATCGGTTTTGAGCTCCGATCGGCTGTACATCTTGCATCTGTCAGTTTTAAGCCCTGATTGGCTGTACATCTGGCATCTATCGGTTTTGAGCCCCGATCGGCTGTACATCTTGCATCTGTCAGTTTTGAGCCCCGATTGGCTATACATTTGACATCTGTCAGTTTTAAGCCCTGATTGGCTGACCATCTGACCTCTGTCAGTTTTAAGCCCTGGTTGGCTGAACATCTGCCGGATTGAAGCTCTGGGTGGCTGAACATCTGCCGGATTGAAGCTCTGGGTGGCTGAACATCTGCCGGATTGAAGCTCCGGGTGGCTGAACATCTGCCGGATTGAAGCTCCGGGTGGCTGAACATCTACCGAATTGAAGCTCCGGGTGGCTGAACATCTGCCGGATTGAAGCTCCGGGTGGCTGAACATCTGCCGGATGGAAGCTCCGGGTGGCTGAACATCTGCCGGATTGAAGCTCCGGGTGGCTGAACATCTGCCGGACTGAAGCTCCGGGTGGCTGAACATCTGCCGGATTGAAGTTCCGGGTGGCTGAACATCTGCCGGATTGAAGCTCCGGGTGGCTGAACATCTGCCGGATTGAAGCTCCGGGTGGCTGAACATCTGCCGGATTGAAGCTCCGGGTGGTTGAACATCTTCTTCATGTGTTGTTATTTCCTTCGTATGAAGAGTAACGGTCTCAGCAGCCTTTATACTGACGACCTGTGTGCAGCAGGAGAGCGTCCATCCTCTCAGGGAAAGAATGGGGGCTCGCTCCACCACGTATCGGTATCTGATGGGATTGCCTTTGCTGGGCCTGTTGGCTAGCGGAAGACATGCATCTGGAACAGACGAGAGGTCTGTTCCTCAAAGCTGACTGTGGCGATTTGCCGATCGTCCAGTGCGTGGTTCCATCATCGACATTGGGCTCATGTCGATGCAAAGGAGTTTAAGCTTCATCAGAATAGACGAAAGGTCTAAACTGGGTAGGTTCATTGCAGGTGGGGCATGAAATGATATGTAGTTTTCATCAGGACAGACGGAAGGTCTATCCCGGTAGGGTTTCATTGTTGATCGGGCGAGGTGCCAATCGATCAATAGTTTGTTTCATCATCGATATTGGGTTTATATCGAGCAAAGAAAGTGTTATAAATTTCATCAGAATAGATGAAAGGTCTACACTGGCAGGGTTTCATCATTGATCAGGCGAGGTGCCAGTCGATCAATAGTTGGTTTCATCATCGATATTGGTTTATATCGAAGCAAAGAAGAGTTTAAGTTTTATCAGAATAGACGAAAGGTCTAAACTGGCAGGGTTTATCATTGATCGGGCGAAGTGCCGGTCGATCAACAGTTGGTTTCATCATCGATATTGGGTTTATATCGAAGCAAAGAAGAGTTTAAGTTTTATCAGAATAGACGAAAGGTCTAAACTGGAAGGGGTTTATCGCGGGTGGGACTTTGCCAAGAATGCATAGGTTTCATCAGAACAGTGATGGGTTTCATTGTTGGTGGGACGTGCGAAAGAGGGTATGTGGATCTTATCAGGGTAAACGTAAGGTCTACCCCGGGAGGGTTTTATCATCGGTGGGGAATGGAGCCAGCTGACCGACGGAAGGTTTCATCAGTGAAGGGGAGGTGAAGGCAGCGTGCCGGTTGGCATGGAACTTTGAATTACCACATTACTGACCCAGGCGCCCTTTCGGGTTTTCACCGGAGCCAGCCCCCTCTTGCTTTTGCCCACGCGCCCTTTCGGGTTTTCACGTGGCGGGGTACCCGATTTTGCCTGCAGTGCCCTTTCGGGTTTTCACCACAGCTGGGTTTTGGCCATTTTTGCCCTTGTCCGGGATATCCGAACAAGACTGGCGGGGTATCTCTATTTTTAACCCCATTTTTTTTATTTATATATACGTATATATATCGCTTGAATTGGGACTCCAGCACGGGTCAGGCGATGTGCGGCTTTATTGGCGGCTGCTCTTATCATCGGTATTGGGTATATACCGACGCAAGGATTTCATAGGTTTCATCAGGATAGACATAAGGTCTAAACTGGATGGGTTTCATTGCTGCTCGGACCGTGTGCCCGCTAATCAGCAGCAGGCTTCATCACGGTGGGACAGGAAGAGATGCAAGTTTAAAAGGACGGGTTTCTTCGTCGATCGGGCAGGGTGCCCATCGATCACAGGGGGGGTTTCATCATTGGTATTGGGTTTATACCAATGTAAGGATCTCATGAATCTCATCAGAATAGACGTAAGGTCTACACTGGGCTGGTTTTATCGTTGATCGGGCAGTGTGCCAATCGATCAAAGCAGGTTTCATCATCGGTATTGGGTCTATACCAATGCAAAGATTTCATAGGTTTCATCGGGATAGACGTAAGGTCTAAGCCGGATAGGTTTCATTATTGACCGGGCAGTGCGCCAATCGATCAAAGCAGGTTTCATCATCGGTATTGGGTTTATACCAATGCAAAGATTTCATAGGTTTCATCGGGATAGACGTAAGGTCTAAGCCTGATAGGTTTCATTATTGATCGGGCAAGGCGCCAATCGATCAATAGTGGACTTCACCATGGTGGGACTTTGGCAAGGTATGAGGGTTTTATCAGGACAGACGTAGGGTCTGTACTGGGTGGGTTTGATCGTTGATCGGGCAAGGTGCCGGTCGATCGACGAGAAGTTTAAGGCGAGAGGTGAGGTTTCTTTAGGATCACCATATTACTGACCCAAGCGCCCTTTCGGGTTTTCACCGGAGCCAGCCCCCTCTTGCTTTTGCCCACGCGCCCTTTCGGGTTTTCACGTGGCGGGGTACCCGATTTTGCCTGCAGTGCCCTTTCGGGTTTTCACCACAGCTGGGTTTTGGCCATTTTTGCCCTTGTTCAGAGTATCTGAACAAGACTGGCGGGGTATCTCCATTTTTAAACCCCATTTTGTCTCTTCTCTTTTTTTCTCTTTTTTTTTATCGGGACTTTAGCTTCGTAAATTGTTAAGCCATGTGCTCAACTTGTGTATGTATCATCATTGGTGTGGGTGCTGACACCAATGCAAGGGGTATAAGGTTTTCATCGTCTGCCTAGGCGGAAGGCCTGGGTCGACTTGAGTGTGTTTTGTGGCTTAGGCGTGAAGCCGTTCACCGCGAGCATGGCTGTATCGTTGATGTGGGGATTGCCATCAACGCAAGGGGATGGGATTTCATCATCCACCCAAACAGAAGGTCCGGATTGGCTCGAGGATGTGTGTAGCAGCTTAAGCACGAAACCATTTGCTGGGAATGTAGGTTTCATCGTTAATGTGGGGTTTGACACTAACGCAAAGGAATAAGGTTTCATGATCTATTCAGACGAAAGGTCTGAATTGATTCAAAGACATGTATGGCAGCTCGGGCACGAAGCCGTTCGTTGGAAGGGTATGTTTTATCGTTAATGTGGGGTTTGACATTAACGCAAAGGAATAGGAGTTTGACATTAACGCAAAGGAATAGGGCTTCATAATCAACTCAGACGAAAGGTCTGAATTGATTCAAAAATGTGTATGGCAGCTCGGGCACGAAGCCGTTCGCTGGAAGGGTATGCTTCATTGCTGATGTGGTTCTGACCCGCTGGGTATCTACATCTTTGCATATTCACTGATTCTGTTGACTTTTCTTTGGCAATCTTTGACCATTGGTCGGCTTGAGTGCCGATGGAAGAATATCTGTCGGCCTGGGCACTGATAGCTAGAATTTTGATTTCTCTTAGCTGGCCATACTGGCAATCCATATTTGTGAGCATCTGTCATCTCGAATGCTGACGGTTAAACATCTCTGGCAGTCTAGAGGATCATCGGGCATCTTTCGGCCAGGGTACCGATGGCTGAATGATTGACATATGTCGGCTAAGACGCCGATGGTTGTTGGTTTGAAAGTCAATGATCGAACCCCGACATCCGTCGGCTTGGACGCCGATGGGCATACATTTGGCAACCGTGGAAAGTGGTTGAGCATCGGTTGGCGTGAACACCGATAGTTGACATCTTGGGGCATTGTTGATCTTGTTTGAACATCTTGTGGACATTGTTGAACCTCTATCATCTTGGGCTCTGATGTATTCATCATCTTCGCCTTGGAGCTTCATTATTATATATCAGGTTGAATACCGATGTATTCATCTTATATATCCTTGACCATCGTGAAACATCTATCGGTCTGATTACCGATGTATCTATCATTCACTCATCCGAGTGCCATTATTCCTCCATCAGCTTATATGCCGACACCTTGATGTTTGATATATATATTTCTTTTGGGATCTCATCGAGCATCTATTGGCCTGAACGCTGATGGTTGGGCGAGCTTCCATCGTTCTTCATTGATCCATCATTCATTGTTCATTGCCATCTGGGCTCCCATCATTTGGATGGTCCCTGACATCAGCAGCAGACGTGCAGTGTAAGAGTCTGTGGTAGGATGGCCCTTGAAGGGTCAATGCTCTAGTTTTATTTCTCATCACCCTAAGTGATCATTGCCCCTTTAAAGGAGTGAGCATGCCCAGCAACGGCCATGCATGCCGCCATTGGCATTTCATACATTTACCCCTAGAATGGGGGACCCATGTATGTCTTCCATCATTCTCTTGGCATACATTTGTCCCAAGAATGGGATACCATCAATACTTCTCATTGTTTGGCATACATCTGCCCCCGGAATGGGGTACCATCAATATTTCTCATTGTTTGGCATACATCTGCCCCCAGAATGGGGTACCATTTGGAACTTCCATCATCTCATAATCATCATTTTTTTTTCTTCATTTTTTTTCTTTCCTTTTTTTCTTCTCTTTTTTTTTGATATGCATCCCCCTCCTCAGAATGGGGTATCATCTGCATCTTCCATCATTTTGTCATCTTTCTCTTATTTCCATTTTTTTTATGTGCATCGCCCCTCAAATGGGAGTACCATATATATATATATATATATATTATTTCATCATCTCTCTTTTCTTTATCCTTTTTATTCCCATGTGCCCCCAGGATAGGGTATCATCCCCATGTGCCCCCAGGATAGGGTATCATCCATACCTTTCATCATTTTTTTTTGTTAATACATCTGCCCCTAGGAAGGGGTATCATGGGCATCTCTTCATCATCATCATTCTCATTTTTTTTATTTCTTTTTTTTCTCTCTTTTTTTGTGTGTACATCTGCCCCCAGGAAGGGGTATCACTGGCATCTTTCACCATCATTCTTTTTGGCATACACCTACCCCAGAACGGGGTATCATTCGTATTGAAAATGCCCTTTAGAGCAAATCGCTCTTTGGCGGGTGTGGTGCGGCCATGTCGGCTGCCTTCTTGAAATTGAGCATTCGATGGGGACGCGGTGGGTCCACTTTATATTCCCCTATCTGCAGCTCACCTTTCTGTATCAAGCTTTCTATAACATCTTTGAAGACGTAGCAGTCCTCAATAGGGTGTCCGAGCATCTGATGGTACGGACAGAAGCGAGGCTCATCTTTCCTTGCGGCATCACCGGGCTTCTTTGGGGCCGGGAGTATGATCTTGCCATGGTGGGTGACCCATTCGAATAGGACCCGAGTCTTTTCCTTTGGAAAGGAGTAGGGTTTAGTCATTTTGCTTCTTAGGGAATGGCCTAGCTCGCCAGTCTTTGTTAGCGAAGAGCTAGCTGCCTCCTTCGCCTTTTTCTTCTCAAAAGCTTGGAAGTCGGCAATGTAAATATCTTTATGCATTGGCTGTTCACTAGCAGGCTTGCTCTTTTGTCTTAGGGCGGTAGCGGCCGGGCAATATTTCGCCAAAAAGGCCTCAATATCAGCCACAATCTCATTCAAGAGATCGAAGGACTTGACTTCGATGCCAACCAACCTTGTTAAGACTTCTGTCTTCAGGTTGCGCTTGCATATCTGGACAGCCTCCTCCTGGTTTGGTGGGTGCTGACATCTGGCATAAAGGTCCTTCCATCGGTAGATATAATCCAGAGCAGATTCATCGGCCCTTTGTTTGGCCTCATACAATTCTGCCTTAGTAACTTCTCCCTTGGCAGAGTTGGTTTTCATTGTTTGTTTCATATCGGGTTTACCCATCACTACCGGAGCTGGTGAGTTTAAGTGCAAACCAGGCGGATGCAAACCCATTTCATTCAGCTTGCTCTGTAACACTTTGACTTCTTGTAGTTTTTTAGATAGCTCTGTCATCATGGCAAGGCCAAGAACGTTGCCCCCGGCTCTAGTCTTAGGAGGGACTGACAGTACCCTATTACAGGCGCCGGACGCGTCCAGGCTTTCAGAAATTAACATCTTGGCCCTCGTCCCCGCATATGGAGGAGGAGTGTGGTAGCATGCTTCTTCTTCTGGTAGCGGGAGGTGCCCAGGCTTCTTGTTGGCTTTATCATCAGGACAGGAGGCTGAAGCTTTGGCTTGCTCTGACCTTATCGGCATGAAGCATATCTCTTCATCGTCCCCTTCGGAAGTCTGGCCATCGCCGGGTAAAACTGACAGCATGTTACAGGAGAAGACTTTGTCCTTCCTTGTGTTTGTTTGCATCTGCTCTCCCTTTCTTTCAGCAGTCGACATCCGCACCCATAACGGGTCATCTAGCACATCTGGCATTTTTGATTTATTTTTCATCTTATTCATCAGGCCTGGGGATTTGACACGCTCCCACAGGATGGGCTCATCGGTGTCTGTTTCTTTCATCGTTTCTTTGGGCGATTGCCGGTATAGAGATACCATATTGACTGCTCTTTTTAACTCAGGCAACTCATGCAGGCATGGAGGGTCCACTCTATACTCACCCAGTTCGAGTTCCCCTTTTTTAATCATTCTTTCAATAATATCTTTAAATACATAGCAATCTTCAATGGGATGACCCAATGCTTGATGATATGGGCAGAAGCGGGGATTATCTTTTCTTTTGACATCATCAGGTCTCTTTGGATCCGGAAGGACAATCTTGTCAAATTGGGCCGCCCACTCAAACAGGAGCCGAGTCTTTTCCTTAGGAAAGGAATAAGGCTTGCTCATCCTGGCTCGCAGAGCGGGGCCATCCTTCTGATCAGCCGGCCTAGTGGGAGGAGGGCGGACAACGCCTTTTTCTTTATCTTTTTGTTGCTCGAACATCTTGAAGTCTATTGTACTGACTTCTGCAGGCATGGGCCGTTTATCAGCCGATCTAGTTTTCTGGTACACAGCAGTAGCAACTGAAGGACTACTGGAGAGGAAGGCCTCGACCTCCGCCGCGGCATTGTTTAGTCGGTCAAATGACCCTATCTCCATCCCGATCATCTTTTCGAGAGTCTCCCGCCGAAGATTCTGCTTGCAAATCTGGACGGCGTCCTCGTGATGTGGAGGCCGCCTGCATCTCATGGCGAGGTTTCTCCATCTTTTTATATAATCCAGAGCGGTCTCATCCTGCTTCTGCCTTGTTGCATATAGCTCAGCTATTGTGATTTCTCTCTCCGTGACATGAAATCTGTCGCGGAACTTTCTCTGCATATCAGGCCAATCAACCACTGACCCGGCTGGCAAGCTTGAGTACCATTCAAAGGCCAACCCAGTGAGGGATGAGCCAAAGAACTTGAGCAGATAAGCTTCATCGACTGCTAGGTCGCCCATGATTGTAGTGTAGTAGGCTATATGCTCCCTAGGGGAGCCTTGGCCATTAAATTTCTCGAACTTCGGCGGCTTACTGACGCCTGCGGGTAGTCTCTTAGCAGCATACTGGGGAGGATACGGTACCTTGTACACATCATAGGTACCAGCATCACCACCAGTCTTTTCTGACAGTTTCATTTCCACAATTCTTTCAATCATCTGCTTGTGGGCTACAGCTGGATCTATGTCTTCTGGAAAGAAGTGAGCTTGTTGCTGGCTGTGAGGAGTTGTAATCACAGTGGCGCGCAAGATGGGCGCGGTAGGCTGTGTCTGAGACACAGAGGGCTGAGCTGCTGTTTGCTGTGGAACAGGTTGGCTCGGTGTCTTGCCCTTATCAGCTAAGAGAGGGTTAGCTGGGATAGCCGTCTCTGCTGAGCTGGATGTTTGCCCCGCAGGTTCAGCTTGCTTTGAGACTGATGTAGCTTCATGTCTCTCATTGAGCTGCCTTCGGAGAGCACTGATCTCCTGCTGGTATCTTCTGAACATCATCTGGATCATGGGATCCAAGGCTGACGGGATTTGCATATCTTCAGAAGTCCCTTCAGCATCATCAATAAGGGGATTGTCTTCATCCTGTGCCGTCACCATATTGACTGTCATGGTGGTGATCTTGCGGGCTTCATCATATTTCTTCATTTTATCTTTTGCGGCCTGCCCTCTTCTTGTGACAGGACCAGGTCTAGTAGCCAACCTGAGCAGTTCATCTGGCTGAGTTGGTAGTATATCTTGCCCCCTGGCAAGTCCAGCCATGTTGCAGGCGAAGATTTGCATTTTTCCCTTCTGCCTGTAGACCTTTCTTTTTACCTGGTCAGGATATTTGAGCCGGTCAAAGACCGATATTCTTTCTTTGGCTTCTTCCCCGTGCAGGTCTTCTTCATCATATCCGGCCCTGAGGCCTTCTTCATAATCATTTGAATCGGAGGAAGAGACTCCGTGCATCACTTCTTGAGGGATTTCTTCTTCTTCCTCATCCACGGTACCCAAGGCACGGGATAATCTTTGTTGACCGAGGGCGGAGTTCCCAAGGTGGTGGAAGTAGTCCTGGACCACTTGCTTCATTTCTTCAGAGTTGTGCCTTTGCGGCTCAGGTTGGAACATCAGTCTTTCCTGGCTTCTTTGCTGATAGGCCAGTCTTGTTATCTGAGCATTCAAATGCTCGGCCTTGGAATATCTGAAGATGTCGGCCTGTCTGGCACAGGCCCTCGATCTTCTTGGGACGGCAACCATGGCTGGTTCACACATTCCCGCATCGCCATTCCGGCAGCAGTTGGCAGCAACATCATGGTTCTTTCTCTGCCATCTTCTGCCCCCGGCCCTGGGGTGGGCGACAGCAAGGTCTTCTTTCTTCTCAAGTCTTCTACCCCTCATCATGGGGCGAGCAGCAGTCAGTTTTCTTTCTCCATCATTTCTTTCATCTCTCCTACCCCAGGCTCTGGGGTGAGCAGCAATAGCATTTCCTGTTTCTTTTCCCTTTCTTCTTCGGCTTCCCGCCCTGAAGCGGGCAACAGCATCATTGGTAGCCTTCTCCTCATCTTGAGCTGGAGCCCAGCTCTGCATCTTCTTCGGTCGCCAGACCTGCTTGTATTTTGCTGGCTTGGGCGCCAGCGGCTTCCTCTCATCGGCCTCCCAGTTGGCATGCCTGGCGGCCAGAGTTTGGAATCTGTTGGCAGTGGGCACTTGCGGGACGATCACATCCGGCTTGACCGCCCTCGGGCAACCGTTCAGGTTCGCCCGGACACCCCCGATCATCATTGTCTTTCCGGAGTTGGAAAGACGGCGTTCAACAGCAACATACCGGCTCCTCCGGTTAGTTCTCTTCCTCTTTTGAGTAGCAGCGGGGACCATGTCCCTTTTCTGGACGTGGTGGACATAGCAGGCGACGGCCGTGGGGGCCGTCTTCTCTGGCAAGCTGTCCTTCTGGACAGTGGTCTTCATTGGGGCACTCGCGGCAGTGCCTTGCTCATTGTTATCGACCTTCAGAAGGTCGGTGTAGACGACGCCTAAGCAGTTGGGCAGCCCGACAGCTGGGGGAAACGAGCCGAACGCCAATGGTACCGCCAGGTATCCCTCCTGGACATGCATGTCCAGGGGTTGTTTGTCGAAGCACACAGACGTGTTTTCAGTCGTCATCGCAGTTTCCTGGAAATAAGGAAGCACACGGAATCAGAATTTTGAGGGGGGGGCCCGCGGGGCCTCCTATTTTAGCGTAAAGATGAAGGGAGACTCGGTCCCACCGGGCGTGCCAGACTTGTCGACGCATTTATTTTATTTAGTTTATTTTATTATTTATTTATTTATTTTATTATTTATTTATTGGCGTGCCAGTCACCGAGGTGACGATTTTATTGTGCGCTCGATCTGACATGGTCAGTCGATTGTGAAGTCCGAGTCAGGACCCGAAGTCCGTCATACCATGAACGCTATGACGTTAATTACGTCCTTCCAAGGAAGGACAACCCTTGATTAAACGCTAAAAGTAGGAGGCCTCGAGAGGCAAACGTATATTCATGTGCGGAAATGGAACTTCATACCGAAGCCAGAAAGGCGGGCAAGATAATGACACCAATCGTAGAAACAGATGATATCGTTAAGTCAGCGGTTCAAAGCCCGGGGTTAAGGGGGGAAGGAGGATCTCAATCACAGGTAGCCTGAGCCGCGACCGTGACGAGGTTTAAAACATCGATCAGCATTTCGACAGCATCTTCCCTTTTTCTGGGTTATGCCCAGGGGGAAATAGGCTATCACCCACGGAGTGCCGGGATGAAAGCCAAGAGAGAGAGAAGTGTTGAACTTCCCGAATCGCATATTTGCCATGGGGCAATATTTGGTATTCCCTGTAGAAGCCGGTGGGACTCATGCAGTGGCAGAGCCCTCCCGAGCTAAAGGGGTTATTCGTGAACCCGATGCGGGACGACGGAATGTAAGCGAACGCTTAATGTTGCGCCCTCGCACGCGGATTGACCTGCGCGGTCAGGTCGCGGGGATCGACCTGCCCGGTCAGGTCGCGGGGGTCAAGGGGGCAGCGCCCCTTGCGGGGGTTTCCGGGGGCGGAGCCCCCGGAACAAAATTCGGATTTAAGATTCAGTAACAACATTTGAGTATGTTATCAATGCAGTGCAAGTGCGCAAAGGTTCCTGGGGGCAGCTTAATATTGGCTTTCATCATCCTGGGGGAATTTTGGCAGCACCTCCCCTAGACTTAGCATCTGCCAGGGGATGATATAGGCTGACATCGACGGAATGCCGGGATGAAAGCCGAAAAGCGGGGGAGCACTAAGGCTCAAGGAGACTGTACATGTCTCTATCATCGATCACTATTCCCCGTCTCGGAGGTCGACGAGACCCTTGTAAAGACAAGGTCCGCCGAACCTGCGGGGTTGCATGTGAATCCAGTTAGGGACCTGTAGGGGAGGTCAATTGGGCAGCGGAGCAGGCTCTCGGCACAACAAAGTGGGAAAGGAGGCTCCCTGCACGAAGGCAAAGAGGCAAAGGGGTTCCCGGCACGAGGTTCTCGGTGCAGAGGGAAGACGGCAGAAAGCTCCCGGCGCGAGGGGCTTCTCGGCGCGCTATTCCCTGGCCGAAGGGAGCTTCTCGGCGTGGGTGGTAATAAGGGGCTTCTCGGCGCGCCAGTGAAGTGGCCGGGAGAGGCTCTCGGCATGGGGTTTGTGGCCTTCTCGGCGTGGGCTATAGGGGGGCTTCTCGGCGCGCTATGAAGTGGCCAAAGGGGGGGGGGGCTTCTCGGCCTGGGGTCTTTGGTGGATGGAGGGAGCTCTCGGCACAAGGCTTCCCGGCGCGCTCATGGCCGCGCCGGGAACCTAGCGCCGGGAGGCTGTGGGCTGTGGGTTTTTCACATAAGGGCTTGTCGTTTAGCTGAAAGGAGGGGAAGGCCTCTCGGCCTTACAGTTCTCGACGGGGAAACTTGCACGCCGAGATGGTGGAATGCGGGAGAATTTCAGGGTTTCAGAGCTCGAAATGATGCTCTGTTTCCGGGTTTTTTTTGGGTTTTATGGCTCAGATCGAGATCGAATCAAGGGTGCATGAAGAGGTTTTATGAATGTCTCTGCTAGAAAGACGCCAAGGGAGCTGAGAGGCCGAATCATCAGGGGGAGGAGAGATCGTCGTAGGGCCTGAGTAGCTTTTAACTGTCTGCTGCCAGACGTCTGGGGGAGTCAAGAGATGGCTGTCTCTGATTCCCCAGACCAGCATAGCATCATCTGAGAAGCAAAACGGCGATGAAGGAACCCTCGATGCTGGGACCCCAGGCCTTAGTCATCCAAAGATTGGAATGAAGATCCAGGGTTGCATTCTTCTGCGGGCTCAAATGTATCTTTATTAGCCGGCAGTCCTGGGAACCAAGAGATTGATGTCTCTGGTTCCCGGACAGCACAAGGGCTTGAGGAACAGACTCAAATACATACGGAGGGCATGCTATTGAAGCGGGAAGAGAGAAGAGAATAGAACCCAGCAACCCATTGAACAAGGGTGGGGGTTCTACCTTCATCCCTGTTCGAAGAACAGACCGACTCCGAAGCCTGAGTCATTTCGCCCATGGGGCATTCATACAAACAGTATGCATACGTATGGAGACAAAAGAAGATAGTATCGCCTAAAATCCATCACGGCCATTGCATTTATTCATCTCACCCTCATTTACATCGACTACATAACTGAAGCCAAGAAACATACAGGGGAGGAAAAGGGAGAGAATCGTATGAATAATCTAAACATCAAGACTTCGACTATTACATACGGAGAATCAGTAAAAAGAAGAAAAAGAAACATCGAACATGGGGGGGGAGGGTGGAGCATTGACTCCTCTCCCTCCCCCTATCAGCCCACCTGGAGCCCTTCTTCTTCTTTCTTCTGCTTCTTCTTTCGACGGAGACTCTCTCCCTCTCTTTTCTATCTCTTTCTCTTTCTGGCTATCTGTTCGCTCTTTTTTTCTTCTTCTCTTTGTTTTCTTCTTTTCTGTCTGTCCGCCCTCTTTCTTGTGGGAGAAGCAATGGGTTTTATAGAACCCTTGCCTTGCGAAAGGGATCTCGGCGCCTGTATCCATGGGAGAAGTTCCCGGCGCGCCTTCCTTCAGGCTCTCGGCGCGTCCAGCGGCCCTTCGTTGAGGTTCCCGGCGCCATGGTCAGAAGCCCAATCGGCCGGCCCATTTAGTGCTTTTAGGCCGCATAATTGCCTTGGCTTCTCTTAGTTATTTTGTATTGACTTTTATCAGAACCGAAAGAGGCCCCTTTAGTAGTGACACAGCTTTGTTGAGATCATCTCGAGGTTCCATCAGTGAACAAACTGGGGCTTTATCAGTATTGGCATCTGAATGATGACGATAACACCGGACATTAGCCAGGCCTGAGACGGTCCTAGCCGGGCAATTGGTTGGTGGTGAGGATCCACCCTCAATCCCGACTTTGCAGGCATCTTCCAGTCTTTGTCGCTGGTCTGGTCCCATCTTTATCTTTGTTCATATTTTAGCTGTCAACAGGAGACTAATACAGTGCGTGCTGGTCAAGAATTGCACTGACCCACAAATTGCACCGAGAGATTATGAGCGAGACACAGCATGCACTGACTATGACTTAGTATATGAAATAGCATTAACCACATGGACCACACACAACATATAGAATTCAACAACTAAGCATGATTCATCAGAAAGTCAATATCAAGACTAGGGTTTCCAGACATGAGCAATCCATAATGCAAACAGTTCACATGAATTAATCTGATATTCTAATCAGATGCACTGACCACAATTCTATCACACATGACTCAGAAATTGTCATTATCAAAACCAGCGATCCAACAAGCATCTGCTACGTTCGCATGGGACGAGGAATGCTAAAGGGGGTTCACTGAGCTTAAGGAGTTCCTGGCTTCGCCCCCAGTGCTATCCAAGCCCGTTCCAGGTGAAGCCCTACATCTTTACCTCTCGGCAACTCCATACACAGTTAGCTCGGTCCTGGTCAGAAATGACTCAGGAGTCGAGAGACCGGTCTACTACACCAGCAAGGTGCTCAACGAGGCTGAAAGAAGGTACCCTGTAATTGAGAAACTCGTGCTAGCATTGGTTACCTCGGCCAAGCGCCTTGGACCCTACTTCGAAGGGCACTCCATTATCGTACTGACCGGCGAACCACTAAAGTGGATCCTCACTCACCCTGAAGCCTCGGGACGCCTTGTCAAGTGGGCCATTATGCTCGGGGCCTACGATATATCGTATCGGCCTCGCTCGGCGATCAAAGGACAGGCGCTCGCAGACTTCATCGCCGAGAGCACCATCCCGACCGAAAAAAAATCTCCGTCCACGCCCGGGCCAACCTGGGAATTGTTCATCGACGGATCCTCCAACTCGGCCAGGAGCGGCACGGGTATCCTCCTGAAGTCCCCCGAAGGAGCAGAGCTACAATACACCTTAAAGTTCAACTTCCAGGCATCCAACAACGTCTCCGAGTACGAAGCCCTTATCTCGGGAGCCCGCATGGCCCGACGGTTGGGGGCTGAGCGAGTCAGAATTCACACTGACTCCCAACTGGTCCCTAGCCAGGTCAACGGTGATTACGAAGCTCGGGAAGAACCGATGGTCAAATACCTCCAGCTGGTCAAAATCGTGGCACAATAGTTCGAGAGCTTTGAGGTAGTCCGAATAGCTCGGGAGGAAAACTCCCGAGCAGACGCCCTCTCTCGGCTGGCCTCCTCTCTTGACCCCGAGGGTACTCGATCGGTCCTTCTCGAAGAGCTAGAGCAACCGAGCATTGATTCGGAGCTCATGGCCATCGACTCGGCCTCCCCAAGCGACTGGCGTACCCCCTATCTATCGTGGCTTCAAGACTCTCAGGAGCCTCCCGACCCTCGTGAAGCATGCAGATTGAAATACCAAGCTCGGCGATTCGTCATTCTGGACGGCACTTTATACCGCAGATCTTTCTCCGATCCTCTCCTGAAGTGCATCAGTCCTGACGAAGCTAGCCGAGTGATTCAAGAGGTTCACGAAGGCCTGTGCGGAGCGCATCTAGGAGGAAGGTCACTCACCAGGATCTTGCTTCGGCAGGGTTACTGGTGGCCCACTCTGCAGCGCGACTGCTCGACCTACGTACAATACTGTGACCGATGCCAGCGATTTGACCACTTGGTCCATCAGCTGGCAACGAGCTCGTCACCCTAGCTGAGCCTTATCCTTTCGCTCGGTGGGGATCGACATCCTTGGGCCGTTCCCTACAGCTCAGGCCTAGAAGAAGTTCGTCATCGTCGCCATCGACTACTTCACCATGTGGATCGAGGCCGAAGCCATAGCTAGGATCACCGAGACAGTCGTCTAGAGTTTCATCTGGAAATCGATCATCTGTCGCTACGGCATCCTCCGGGTGATAGTGAGCGATAATGGCCGGTAATTTGATTCTCGTTATTTCCGAGACAGATGTGCCGACCTTAATATTCACAATCACTTCACTTCGGTCGCGCACCCTCAGGGTAACGGGCTGGTCGAAAATGCCAATAAGACTATCTTAAAAGGCATCAAGACCAGGCTCGGCAAAGCCAAGGGCAGCTGGCTTGAGGAATTACCGAACGTACTTTGATCGCACAGAACGACTCCCAGAACGGCAACCAGTGAGAGTCCCTTCCAGCTAGGGTACAGTACCGAGGCCGTGATCCCGTTAGAGATTGGCAATCCCTCCCTCCGAGTTATCTGCTTCTCGTCCGAGGCAAATGAGCAGAAACAGCTCGAAAACCTCGACCTAGCAGATGAAGTCCGAGAGATTACCAGCATCCGAGCAACGGAATATCAACACCGCCTCACTCGATACTACAACGCCAAAGTCTGAGATAGACACTTCAAACTGGGAGACTTCGTTCTCAAAAAAGCCGAAGCCTCTCGACCACTTGAGACGGTGGGTAAGCTATCCCATAACTGGGAAGGCCCCTACCGAGTGGTCGAGACGCTCGGGAAAGGAGCGTACCGACTATCTACTATGGAAGGAGAACCCATCCCTCAGACGTGGAACGCGACTACACTACGCAAGTTCTACTTCTGAATACTTCAGTTGTGTAAGCAGTATGAAATAAAACAAAAATTTCCTTCCTCTTTTATTCAAACAACTTGCTTATACATCAGAAAGGCCGAAGCCAATGCAATACATGTCAAAAAAGTAAAAATCCATCTAGTGCCGCCGTACGAGCCCATCGCTCGGCTGAGTCGGTTAGCCTTCCTGCGTCCAGCCACTGACTCTGTCTCGTGCGGAAACTGGCTCAGATAAAGGATAGTCGACCTCGTTGGCTTGAGTAACTCGGAACAAAGGTGACAGAAGAAGGCTACCTTCCAAGTTGTACAAGGAAGATGAAGGGGAAGAGGAAGGAATACAAGTGAAGTCCTCCTCCCTGTGAACTCTTTGGAAGGAGGAGAGTGCAGGCACCCTCCGAAGAGTGAAAGGGGGGGAGAAAAAAACCAACAGAGTTGGACGAGGAGGCAGGGGAAAGCCCGGAAAGGAGGGAGCTTAATTTGCTTCCTCCTCCCCTCAGGATGGAGTCGGCGGGTCAGGGTCAAGAGTTCGACATGCGCCAGCATGTTGAACCTTCTTCCCAAGTAACCTCCCCGCAAGCGCCGGCCAGAATTGATAAAAGAAGGCGACGTGCTTTCGCACATCGAACCCCCTTCTAACTTGCCCGTTGGCCGTCGAACCCCCTTCAGACCCGAAGCAGCAAGTTACTCTCTACCCTCCATCGTCTGTAGCTTCATCTTCCAGAGCATCTTCCATGCTTCAAATCTGACGGCACAACACTTCGTGAAGGAGGGAGGAAAGACTGCCAGAGGAAACCCTAAGCGATGGAAAGGAAGAGACGCCCTTCAGACCTTTTATAGGCGAAGGGAGGCTACTTGCCTTAAATGATTCTCCCCTCGAAATCACGCTAAAGGGACCTCTCCCTGCGAACGGTCGTCTCAAACTCCTCGGTCCCGTTCCAGCAGGACACACGAAGTGGCCGAGCATTTATGGCATGAGAAAACGGAAAGACACTCTGTCAGACGCCCGCCCAACCATCATGCGAGATCCACGCAGAAAGTATCGGCACTTTCCAACTACTACGGATACGCTGGTCAAACCACGGCAATGGCGGTACAAAAGAGTTAAGTCTTCATCATAACGCTACTGCCTTACGTTTTTTGACCTTCCTTTACACAAAAGAGAAGTTTTTTCTTCAAAAAAAGGAAAAACATACAAGGAGAAAAAGCAAAACAGATACATTAGGCCTCTAGCCCATCCTGAGGCTCGGAAGTGGAAGGCTCGGACGGTCTGCCCCCGGCACCCTCGGCGACGGCTGACCCTGGCACTGACCCCACCGGCGTGAGAACTGTCTCGGTTGCATGCCCTCCCGAGGCATCCAGAGTTGGCGACCCCTTGGATGAAAAGTCCCCCTGGTCTCCTTCCTCCGATGCCGAACCAGAGGAACCGAAGGACGACAATCCGAGTCATAGCATTGTCCGGATGGGAAATTGATTGTCTCGGATGACTGTTCCTCCGCATAAGAGATGGCCCGGTCGTAGCCTTGCTTGAATCCCTTGCGGATGCCCCGGCGAAGTGCTGACTTATAGTAGGGGAGGGCAGCCTTCTTAAAGTCGACCCGGTAAGCCATTGAGCATTTGTATTGCTTGAGTGCCTCCGCCCCGGCCGATTCCACCCTACCAGCGAGTTCAGCCTTCTCCCGCTCCGCCTCGGCCAACCTCTTCTCTGCCGCGGCCGTGTGCTTCTCAGCTTCGGCCCGATCAACCTCGGCCTCCAACCGAAGATGCATGGCTTCCTCCTCTCGGCCTAATAGCTCGGTGCGCTCGACCTCCCACTGGCCATCTAGCTCATGATGCGGGACGGACACGGGGACCGACTCTACGTGGTTTGGACCTCAGACTCTAGATGCGGACACGACCAGCGACACATGATAGGAGAGACACTAAGCCCGACATGGAGAGCTCCTATGGGCTATACGTCGCTAACAGAAACGCAAGCTCACTCGTCATCCCAAGCGAGGGAAACGCGGATCGTGCGTGGTTGAAGAACCGGCAGAGTTCAAGGTAGTCAGACTCACTTCCGGACTCGGATCGAGTAGCGGGACGGGTCACTCTCATACTCACAGCGGTGACATGGACACACGGACTAGTACCTATCGCTCTCGGTAGCGGCAAAAGACCATATACTAGCTAAGCAAATGAACGCCAAGAGGTTCGGACCATTACCTCCATGCACCCGGCGTGGCGAAGACAACCCCGGCTGAATCACGGACACCCGGTCAACAATTATTACAGCAATACACTAAGTCGACCCACTCCACGCAGGGAGGTAAAAGGTCACATGTGGGGTCCGGAAATCACGCAACTTGGGTTGACGGGCAGCATCTTGATGTCGCCCGGCGGTGCCGAACTCCGCGTTTTCGTGCTTTCCGAACGGCGGCTTCTACGGGCCCGTGGGGCCCACGGACGGCGCTGTCCTCCGGATCTGCGGGGGTGGGACCCACTGTGATGGGGGCCCCTGGTGGTGCACCTCCAAGGATGGCGGTAGGCCGGGAACACCGATCGGGGGTCGATCGGCCCCGATTCCCAACTCTTGAACTAATAACCCACGGATTTTGCTTGCTGTTTTTCGGCGCGCGCTCCGGCAAAAACGGCCGCTGCGATCAATCCCGACGTCGGATCGGGACGCATGAGCTATCGTTGGAAAGTACTCTTCAAATGCTTCAATTTAGACCCAGAGAGATCTGCTGGATCTGGTCGGATCAGAACTTTACTGAATTTGCAAGTCCCTGTTGTACAGTAACCGAAATCTCAGATCTGCAGAGAATTTGTCTGAGAACTACCGTTGACCGCCTAGTGGACCTCCGATTCAGCTCTTGCGTTCTTCATCAAAGTTATGGGATTTGGGACAGGGAAGACGGAGATATTTTTTTGGATTGATTAGAGGTGGCTGTGATTTGTTATGATTTGTTTACTGGAGGGTGGTCGGATCTGGGAACAAGTGAACATCACTGTAGCTAGATCAGAGATCGATTTTTGAAAAATATGAGATGGCCTCACAAAAATGCAAGAAAATTTGGGGACAGTGAGGTTCGTGGAAGGAACTCCCAGTAAAATGGGGAGGTTAAACAAAAATCAGAAAGAGGCCCGAAACCTGGAAACACAGGGCGGATGGAAATGGAAACAGACAGCAGACAGATCTGAAAATTAAGATTGGACGAAAATGAAAAAATATCAAATGGGATCTTTATGACCAACCAATTTTTGTGGGACGTGCTTGACACCTCTGGAACATCCCCTAAAATCCCCAGGTCGATCTGAGCTCGTGGCTGACACAGAGAATTTGTGGAAGCTGCTATGGTCGGATGAAGGCAGAACTCCGGCGATCTCGACGGTGATGCGATGGCGGCTCGTGGCGGCGGCGGCGGCGACCGGAATGATAAGGGGAGGAGTCACACCTCCAGAGGGAAGCCTTCACAGCTTCAAGGGGGAGAGGGAGGAGAGAGGAGGGGGGTGCACCAGCCCTTGCTCTTGGAATTAGTTTGATTCAAATGACATTAATTGTCCAAAATGGGAAATTACAAGTATTTATGTGTTACATCTCAAATCCATTGTCCACCGTTGGATCTAGGGGATGGGAATGGGTGGCCTGGATTGAGTGTGACACACACACAAAAATTACAATAAAAAAAACAAGGGGGGGGCGCACCATTGACTAGGGAGGCAAGGGGGGACATGGTAGTTAGCCACCTTGGACTTTGAAGTCCACTTGTCTCCCATGTGCCTTTTACCATTCAATCTTCTAGATGCCTCCATTTGACATGTTGACTGACCCCACATAGGGCCGATGAGCTGAGGTGGACTAATGGGAGGGGGTCTGTGGGCCCGTGGGACCCGGGGGTCCCATTTTACAAATAAACCCCTCTTACAATCAAATTTACATACCGAATAAAATGCAATAAACACACATTACACACAAATAAAGCCTAACTAAATATGATAAATGGGGAGACTCAGGGCGGCGTCTCCAGGCTATCTCTGAGCCAGATGGATGCTGAGGTGGCTCGAGTCGTGCTTCGTGTGCGGTACTGGTGGGTCGGCGCGTCGCGCCGCTCAACTGCTCGGGTGTCCGCACCAATTCTCCCCGGGTGGGAGAAACTCGACCCTGTCGAGTAAGGGTCTGCATCGCTCCAGAAGGTCCGGATCAATCTGCTGCAACTCGCCATGTGTGATCCATGTGTCCTCGGTAGCGGGCCATCCTCTCCATCGCACTAGGTAGCGCGGGTAGGATCCATTCTTGGTAACTGTCACCTGCTCATCCAGTATATGATCTATATGCTCACGCAGCCGTAACAATGGGGTTGGAGGTGGACACTCAGGTGTGGGAACACTCTCAAGGGGAGGAGATGGCTCGAAAGGCTCACTAGGGATCACCGCTGGGTCCCTATATGCAACTAGATCTGATACATTAAAAGTAGAGCTAATACCATATTCCTCGGGCAAGTCCACAACGTACGCATTGGATCCAACGCGTTTCAACACTCTGAATGGATCGGCTCCGCGAGCTTGCAACTTCTTAACGGTTCCAGAGGGAAACCGTTCAGGTCTTACCCTGATCATGACATATTCGCCCTCTTTGAACTCTCGGTGCTGTCGGTGGGCATTGGCTAACTCCTTGTAACGTGCATTGCTGGCCTCAATGTGACGACGGATGTCGTCATGCAAACTTCTAACATGCCTAGCAAACGACTCGGCCGACTCCGACACTCTAGCATGGATAGACATGGGGACAAGGTCCACGGGTTTCCTAGGCCTACGACCTGTGACAATCTCAAACGGACTCATGGCGGTAGACCTTGTCACGCCCCGATGCGGAATCTCGGGACGTACGGTTAGGGGCAAGCGAGCAATAATTCCGAACCATTGCAAACCATTGCACAAAAGGTTGGAAAGGATAATGATCAGAGTTTTATTGATAATAAAGTTGAGTACACTGGGTAGAACAACTACATCCAAATAATAAGCAAAATACTAGAACAATCTCTCACTAATACTAAGGGTACAAACTGACTCAATAAACTAAAACTATCTCTCGGTATCACTCCAGTCCATTCCCGACAAGTTCATCACCTGGAAAGAGGGGAAAAGTAGGAGTGAGCTAAACGCGCTCAGTAGATAACCACAAACAGGTTTACGTAATTAACCATTGATTTCCAATTTATATGAAATGCAGTAAATAAAGAATGACGATACGATAAAAGAAATAATGTAAAAGATATCTTGCAAGGTCAAGAAATATAACAATTTACCAAGTAATGAACAAGTAAAGTAACAGTAGATAATTTGGCCAGCAAGTATGTTACACATGTAACCAAGTAAATACGCACGAGTCAAGTAACAAGAGTTTGTCATAGACGTAACATGTGAAGTCAAGTATTCGGGTGCAATGCCTCACCCTGTCATAAACATCCCAATGGGCTCAATATCTTTTCGGGCGCTCTCCCCAGGACCAGACCGGGCCCTTATGATGCGTTGGCATTTCATTTCAATTGGATCACTGATCCCCCGTCTAGACATAGTCAATTATGGCCAATATAATCAGATGAATTTCTGTCGGGTACAAGATGTAAAGGACGACACTTGCCTCCTTTGATTCAAGAGTATAACCACGATGAAAAACTCAAAACAAGGTAGTCGTACGGCAAACACCGGGCCGTACTCACATGAGTAACGAGTCACGGGGCCAAGAATGAACGGTTGACAGTAAGCCGTTCGAGAGAGAGAAGTAAGTTCCGAAGAACGAATATACGAACCATTCGGGTCGTATTTTAAGAAATATGGTTCAAGAGAATCCGTATTAAGCATAACGATAATGTCTAATTATAAGATAATTTATGTAAAATAGTTACCGGGTTGCCAATAACAATTAAACCAACCAATTTCAGTTTAATGTCCATTGATCAATTCCGGGCTCAAATATGACCGAAGATTATCCAAGGGTAATCGATCAATTAATCAAGTTAAAACAATAGTCATGATGTAACCGTAATTTACCACGGTAAAAATGTTCTACGGTAAAAAAAAATGTAAAGTTTGCCGGATGGAGTGTCCGGCTAATTGGTCAAAGACTTGCCATAAGTCGGCCAGTAATTTTCTGGTTTACAGTAATTTACAGAAATTACCTATGGTAAAGTTTAGCTATTTACCATACTTATTCAATTTATCCAAAGTTACAAGTGAATTTCAATGATTTTCACTTTAAACAATTTATCAAAATAGATATTGCAAATAACAGAAATTTACTCATGTCATTATCTGTTATTTATGTAGATTGTCAATTTTTACTAATTAACATTGTTAAATGGGTCAAAATAGCAAAAAAAAAAATCAATTTTCTGGAAGTTAAACGGATGACAGTGGGCCGTTAAACCTACTGGCTGTAAAACGGTTATCATTGGGCCGTTTTATACAAGGCGGGCGGTTCTAATTGGGCCGTTTGTATAAGTCGGGCGGGCAGTTCTGAACCGTCTAAGAGATAAAGCGGTCCGGTTGGAACCGTTAATCCCTATAACATGGGAATAGCGAAACAGAAGCATAAATCCGGCGTTTTATGCATTTGAGTACGTAAATAAATGGAAAAGCATGGTTTCTACAAGCTAACATGATGCCCTTTCATTCCATTTATCAAATTCAAGGTTTGTGCCATGGTTACCTACCTTAACCGATGAAATAAGGAAAGATGAACGGGGAAGAAGGTGAACAGTAGACTTGCAGAGCTTCTTCACAGCAGCAAGAACCCTTTTGTGTTTAAGAAATGTTTAAGGGGGGCTTCCTCTACTTATAGGTTTGGAAGAGGAGTGTTTAATCTTCACACACGGTTTGGTCAGAGCCGCAAAATCTTTTGCATTGTTGACAATGTGTTTCTGCCAACCAAAACACGGTTTCACGTGTTTCTCAAGGTAAGGTTAGCCTAATCTAAGCCTAATCCAAAAGATTAAGGAATGGTTAACTAACACCTCAATTTAATGTTACTAAATGATTTTTAATGAATTGGACCCAGAAGATAAAATTACTAATCAAGACATGCACTTTCATAATATGATTTTTATGGAATTTTATCACGAGGTTTATTGTTAATCTCCCAATCTTAAGATTAAAATAATAATTTAACCCAATGTTCAACGGTTTAGTCGATAGAGAGAGTTTCTGATTTTTACCGATGAAACTTCAGAAGATAAAGTTGCTAAGAAAAATACCCTCTATCAGATGTGATTTTTACAGATTTTTCTAAGGTAGTTGTATTTTCGTATGAATAGTGTTTTCCTCGTTTTTAAGTCAGGCTTAAATCACTGATTAAGCCATGTAAATGATTTTATTAGGGTCAAGTACAGAAGACCAAAGTGTTTACCATGGTCTTTACTAATTAACTACTATTTTTTGGAATTTTTATATGATAGTCAAAAATTTTACTATTTACTATTTACCACAGTCACTATTCAACATTTACTATTTACGAATTTTAATATTTGTACAGAAACTCGGGGTCTTACACCCTCCCCCACTTAAAGAATTTGGTCCTCCAAATTCACTGGACCAAAATATAATAGCTCACCTAGAATAGATCGGGATAACGCTTCCGTATGGCGTCCTCGGATTCCCATGTAGCTTCCTCTATTCCACGCCGACTCCATTGGATTTTAACCATCGGTATGGAACGATTTCGAAGTTGTTGCTCTTTCCGATCCAGAACCTTCACTGGTCTTTCTTCATAAGATAGATCCTTCTTAAATTCAAAGTCCACATGTTGAATGATGTGACTAGGGTCGTACACGTATTTCCGAAGCATAGATACATGGAATACGTTATGTACACCAGATAATTGAGGAGGTAAGGCCAATCTATAGGCGACTTCACCCACTCGATCAAGGATCTCAAATGGACCAATATACCTTGGGCTTAACTTGCCATGAATACCGAATCGACGAATACCTCTTGAAGGAGAGACTTTTAAGAACACATGCTCGCCAATTTGAAATTCCAAATCTCTTCTTCTATTATCAGCATAGCTCTTTTGCCTCGATTGAGCCACAAGTAACCGGTCTCGGATAATACGAATATTTTGTGATGACTCCGAGATAAGATCCGGTCCAAGCCATTGCTTCTCGCCAACCTCATCCCAACATAATGGAGAACGACAGCTCCTTCCATACAAAGCCTCGAAAGGTGTCATCTATATGCTGGATTGATAACTATTGTTGTAGGCGAATTCTATCAATGCTAAATGATCGCTCCAACTTCCACCGAAGTCGATCATACAAGCTCTCAACATATCTTCCACTATTTGATTAGTTCTCTCGGTCTGTCCATCTGTTTGCGGATGAAATGCAGTGCTAAAATTCAGACGGGTACCAAGAGATTCTTGCAATCCTTTCCAAAAATGAGAAGTAAATCTCGGATCTCTATCGGATATAATGTTGACTGGGATACCATGAAGCCTAACCACTTCCTTTAAATATAATGCTGCCAGCACATCAACTGTCCACTTGGACTTAATAGATAAGAAATGTGCGGATTTAGTCAGTCGATCCACAATTACCCATATAGCATCATAACCACCTCGAGTCTTAGGAAGACCCATAATGAAATCCATGTCAATACTCTCCCACTTCCATTGGGGTATATCAAGTGGTTTCAATTTACCTGCCGGTCTGAAATGCTCGGCCTTTACTTGTTGACAAACAAGACATGTACTCACGAAATTTGCAATTTCTCTTTTCATGTTCGGCCACCAAAATGACCTTTTCAAATCCTTGAACATCTTAGTGCCTCCCGGATGGATAGTATATTTGGATCTATGGGCTTCTTCAAGAATCCGATTCTTTATATTAGCCTCATTCGGTACACAAGTTCTACCTTGAAATAATAATCTTCCATCATCGGCTATCGAGAAATCAGGTCTGCTACTCAAGCTTTCCTTAATCTCGACTAGCTCGGGATCAATATCTTGCAATAACTTGATTTCTACCAACAATTCGGGCTTCAGTTGCAACTGGGAAATCAATATCCGGTCATTATCAATATTGATATCCAGACTAGCTATTTGCTCCAGTAATTTCCATTCTTGTAACATAAGACTAGATATCTTAGCCACAGGCTTCCGACTTAAAGCATCAGCAACCACATTGCCTTTGCCCGGGTGATACTTAATAGAAAAGTCGAAATCCTTTATATACTCCAACCATCTTCTTTGTCTCATGTTCAATTCCTTTTGAGAAAATAAGTATTTCAGACTTTTGTGATCCGAAAATACCGTAAATGATTCACCATATAAGTAGTGCCTCCAAATCTTCAAAGCAAATACCACGGCTGCCAATTCCAAATCATGAACTGGATAATTAACTTCATGCTTTCTTAGCTGCCTAGAAGAATAGGCAATCACCTTGCCGTGCTGCATAAGCACACAGCCTAAGCCAATACCAGAAGCATCAGTGTAAACCACGAAACCACCCTCACCAGAAGGTAAGGTTAAAATAGGGGCAGTAGTCAGACAATCCTTCAGAGTCTGAAAACTCCGTTGGCATTCAATTGACCACTCAAACTTAATCTCTTTGCGGGTTAACTTTGTCAGAGGTACCGCAATCTTAGAGAAATCTTGAATAAACCTTCGATAGTAACCAGCCAGGCCAAGAAAACTCCTCACTTCAGTAACACTGGTAGGTTGTTCCCAATTCTTTACTGCTTCCACCTTCGATGGATCTACAGAAATACCATCCTTGGTAATAATATGTCCTAGAAAAGACACCTCTTGTAACCAGAAATCACACTTGCTCAACTTAGCATATAATTGGTGATCTCTCAATAATTGCAAAGCCATCCTCAGATGCTCGGCATGTTCTCTTTCACTCTTGGAATATATCAAAATATCATCTATGAATACCACAACCCATTGATCAAGGTAGGGTCGGAACACACTGTTCATTAACTGCATGAAAGCTGCCGGTGCATTCGTTAACCCAAAAGGCATAACGACAAACTCATAATGGCCATACCGGCTACGGAAAGCTGATTTATAAATATCCTCTTCTTTAATCCGTAACTGGTGATATCCAGATCGAAGATCGATCTTAGAAAAATAAGAAGCTCCAGTAATCTGGTCAAATAACTCATCAATCCTTGGCAAAGGATACTTGTTCTTGACAGTCAACTGGTTAAGTTGCCGATAATCGATGCATAATCTCATCGAACCATCTTTCTTCGAACAAACAATACAGGAGCTCCCCAAGGGGAAACACTCGGGCGAATAAAACCCTTCTCGAGTAATTCCAACAATTGCTGCTTCAATTCCCGTAATTCCGCAGGAGACATGCGATAATGGGCTTTAGAAACAGGAGACGATCCAGGAATAAGATCAATAGAGAATGTAACTTCACGCAGAGGCGGAAGTCCTGGTAACTCCTCTGGAAATACGTCCGGAAATTCTCGGACAATAGAAATGTCCTTAATCTCCATCTGCTGTTCAGGGGACGCAAGAACAAAAGCCAGAAAAGCTTCGCATCCACGCCTCAATAACTTATCAGCACGAAGAGTCGAGATAAGAGAGATAGAACTAGGGTGTTTCACTCCCTTGAAGGATAATCCGGGGTGTCTAGAAAAAGACACGGAACAAGAACTACAATGAACATTGGCCTCATACCGAGCCAACCAATCAGCTCCTAGGATTACATCGTAATCCTTCATGTCCATACAAATCAAATCAGCTGGAAAATTCTGATCATTCACCATAACCTTACTAGAAGGATAGTAATGCTGAATTGCCGATTTAGAACCAATAGGGGTTGATATTTCTAACGGAGAACTCAACAAAACAGGTGCCATAGCTAAAGATTTAGCAAATCTCCGTGAAATAAAAGAATGTGTTGCACCAGTATCAATTAGAACAAAAGCTGGCAAGTCGAATATAACAAGAGTACCTTCGACGAGTCCACCATCCTCGGCGATATCTTTTTCCTTTGCATGAAGAGCCTGGAGCCTGCCTTGAGGCTTCTTGAAATTCAGAGGTTTTGCCGGGATAGCTTGTTCCGATAATAAAGGACAGTTGGGTATACGGTGCTCTTTGCTTCCACACCGCAGACATGCACCTAGCTTGCGCCAACAATCTTCCATCTTGTGACCAGGACGATCACAATATCGGCATACGCCCTTGAATGGAATCATAGAATCAGGTTTCTTGTCTTCTTGTCGCGGCATTTTGCCTCTCCACGAACCAGAACCAGAACTTGAACCAGAACTAATAAAGGGTCTTTTCTTGCTCGGGTCAGTGCCAAATCCAGGTTTAACATTCTTGAGTGCCTTCGGTTGCTCTTTCTTGTTACCTTGACCACGAATCCTTTCAGTCATTTCCAAAGTATCTTCTAATATTTGTGCCTTTCTTACCATCTCAGAATATGTAGAAATTTCCAGTGGTGCAAGTTGATTGATATAATGAAGTCGAAGACCATTGAGGAAACGCTTCGCCTTCATTCTCTCAGTCGAAATAAGATGTCTTGCATAACGAGAGAGTCGTGAAAACTGAGCCTCATATTCTGATACCGATAAACTTCGCTGCTTCAAAGCTGCAAATTCTGCTCCCTTCTTTTCTTGCACGCGGTCAGAAAAATATTTATCGTTGAAATATTCCTCGAATTCTTCCCATGAGACTTGTTGATCTCCGAGAGTCGGCTTAACAGACTCCCACCAAGCACGTACATCACGTTCCAGTTGGAAAATGGATAAAAGAACACGTTCTTGGTCAGTGCATTGCATGACCTCAAAAATTCTTGCCATCTCGTCGAGCCAATTCTCGGCTTCATCGGGATCAGTTGAACCAGCGAATCTAGGCGGGTTCATTCCTCGGAAATTCTGATATAAATCACCAGTGCCATGAGCTGTGCCATGAGGTGCCGCTCCAGCTCCAGCTCCTGCCTGAGCCAGTGCATTCAAGGCTTGCGTAAGTCCTTGAACTGTACGCTGTAAATTCCTCATCTCAGCACGATTGGCTGCCATTTCTAGTTAAGTGCCTATAAAATAGTTACTCGGATTATTTATGAGAGAAGAACTTCTTAGATGAGAAGAGAAGAACTAGATAAGAAGAACATGATTATGGTTAAATAACTTAACCCAAATTTCTACCCAATTCTCACAAGGTTGTTTTCTTAAGCCTATAACCAATAAACCTATAACATTAAAGTGAAATACCTAGGACAAATTGACCTAGGCTCTGATACCAACTAAACTGTCACGCCCCGATGCGGAATCTCGGGACGTACGGTTAGGGGCAAGCGAGCAATAATTCCGAACCATTGCAAACCATTGCACAAAAGGTTGGAAAGGATAATGATCAGAGTTTTATTGATAATAAAGTTGAGTACACTGGGTAGAACAACTACATCCAAATAATAAGCAAAATACTAGAACAATCTCTCACTAATACTAAGGGTACAAACTGACTCAATAAACTAAAACTATCTCTCGGTATCACTCCAGTCCATTCCCGACAAGTTCATCACCTGGAAAGAGGGGAAAAGTAGGAGTGAGCTAAACGCGCTCAGTAGATAACCACAAACAGGTTTACGTAATTAACCATTGATTTCCAATTTATATGAAATGCAGTAAATAAAGAATGACGATACGATAAAAGAAATAATGTAAAAGATATCTTGCAAGGTCAAGAAATATAACAATTTACCAAGTAATGAACAAGTAAAGTAACAGTAGATAATTTGGCCAGCAAGTATGTTACACATGTAACCAAGTAAATACGCACGAGTCAAGTAACAAGAGTTTGTCATAGACGTAACATGTGAAGTCAAGTATTCGGGTGCAATGCCTCACCCTGTCATAAACATCCCAATGGGCTCAATATCTTTTCGGGCGCTCTCCCCAGGACCAGACCGGGCCCTTATGATGCGTTGGCATTTCATTTCAATTGGATCACTGATCCCCCGTCTAGACATAGTCAATTATGGCCAATATAATCAGATGAATTTCTGTCGAGTACAAGATGTAAAGGACGACACTTGCCTCCTTTGATTCAAGAGTATAACCACGATGAAAAACTCAAAACAAGGTAGTCGTACGGCAAACACTGGGCCGTACTCACAGAGTAACGAGTCACGGGGCCAAGAATGAACGGTTGACAGTAAGCCGTTCGAGAGAGAGAAGTAAATTCCGAAGAACGAATATACGAACCATTCGGGTCGTATTTTAAGAAATACGGTTCAAGAGAATCCGTATTAAGCATAACGATAATGTCTAATTATAAGATAATTTATGCAAAATAGTTACCGGGTTGCCAATAACAATTAAACCAACCAATTTCAGTTTAATGTCCATTGATCAATTCCAGGCTCCAATATGACCGAAGATTATCCAAGGGTAATCGATCAATTAATCAAGTTAAAACAATAGTCATGATGTAACCGTAATTTACCACGGTAAAAATGTTCTACGGTAAAAAAAATGTAAAGTTTGCCGGATGGAGTGTCCGGCTAATTGGTCAAAGACTTGCCATAAGTCGGCCAGTAATTTTCTGGTTTACAGTAATTTACAGAAATTACCTATGGTAAAGTTTAGCTATTTACCATACTTATTCAATTTATCCAAAGTTACAAGTGAATTTCAATGATTTTCACTTTAAACAATTTATCAAAATAGATATTGCAAATAACAGAAATTTACTCATGTCATTATCTGTTATTTATGTGGATTGTCAATTTTTACTAATTAACATTGTTAAATGGGTCAAATAGCAAAAAAAAATCAGTTTTCTGGAAGTTAAACGGATGACAGTGGGCTGTTAAACCTACTGGCTGTAAAACGGTTATCATTGGGCCGTTTTATACAAGGCGGGCGGTTCTAATTGGGCCGTTTGTATAAGTCGGGCGGGCAGTTCTGAACCGTCTAAGAGATAAAGCGGTCCGGTTGGAACCGTTAATCCCTGTAACACGGGAATAGCGAAACAGAAGCATAAATCTGGCGTTTTATGCATTTGAGTACGTAAATAAATGGAAAAGCATGGTTTCTACAAGCTAACATGATGCCCTTTCATTCCATTTATCAAATTCAAGGTTTGTGCCATGGTTACCTACCTTAACCGATGAAATAAAGAAAGATGAATGGGGAAGAAGATGAACAGTAGACTTGCAGAGCTTCTTCACAGCAGCAAGAACCCTTTTGTGTTTAAGAAATGTTTAAGGGGGGCTTCCTCTACTTATAGGTTTGGAAGAGGAGTGTTTAATCTTCACACACGGTTTGGTCAGAGCCGCAAAATCCTTTGCATTGTTGACAACGTGTTTCTGCCAACCAAAACACGGTTTCACGTGTTTCTCAAGGTAAGGTTAGCCTAATCTAAGCCTAATCCAAAAGATTAAGGAATGGTTAACTAAGACCTCAATTTAATGTTACTAAATGATTTTTAATGAATTGGACCCAGAAGACAAAATTACTAATCAAGACATGCTCTTTCATAATATGATTTTTATGGAATTTTATCACGAGGTTTATTGTTAATCTCCCAATCTTAAGATTAAAATAATAATTTAACCCAATGTTCAACGGTTTAGTCGATAGAGAGAGTTTCTGATTTTTACCGATGAAACTTCAGAAGACAAAGTTGCTAAGAAAAATACCCTCTATCAGATGTGATTTTTACAGATTTTTCTAAGGTAGTTGTATTTTCGTATGAATAGTGTTTTCGCGTTTTTAAGTCAGGCTTAAATCACTGATTAAGCCATGTAAATGATTTTATTAGGGTCAAGTACAGAAGACCAAAGTGTTTACCATGGTCTTTACTAATTAACTACTATTTTTCGGAATTTTTATATGATAGTCAAAATTTTTACTATTTACTATTTACCATAGTCACTATTCAACATTTACTATTTACGAATTTTAATATTTGTACAGAAACTTGGGGTCTTACAGACCTATTCACCGAATCATTGTATGCAAACTCAGCCATGGGTAAAATGAGATCCCAATCCCCAATGCGGTCCTTAACTAGACACCTCAAAAGATCTCCCAGACTCCTATTGACCACCTCAGTCTGACCGTCTGTCTGGGGATGATATGCAGTGGAAAACTTGAGGTGCGTACCCATCATATGCCATAGTGTCTTCCAAAAGTAGGAAGCGAATCTAACATAACGGTCAGACACTATAGTGCGAGGCAACCCGAACTTGCACACCACATGCGTAAGGAAATGGCGGGCTACCCTCGAAGCATCCGAAGTCTTCGAGCAAGAAATAAAGAGGGCCATCTTCGAGAAACGGTCAACCACCACATAGACCGAATCATGCTTCCTGGAGGTACGTGGCAATCCCAAAATAAAGTCCATGCTAACATCCTGCCACGGGGCATCAGGCACGGGAAGAGGCGTATAAAGGCCGGAGCTTTGCTTCTTCATCTTGGCCGTAGCACAGGTACGGCACTGAGCCACGATGTTAGCAACATCGCGCTTCAAGCTCGGCCAATAAAATCGATGCTCCACTGCCTCAATAGTCTTGTTCTAACCAAAGTGGCCGGCTAGGCCTCCCGCATGTAGTTCCCACACTAAGAAATCTCGAACCGAAGTTCGGGGAACACATAGCCTGCTACCTTGAAAGAGGTAACCCTCCTGAAGCACATACTCATCAAGGTCTCTCGAGGGTCCGGCCTGGAGAGTGTTAAAAATCTGACCGAAGTCAGGACAATCAACATAGGCCTCCTTCATCTTCTCTAACCCTATGTCCTCGGCACTCATGGTGGTAAGCAAACATGCTCGCCGACTCAAGGCATCAGCCACCTTGTTCTCCACTCCAGCCTTATGTTTAAGCACAAAGGTGAACTGCTGGAGATACTCGACCCAACGACTGTGACACGAGTTAAGCTTCTTTTGGGAATGGAGGTACCTCAATGCCTCGTGATCGGAGTATAGGACAAACTCCTGATGTAAAAGATAGTGCCTCCAATGCCTAAGAGCCTGAACAACTGCGTAGAATTCTTTATCATATGTGGAATATCGTAGTTTCGCGTCATTCAACTTCTCGCTGAAATATGCGATCCGGTGGGACTCCTGACTCAAAACTCCTCCTATCCCAACACCCGACGCATCACAAGAGACCTCAAACACCTTCGAGAAGTCAGGCAATCAAAGGATAGGCGTCTGGGTCATGCGCTCCTTGATGTCCTTGAAGGCGGCAGATGCGGCCTTCGTCCATACAAATGTGCCCTTTTGGATACAATCCGTGATCGGGGCGGTGACGGAGCTAAATCCACGGATGAAGCGACGATAGAACGTCGCAAGACTATGAAAGCTGCGGACATCATGAACGGTACGAGGTTCCGGCCACTCAACAATGGCCCGGACCTTCTCCAGATTGGCGGAGACCCCCGTACTAGACATAATGAAACCCAAGAAGATAAGCTGAGGTGTCATGAATGCACACTTCTGTGGGTTCGCAAACAGCTGCTCTCGCCGAAGAAGTAGACAGACCTGCCAAAGGTGGTCTAAGTGGTCCCCTGTGGTGCGGCTATAGATAAGGATATCATCAAAATACACCACTATAAAGACTCAAATGAAAGGTCGAAGGACCTGAGTCATGAGCCGCATGAAAGTGCTAGGGGCATTGGTCAACCCAAAAGGCATGACCAACCACTCATATAGACCGTCCTTGGTCTTAAATGCGATCTTCCACTCATCACCTGGCATAATCCTCACCCGATGGTAGCCACTCTTAAGATCGATCTTCGAAAAGATAGTGGCACCTGCCATCATGTCCAGCATGTCATCAAGGCGGGGAATAGGGAACCTGTACTTCACGGTGATTTTGTTGATGGCACGACTATCAATGCACGTTCTCCACGTGTCATCCTTCTTCGGGACGAGTAATGCGGGTACAGCACATGGACTCATGCTGTCCCGAATAGACCCTCTCTGCACTAACTCATCGACCTGCCGTTTAAGCTCGGCATGCTCCGTGGGACTCAAGCGATAATGAGGAAGGTTGGACAAAGAGGAGCCCGGAACAAGGTCGATGGCTTGCTAAATATCCCGCATAGGTGGGAGTCCCTCGGGAAGCTCATTGGGAAAGACATCAGCATACTCCTGCAGAATGGGAACAACCTCGGGTGGGAGCTCACCCTCGGAGTCCCGCTCCACCTCTCGGACCGTAATGGCAAACACCGGACAACCCTGACTAAGCTCCTGCTCCATTTCCCGGGAGCTAATCATCATCAATCTCCTCGTCGAGGGCTCTCCTGGGCCAGAGGTAACGGTCATAGCCCGAGCTGGGGATGGGGTACTAGGCCCGGGAACGGAAGGCTTCGGAGTACTAGGGCCAGTAGGACCCCTGACTGATGGGCTCCTGGGCCGAACGGGTTGAAGGGTGACCCGCTGGCCAGCGTGGTCGAAGGTACAGGTGTTCGACCGGCCATGGAGCGTGGCATCCCGGTCAAATAACCACGGCCTACCAAGAATGATACTGCCCACTTCCATGGGGAGAACATCACACCAGATCTCGTCACGGTAAGAGTGGAGCTGCAACGGGACCAAGCACCGCAGCCTGACCGAAATGGAAGTGGTGTCCACCTATGATACCTGATAGGGACAAGGATGGTCTACGGGTGTGAGACCAAGATGGGCGACAGCGTTCGTGGAGATTACATTGATACAACTCCAGCTATCGATGACCACCTTGCAAATTTGCTTTCCCAGCCTACAGAATACATGAAGGATAGTAGTCCGACGCCGGTCATCACTGACCTGCGGCTGGGTGAGGATACATCTGACGACCCCCACGTGGGTATCGTCCGAATGCTGGGCATCCTGGGCCTCACCTCCCATCTCATAGTACTCGTCAGCTAGCTCTTCATCTGCCTCATAGCTGACTAACTCGAGGCCCGTAGGGGTGGTATCCTCGGCCTGTGTATCCCCAATGTGAAGAGATGGGCGGGTGGGACACTGGTTGGCGAAATGGCCAAACCCATTGCAGCGATAACACTGCTGCCGTGATCCACTAGGCTCCCCAATCATAGGTCCTTTACCTTTATCCTCCCGACGGATAGGAGGTGTAGGCAACAAAGGACGTGCAGGAGGTGCGGGTGCCGGTGGACGAGCTGTGGGTGGGGCCGTAAGATGCTGGGGATGAGGAAGGTCCCTGGGGGGTGGAGGACGAGGCCTAGGAGCAAAGGGCTCGGGGCGAGCGGGCTCCTGAGGTCGAGTCATGGGGGCCCTCGGATACGTGCCAGATGAGCCACGGGGCTCGACACTACGAAGGGGAAAGGAGCCCAACCGATGGGGTGACTCGAACTCGGCCTCGAACTGCTCCAATTCAAGAGCGATCTGATATGCCTGCTCCAAAGTGGTTGCATTGCGGCGAAAGAGTTCATATTGATAATTGGGCCGCAAACCTCTTCGAAAGCGGGATATAGTCATGGTGCTCTCCTCCGTGACCCCACACCGTAAGTAATACTCATCGAACTCGGCGATGTACTCGGTCACGGATCGGTTCCCTTGGGAGATGTTTTGCCACTTGTCTATAAGACGTTGGCGATATGAGGCGGGAAGGTATTTCTCCCTCAATTTGATTTTCATATCATCCCAAGTACCGATTTGGGGTTGACGTCGTTGATTGAGCAGGCTCTCCACATTGATCCAATAAGTTTGGGCCTGCCCTTGCAGCTTCATCTTCGCGTATCGAACTCTTCGGTGGTCCGTCATCTCAAACCACTCGAAGTACTGGTCCATGCCGGCCTCCCAATCTAGATACACCCTAGGGTCCAAGGACCCGCTAAAAGTGGGAGGGTCCGTACGCACACCCCTAAGAATGCGGTCGTCATCCTCGTCATCACGATTCCGTCGTTGATGACGATGACCGTTACCCCCTGATAATTGTCGAAGCATAATCATCCACTATAGGCGCCTGTTGCCTCCCGACATCCTCCACCTGAGCCCTTGGCACAGCGGGTTGCTGCACCGGCTCTTGTTGGCCGTTCGTCGGCGCGGGTTGTGCCGCTACTGGGCCCCTCTCTAGGACAGTGATCCTCCCAACTAAGCCCTGGATGGACTGATCCGAACTCTCGGCCCGATCCTCGAGGGCTTTCATTCGCCCTTCTAGACGCGTTCCTATGCCATCCATACGCGTACTAAGACCATCCATACGCGTGTCAAGATGTTCCATAATGGCTCGGAACATCTCGGCCGTCGAGGACTCATCGGAGCTACGGGCTCGGGAGTCCGCCATAGGTGGTGGTGGCGAGTATTGGGTACCTCGACGGGTGGGCATGCAAAGACACACGACCTAGAAGACACCGACTAATGCAAACACTCACTAGATGATGCACTTAGACCTAACCAATATCCGGTACGAGGCGGAGACAAGCGATCCGAAGATCACTCGCGCAAGTACGCTACCCTGCCGATAGGCATAACCTAATGTTCGGGCAACGCCTTTTAATATACCGAGCTATTGGGTGAAATGCAACTTGAAAACACCTTTTTTTTGTTGTTTTGAAATGATGATCCTAGACTCGACTTATACTATGCAAGACATATGCAACGACTACCCTAGACTCGACTCGCTCTGATACCAAACTGATGCGGGACGGACACGGGGACCGACTCTACGTGGTTTGGACCTCGGACTTTAGATGCGGACACGACTAGCAACACATGATAGGAGAGACACTAAGCCCGACACGGAGAGCTCCTATGGGCTATACGTCGCTAACAGAAACGCAAGCTCACTCGTCGTCCCAAGCGAGGGAAACGCGGATCATGCGCGATTGAAGAACCGGCAGAGTTCAAGGTAGTTAGACTCACTTCCGGACTCGGATCGAGTCACGGGACGGGTCACTCTCATACTCACAGCGGTGACATGGACACACGGGCTAGTACCTATCGCTCTCGGCAGCGGCAAAAGACCATATACTAGCTAAGCAAATGAACGCCAAGAGGTTCGGACCATTACCTCCACGCACCCGGCGTGGCGAAGACAACCCCGGCCGAATCACGGACTCCCGGTCTACAATTATTACAACAATACACTAAGTCGACCCACTCTACGCAGGGAGGTAAAAGGTTACATGTGGGGTCCGGGAATCACGCAACTCGGGTTGACGAGCAGCATCTTGATGTCGCCCGGCGGTGCCGAACTCTGCGTTTTCGTACTTTCCGAATGGCGACTTCTACGGGCCCGTGGGGCCCACGGACAGCGCTGTCCTCCAGATCTGCGGGGGTGGGACCCACTGTGATGGGGGCCCCTGGTGGCGCGCCTCCACGGACGGCGGTCGGCCGGGATCACCGATCGGGGGTCGATCGGCCCCGATTCCCAACTCTTGAACTAATAACCCACAGATTTTGCTTGCTGTTTTCGGCGCGCGCTCCGGAGAAAACGGCCGCTGCGATCAATCCCGACGTCGGATCGGGACACATGAGCTATTGTTGGAAAGCTATCTTCAAATGATTCAATCTAGACCCAGAGAGATCTGCTGGATCTGGTCGGATCAGAACTTTAGTGAATTTGCATGTCCCTGTTGTACAGTAACCGAAATCTCAGATCTGCAGGGAATTTGTCTGAGAATTGCCGTTGACCACCTAGTGGGCCTCCGATTCAGCTCTTGAGTTCTTCATCAAAGTTATGGGATTTGGGACAGGGAAGACAGAGATATTTTTTGTGGACTGATTGGAGGTGGCTGTGATTTGTTATGATTTGTTTACTGGAGGGTGGTCGGATCTGGGAACAAGTGAACAACACTGTAGCTAGCCCTGAGATCAATTTTTGAAAAATATGAGATGGCCTCACAAAAATTCAAGAACATTTGGGGACTGTGGGGTTAGTGGAAGGAACTCCCAGTACAATTGGGAGGTTAAACAAAAATCAGAAAGAGGCCCGAAACCTGGAAACACAGGGCGGATGGAAATGGAAACAGATAGCAGACAGATCTGAAAATTAAGGTTGGACGAAAATGAAAAAATATCAAATGGGATCTTTATGACCAACCAATTTTTTTGGGACGTGCTTGACACCTCTGGAACATCCCCTAAAATCCCCAGGTCGATCTGAGCTCGTGGCTGACATAGAGAATTCGTGGAAGCTGCTGTGGTCGGATGAAGGCAGAACTCCGGTGATCTTGGCGGTGATGCGATGGCGGCAGCGGCGGCGACCGGAATGATAAGGGGAGGAGTCACACCTCCAGAGGGAAGCCTTCACAGCTTCAAGGGGGAGAGGGAGGAGAGAGGAGGGGGGCGCACCAACCCTTGCTCTTGGAATTAGTTTGATTCAAATGACATTAATTGTCCAAAATGGGAAATTACAAGTATTTATGTGTTACATCTCAAATCCATTGTCCACCGTTGGATCTAGGGGATGGGAATGGGTGGCCTGGATTGAGTGTGACACACACACAAAAATTATAATAAAAAAAACAAGGGGGGGGGGGGCGCACCATTGACTAGGGAGGCAAGGGGGGACATGGTAGTTAGCCACCTTGGACTTTGTAGTCCACTTGTCTCCCATGTACCTTTTACCATTCAACCTTCTAGATGCCTCCATTTGACATGTTGACTGACCCCACATGGGGCCGATGAGCTGAGGTGGACCAATGGGAGGGGGTCTGTGGGCCCGTGGGACCCGGGGGTCCCATTTTACAAATAAACCCCTCTTACAATCAAATTTACATACCGAATAAAATGTAATAAACACACATTACACACAAATAAAGCTTAACTAAATATGATAAATGGGGAGACTCAGGGCGGCGTCTCCATGCTGTCTCCGAGCCAGATGGATGCTGAGGTGGCTCGAGTCGTGCTTCGTGTGCGGTACCGGTGGCTCGGCGCGTCGCGCCGTTCAACTGCTCGGGTGTCCGCACCAGCTCAGCACGGGCCACGCGCTCCTCCTCCAGAAGTCGGCTCTTCCTCTCGAGCGACTCGTAGGCCCGAGCCAGTTGCTCAGTCAGCGACCAGGCCTCCGCCTGGCTCGCCCTCGCCAGCTCTTTAACAGAGGAGAGCTCCCGCCGGAGCCCATCATGCTCCTCAGTGAGCCGAGCTATCTTCCTGTCAGACACACCAAGGGTCCAGGGAAGGTTCACCCATTCTAACTCCAGCCGAGTGTAAGCTTCAGCCAAGAGGCCCCCATCTGAGCCAGGACCAGGACACCCTCATTAACCATCTTAAGGGCCGCAGGAGGAGAGCGTTGCTTGTCTCCTCCCCTCACCACCTTCACAGCTATGCTGTGGCATCTCTGATACAGAGGTCCCTGAATGCCCATCTCTTCCAGGGCCGCCAGAATAGGGCCCCCCCTCCGAGCGGCATCTTCGCGGGAGCCCCGCCAGTCGGCCCGGATCGAGCTGCGGCTTCATCCACCTCTCTTTCCTCGGTCGGTTGTGGCTGCGTCGCCTCTCCTCGCGACCCCCCGACCTCGACCGGCTCGGCCCCGACGTCGCCACATGGAGCGTCGCCTATATATCTTGCTCGGTGCTCCTGCCTCAGCCGTGATCCTAGAGTCACCCACTTTGGCCCCGGCCCCCTCGGCTCCTGCAGAAGGGAGAGCCGGGCCATCACCGCCGCCAACCGCAGAAGCGGCCCTGGCCTCCTCGGCCCCCTCTTGCTCGGTGGATGGGAGAGCCGGCCTAATAAGGTCGGCACTATCACGCTCGACAGAGGGGAGAGCCGAGCCAGAGCCACCTTCGACCGTGGAGACGCCCCCAGACTTCTTGGCCCGCTTCTTGGCCTTCGCGGCGCCCCGTATCATCTCCTCCACGGGATCCTTGCGCTTGGACCCCCACAGCCTGGAAGACCCTTCCCGAGCCACCCCCTTGCCCCTATATCGGGCTCGGGAGGGACCCTCGGGAGCTCGCGACTCATCGACAGTCGAGTCATCTCCTAGGTCGATCACCTCCCGCTCGGTCGCAGGCTCCTCCTCCTCAGCCGGCCGCCTGGCGTCTGCGCAGAAGAAGATATGGTCAGGAAAAGGAAATGGTTTCATCATCCCACGAAGAAGCTGATTCATGGCGCCCGTACCTGTCGGCCGTAGCCGCTTGAGAAGGCATCGCTCGATGTTCTCCGGAGTCACTAGCTCCTCCGTGGACTGGCGATGCTTCATCAAAATGGCCGCATACTTCTCACATCCGGAGGGAACTCATCTTACCTCGGAGGAATGTTCGGGTGAAAATTGGAGATTACGGGACACCTCCAAGTCTCCTCCACCGAAAAAATCCCCACCTAGAAGAATTGAGTCTTCCATCCCTTGTGGGAAGAGTCCTTCGCGGCTAAGGAGACACAGCTCCTGTTTTGCCTCGCCTGGATGAAATAAAAACCCTTCCCGGCCGAAGGATGCCCCTTCAACTCAAAGAAATAATGGAAGAGATCCAAGGAAGGAGGAACCCCGCATTAGCGGCAGAGGATGCAGAAGGCGGAGAGAAGAAGATAAGAGTTGGCTACCAACTGTATGGGTGCCAACTTAAAGAAATTCAGAAGCTTAAGAACAAAATGTTCAAAGGGAAGACGGAACCCACCCTTCCACGACAGAAGGAAGGAACAGATATGACCCGTACGAGAACCCAGGCTCGTCTCGTTTGGGGTAGCCGCGGTGAAATAATACTGATAGGGCAGGCGAAACTGGTGCTCCAGTCGCTTCACATCTGCCTGTCCCAGTTCGATGTAATTTGGAGCCGGTGGTATCACCATCACCCTCGCCTCAAGCTCGCCCTCCAACTCCTCAACTTCCGGACGCTGGTCCGCCATGGAATCTGGAGAGGAACTTGAAGAGAAATGCTCCCGAGACTCTGGAGGAAGAGGAAGTTGTCAAACCGCCTCCGCGGTTATCTCCGTCAACTCTGCGAACACTGCCGCGAGTCTCTGCTCTTCCGTCGTGTCCTCACGACGCATCAAAGAGCCCCAAAAGCAAGCACGAAGCGAGGCCAAACCCTAAAACGGAGGGAGTCTGGAACGACAACAAGCGTACAACGCCTATATTCCCACGCGGAAGGTGGCGCGTCATTTCGACCTCCGAGAAAGGGGGGGCCCTTTATTTCAAATCGCTAGGATTATCATCATTACGGGCCCAAGTGACCACGACACGTGGCTTCTTAGCACCGCCAGATTTCCGCCCACCCGAGCCATGCTGGTCCAAAACCCTAACGGCTACTCTCCGAGCCTGCCAAGGCTCGGGAGTCGGACGGGGACAAGTGGAGAGGGGGATTTCTGTAGCCCATTTAAGAGCAGGCCGAACTAGGTCCAACAAGATCAAACGAGGCTCAGCTCACCTAAGTGACCGCCCCGCCGGGCCCACTTAGCATAAAAGTCCAATAAGATCACTCGGGATCAAGCACTTCCTCGGCGGCCATTAGGCTCGGAAGGCCCGAGCGTCGGTGTGGTCGGAGGAAGACCCACGCCCTATCTATCCCCTCACCGAGATAAAGACTAGCGCTCAGCGTCCACTCTGACCGACTCTCACCCGAGCTATGCCTATCGCCCGGACATGGTTGGCACTCTTCATGCTTGGGTCGACCGACGATTTCTTATCCACGCTGCCGTTGAGAGCCCTTTATGAGCAGGAGTTCACAAGGATAAGGGACTCATGACCACTCAAGGCTATAAAGATCCCACGATGAGGACGTAAAGAGTCCACGTTGAGGACGTAACTCCCGCCTAAAACTCCTCAGCTTACGGGACTCATGAGGCTAGCGCACTATTTAAACCTGGGAATCTCTCCGACGAAAGGTAAGGCCAACACCCGCCTACACTCCCTAAGCAGGAACCACTTCACCACCTCGGTGGAGAGGGATCTCGTGCATCTCCTTTTTTCACCCTTCATAACTTCCACCACTGCTCTGCTGACTTAGGTATCGGAGGATTTTCCCTAGGGATTCATCCCCTGGGCCCCCTGATCCGTTTCCCTTCCTTACATTTCACTGTTCAGTGATCATTTTCTACAGCTCAGGATCAGCGCGAGATCACCCCGCTTCAATACTGAATGAAAAAATAAGTCTAAATCATATCCAAAACTGAACCAACCGGATGAGAGATATTCTTCTGAACCGGAGATCTATTCTTCTGAACCGGCGACCAAAACACACATAATTCTCTTATATATATGTTATAGATAGATAGATAGATATAGATTATAGATTATTAACGACGAGTCCCACGGATGTTGCCTGTGTGGATTTGTCGATGTTCCCTAATCACTCAGAACTCAGAAGTAATTTATCCGTGCCCTTCGACATCTTTCTGAGCCGTAAAATTAAGTACGCCAATATATGGCGGCTGTGTGTGTGTGCGCATGTGTGTGTGTGGAATCTAGATTACCATACATGTATAGCTTGCTCTCCTTTCAATACTCGGTCAAATTACAGTTTTGCAGGGAGGTCAGGTCAATGACCAACAGTCCAATTTTGAGTAATGAGTTAGCTAGGAAGACTGGCCGGGAAAGGCCGTAGATAGTAGGCGTAGGGTGCTGATGTACGCGGCGCACACGCACGGTTCTCATAATCTCAACTGCCATTTGTTATTAGAGAAAAGTTAGCTCGTCTTTTTCTTAATGTTAATTAATTAAGTTAGTGGGAACAGATGGTTGTTTGTTTGATGCACTCCTCGGATTTATAAATCAGTAATATATAGTGAATTACTATGTCGAGATATAAATATATATATGCTACGTGGATGCATGCGATGCGATGCTATTTGATTGTGCCACGTACCCTCATATGGGTTCGGAGGTTCATGCACATATGGTTTGGTAGTAGGCGCCGAAGGTCATGATATTATTCCAATTTGCTCCACCAAATTAAGGGGCCCCGCGCGCTTTGCTGATTGATCCGGCCGGGGCTCTTGATTAGTTCAGCACTGCATGCCTTGCCACCATTAATTAATTATTAGAGATGAAATTAATTAAGAATGAAAACACGTGGACGTTGGCCTACATGCATGTTCGGATGTGTGGGTATAATTAGATCAGAACAGAAAAGGGATGATAACATATTTATATGTGAAGATGCATGGAGCTCTCGTTAATTAGACACCTTATTTCCGAATAATAGATCAGGAGAGAGGCCACACGGCGGAAACATCGTCACACTGCAGTACAATGCACCTTGTATGGCTTCCAAACCACACGCCACTTTCACCAGCTAACCTGTTCTTTTACATATATATATATATATATATATATATATGTTGCATTGAGGAGACATCGACCATTTGCTCATGCATGCAATGTTCCCAAGTCGTTGTTGGCTCTTCGGCAGTCATGGCACTCTCACAAATACACCATGCAATATATATATCATCGATCAACTCCCGGCTGAACCGGCAGGGCCACGTACGAGACATGGTCTCCCTGTTTTTGCTAGGGGGAGAAACCAAGAGTACACGATCGATCAGGCTTTTGTTTGAAAATATCTATGTTTAATTAATTTCCTCAATAAAACCAAAACGGTGAGCTAGTGGATGAAGATTTATTTGAAATACCTAGTATCTAGAAGACCACCCATTCTCATGAAACTTGGTTGTCTCCACAAACGACGGCTGTCCAGGGTAATCACATGGAGGTGAAACACACGGTAAGATAATAGTCCCGTATTAGGAATGGGTAAAAAATATAATATGATTATAATTATAGTATCCTCTCCACTCAACATCTTAATGTTTTGAGTTAGATGGTCCAATCTAATAAACTTTAATATGATATCAGAGCCCATGATTATGATTTGGGTTGTACACCCCGTGTTTGTCACAGAGCCTAAGCTTAAAATCGGCCTGCACATGAGGGGACGTGTTAAAGAATAGTCCCGTATTGAAAATGAGTTAAAAATATAATGTGATTATAATTGTGGTGCCCTCTCCACTCAACACTTTAAGATTTTGAGTTAGATGGTCCAATCCAATAAATCTTAAGATTTTGAGTTGGGGCGGAGTTGGTGTTGTATAAATTATGTTTTGATGATGTCTTACTATAAGTCATTGGACAATTAAGTTAGAAACTCATGAAACATCCTTTGATTGGCCAACTAAGAGGATGGTCTCAATGAAGAAGCAGTTCAAGTGTTACAAGTAGAGCCGACTCCAGAAGTCAAAGTCAACAGAGTCAACACAGTATCATGAACAGTCAATGCAGACAAGCCAAGGGTCAACGCAAAGTCAATGGAGTCAAGCACGTAATGCTGAAGAAATGGGTCACAATGCTGTCAAGATGAACAAGAGAGGCAAAAGTCGAAGGTGACGGTTGGCGGTTGGTGCCAAATAGTGGCGACAAATATGTGGGCAACAGTAACAAATGAGTCTATAAGACCGACAAATAGGCTACAAGGGTGAAAAATAGCCTCGTAAGGGTGAACAATGGACAACAAGGCTAAAGGAGTGTGAAGCATAGAAGGAGAGTCAACAAGGCTAAAGGGTTGACTCAGTTGGCAAAGGGAGTTGACTCCAGTCAATGCAACGTCAGTCAAAGTCAATGCCAATCAACGTGGCTCCAACCAAGCTCAACTTCAAGCTGACCGAAATCATACTGACTCCAGTCAAGTCAAAGTGAACAGCAAGACAACTCACGTCCGTCAGTCAACATAACATGGAGTCAACACCGTCAGACCTTGAAGTCGACTTCAATTGACAAATACCTCATATGGGTGACAAAAGGCTGTTAAGGGTAACAAATGGGTTGTAGTAGTGACATATGGCTAGCTAGTGGTGACAAATAGACACTACGATGACAAATAACTGCTAGTGGTGACAAATGGATAAAGGCGACGGCTCAGGCAAGAAGAAGAAGTCTAAAGGCGACGGTTGTTGTGGCTAAGGGTGAAAACTGGGCAAGAAGGTTGGAAGAGTGAAAATCAAAGAAGAAGAAGTCGACTCTACAATGCCTTGGAGTCGACTCCTGTGATGATGAAAAATGACTAGCAAGACTGGATGTTTGAACAAGCAAGAAGCCGAGTCGACTCCACAAGACTTTGGAGTCGACTCCAAGTATGAAGAAACTATCCAATATTCTACAACTTTTTAAGGACTTCCAGGGGACTAAAATATGGACCGCAAACCTATAAAGGCACAGTTTTTGAAGTCTGGAGGAGGTTCCTAGGACTAACACTATCCCTGTCATGATAACTTTCTAGAGTAACCTTTTGGTCATATTGTCTGTCAGTACATCATCTAGGAAATGCCTCCTCCTCTGCAGTCCTTTCACCAGGAGTCAACCAACAGAAGTATGTCAAAGCTCACAGGACAGAAGTGTAAGGATTCGAACAGCCTGGTTCGGACAACGTAGCAGATAATAAAATTTAAATCACGAACCCAGGGTTTATGGAATCCAAGAAACTGTGCTCTAATTGATGTAATAAAATTCATCCAATGCCAAAACGGGTTGTAAATCTATACCTTATGTGGAACGACGCTGTCCGTAGTGTCCGATATAGATTTTCTCAAACATAGAGCCGCACAAGTGTACGCCCTCTAGAGTTGATCCACACGGATCCTTGCACAGTGACGTCGTCCACCCGTTCTTTCCTCCGCGCACGAACCATCGATGCTCAAAACCCCTTTCTTCTTCCTTAAGCCTTTCTCCCTTGAGAGGAAGAGAGAGAGAGAGCAACAAGGGAGAGAGAGAGAGAGCAAGAGGGAGAGGAGGGGAAAGAAAGAAGGGGAGTGGAGTTTCTCCTCTTATGAATGCTTGGCTAAAGAGAGGAAACTCAACATAACATAGATATATATAAGGGTTGGGCTCTTTCTAAAAGAGCTCCTAAGAACCAATATTGTATATGTATCTTAGCATTATTGTATATGCATATATCAAGCCTTTCTCATCATTCTTTTCTCAAAAAGAATTTAAGGCTTTTAATATATACATCTGTACAATAATACCCTGTCACCCGAGAATCTATTGTGTGTGATCCTCTAGGCCCATAGTCACTCTAGTTTAAGGCCCATTAACTTCTAATTCCCAATTAGAAGTAAATTAAACTTATTATTTACTTCTACTAGAGCCGAATAATAGTTTAATTTGTTTCAAACCTTTGATCACGTTGGGTCAAGTAAATCCGCGTGATCCCAGAGAACATCGGGCTCAAATCACCATGTTTGGTACCTGTAAGTCTACAGTTGCCGCATCACTATAATCTCTCGCTCCTTCTATGAGTCTTGTTCGATCAAGGGTATGGTAACTGTCAAACCTCATGATCGTGTCATTTGATCACGACCTCCTTAAAGTGTATAACGTCCGTTCTAAATGAACTCACACGACCCTGGCTAGGGATTTAATGGAGCGTCAGTGTCATGACCCATTAACTGTCTGATATATACCCGACAGTGAGCGATCCCCTCTTGACCATTGATGATCTTCACACGTATCTTGAAATGGTTAATGACTTGACAATTCATGACTTATGGTTAAAGTCACTTAGCCAAATAATTAAACCATTCCAGTCCTCGTGTACGATCCGATCAATATCTCAGGTCAAAGGACCAACGATGCTACTGAGACAATTGGATCCTCAGTTGACATTAGATATAATCAACCATCTGAAGATCCAATAGCGGATCAGTTCAGTGTACATCCTCCCAGAACGTACACCTACACATATGTATCGGTGCCCTGCACCAGTGACCTTGAGACTGCTCACCCATACATCATGTGTACTGGTTTAATTGGTAATCAAAGTCCCAGAGTGATTACCCTCCAACCAGGAACAGTTTTAAGGTATGTGTCCATGTAAAGTCAGTCTCATAATCGAGATCCCATCTCGAATTGACTTTACAATCACATATCCTAGGGACATCGTAGAGTAATATACAATTACAAATTTACGCTCAAATATCACTTTATTAATGATGAATAAGATTGTACAACTATCGGGCCTACCCGATCTGAAATTAGCCTATAGCATACCAATACTAACAATCTCCCACTTGAACTACACCCAATTGTCCACAACTTTGAGGCCCATCTTATCCCGATGGCGCTCAAACACAATCTGTGTCAAAGGCTTAGTCAGTGGATCTGCTATATTATCTTCCGATGGTAAACGCTCTACCATCACATCTCCACGATCAACAGTCTCCCGAATAAGGTGGAAGCGCCTCAGAATATGCTTCGACCTTTAGTGAGACCTCGGTTCCTTCGCCTAGGCGATGGCCCCATTATTATCATAAAATAATGGGATGGGAGTTGATATCTGGGGAACTACGCCGAGTTCCAAGATGAATTTCTTTATCCAGACGACTTCCTTAGCAGCTTCAGCTGTAGCAATGTATTCTGCCTCCATCATCGAGTCTGCAGTCGTATCTTGCTTGGAGCCTCTCTAGCTGACTGTCCCTCCATTCAACATGAATACAAATCCAGACATGGATTTACAGTCATCTAGATATGACTGGAAACTAGAGTCTGTATAAGCTCTAAGCTGTAGGTCCTCTCCTCCATAAAGTAGAAAAAGATCATTTGTCCTCCGAAAGTACTTAAGGATGCCCTTTATTACCTTCTAGTGGTCCTCGCCTGGATTTTATCTACTCACAATGCTCAAAGCATTGGCAACATCCGACCGTGTACGTAGCATTGCATACATGATTGACTCTATAGCTGAAGCATAGGGTACCTTATTCATGTGTGCCACCTCCTCAGATGTTTTAGGGCTCATCCCCTTAGATAGGTAAATTCCGTGTATCATGAGAATGAGACATCTCTTGGAATTTTTCATCCTAAACCTTTTAAGGATAGTGTCTATGTACATTGATTGGGATAATCTTAGCTAGCTATTAGATCTATCTCGATAGATCCTTATGCCCAGTACATAGGATGCTTCTCCCAAATCTTTCATGGAGAAGGTCTTGGACAACCAAGACTTAGTTGATGTCAGCATCTCTACATCATTCCCAATGAGTAAGATGTCATCAACATAAAGGACCAAAAAAGTCACAGAGCTCCCAGTTACCTTCTTGTAAACACATGGTTCATCTTCATTCCGAATGAAATTGAAAGATTTGACAGCCTCATCAAATCTTAAGTTCTAGCTCTGAGATGCTTGCTTCAATCTATAAATGGACCTCTGAAGTTTGCATACCTTATTAGGATGAAGCTTGGAAGTGAATCCTTCATGCTGTATCATATACACCTCTTCTGAAAGATTTCTACTAAGAAGAGTTATCTTCACATCCATTTGTCAAATCTCATAATCCAAGTATGCAGTAATAGCAAGGAGGATTCTGATTGACTTAACCATGGCCACAAGTGAAAATGTCTCATCATAGTCAATACCTTCTCTTTGACGATACCCTTTCACCACTAATCTGGCCTTGTATGTGTCAATGTATCCATCTGCACCGATCTTCATTTTGAATATCCATTTGCAGTCGATAGGGACTTTCCCTTCGGATACATCAACCAAGTTCCAAACTTTGTTGGTGTACATGGACTAGATCTCTGAATCCATTATCTCTTGCCATTTCTCGGAGTCTGCACTACGGATTGTCTCATGGTGGGATTGAGGATCTTCATCCTCATTGATGCATACCTTAGAAGACCTCTCTGAGACATGTCTAACATATCTCTCAGGTTCTCTTGGTAGTCTACCAGATCTCCGTAGTGTATATGTTTCATTCTGAGTAGGATTAACCGATTCAGTCTCATCTAATGAGATAATGTCTTCAGATTGTGGTTCTTGGACATCGTCCAATTCTATCTGGCTCCCACTATTTTTCTAGAGTAGATATTCTCTTTCTAGAAATACAGCTCTCTTAGCCACTAAGACCCTTTGCTCAGAGGGCTGATAGAAATAATATCCAAAGGTCTCCTTTGGATATCCCACAAACCTACACTTCTCGGTTCTAGACCCAAGTTTATCACAATCGTTCCTCTTCACATGGGCATGACACCCCCAAATTTTAATGTGATTAAAATTTGGTATCCTGCCCTTCCATATCTCATATGGTATAGAAGGAACAGATTTACTTGAGATCCTATTCATTAAATAGGCTACAGTCTCTAAGGCATAGCCCTAGAGAGACAAGGGTAGTCTTAACACGGACATCATGGATCGGGCCATGTATAACAAGGTCATGTTTCTCATCTCAGATACACCATTGTGCTGTGGTGTATACGGTGGTGTCCACTGAGAAACAATTCTATTGTCCTTAAGATAAGAAGTGAATTCATGGCTAAGGTATTCTCCTCCTCGATCTGATCGAAGAGCCTTAATACTCTTGCCAATCTGTTTCTCTACTTCAATGTTGTATTCCTTAAACTTCTCAAAAGCTTGCAATTTATGCCTCATTAAATACACATAGCCATATCTCGAGAAGTCATCAATAAAAGAGATGAAATGGAGGTGACCCTGATGGGGGCATCCCTTGCCCCTCCACTTTTTTGAGGCTCGGATCGTCGTCAGCTTATGCCATTATGTTCGTCATGTATTTGTGAGTCGAGTCATGTAATTTTTATATTTTATTTGAGTCTTAAACCATGTAATTTTCCTATTATTTGAGTCATGTACCTAGGTTAGTAGGTTATCTACCAAAGTCATGTGTCATTATGTTGGTTTGTTAAGCTATTGGGCCCAACTAGTGGGCTAGGCCCAGGGGCACCCCTCCCTTGGACTGCTTTGGTCATTAGTTAGCTTGTTAGGGTCATTATGGTCATATGAAAGTATGGAGCCTATAAGTAGGCCTCCCCTCCCTCTCATTGTAACAACTTTTGATGAATATTGAAAAGCATTTGCCATCTCCCTCTCAATATCTCCCTCTCTCTCTCTCTCTTACTATCACTCTCTCTAAGTGGGTTGTACCCCCTCTCTCTCTCCTCCCCACCCCAATTTCGAAATTCATTCTCTCTCCTCCCCATTCACCCCTCATTAAGGCCCCTTCCCCTTCCCCATGCACTCATTCAATTCTCCCTCCAACCCCTAGGTGGAAACCCCTTCTCCTAGGCACCCTTCCACTTTCCAAAGCACCCCACCACCTTCCCAAGGCTGAATTAACCCCTCCCAAAGCCCAAATTCAAACTTCCCTCTCCCTAGGGCTGTGCCCTTCCATCTCCCCACCTCCTTAATCACCCTAGGTCGAAATTCCCTTCCTCTCTACAGCCAAATTCGCCCCCCACCTCCTCTCTCACTCATCCTCTCTCTAGTGCACATCCACCCCCCATCTCCACCTCTAGCTGCTCCAGCCCCCCTCTCCATCTATCCCTGCCACTCCAGACCCTCCAGAAGCCCTAGCCACGTCCTTCCCATATCCACAAACCATCAGCCATCACCCCAAGCTGTGCTACTCTCCCTCCCACTCCCTTTGGTCTTGCAAGATTGGAGTTTCAGGTTGTATGGCGCAGGCAGCAGAGTGGGGTCCTGAAGTTGCATCATCTCCGGCTGCTCCCTGATACTCCTGGTGGCAAGGCCTACAACTCTGGAAAGGTCGTCCAGAGAGCTTCCAAGGCGAGGTGGTTTCGTCGGCATCTGAGCTCCGAGCAGTCCACAGCAGCCATTCTCCTGCGACCTCGCAGAAGCTCTCAGGCAGGGAACCAGAGCTGCAGTCACAGTCCGACCACGGCTTTCTCCCTGAAGATCTGAGCGCCATTTTCAGAGGGCTGAAACTACTACCAGTTAGCTGTCATCTCCAAGAAGAAGGACTTCATTTGGCCTCCGGAGCTTCCAGTTACCATTTTCTTCGTTGGGGTGTGTCGTCTGCCCCCTGTGGGTCCTGGTTTGACCTGTCCCTGCTTATCCGGCTACCTCGCTCTTCCCCGACCTCCGATTGGGGCCCCGTTAATTCCTGCTCAAAGCTACTCCGATCACGATCACGTCACCGCCAAACTTTCCTCATTTGGAGTTCAGGAGCGTCTGTGGTGCCATCTGCAACTCGCTGTACCTGTTCTGTACCAGCCAGAGGAAGAAGTTGCTGACCTGTTCCAGTCGCCGGCCCGACCAGCCCTGAGTTCCAGAGCTCCTGCCAAAATTCATACACCATCCCCGTCCTGTTGGGGAACTTTTGGCGTAGGCTTCATCAAGATCCACGCTCTGTGGAATTTTTGGCAACATCAACACCGCCCCACTGTCCGGCGAATTTGCAGATTGGCAGAACCGGCGGGATTCGACAAGTCGGGTTCCTTAGCTTAATTCCCCACCCCGCTTGGCCGGCTGAAGGCCCCTCCCTGCGTGGAGGTAGTTTTGAATGTAATAAGCCTAATCCCCACCCCAAGATCACCCCTCCTGCGCGAGGCGTAGTGTTGTACACCTTTGCATTTTCAGGTCAAGCTACATCGTCGCGGCGATCGGGTGTATACCCTCGCCTCCTGACGCGCCCTCGTCTCCGAGCGGGATCGTGTCTTCACACTGATCAGGTGAGCCACTGATACTAACCTTGATAGCCTTACTTCTGCAAGTTTAGTATTGCTTTGATTGCTCGTCGGACGGTGAGAAGAGGGTCCGTTCTTGTATGTTCATTTGTTGGTGCCCACTGCGGGCCGTGAGAGAGTGCCACCCAAACCCCGCCTTGCGGGCCAGCCGCCCACTAAGTTGGGAATCCTAGACTCTTTGGGGTCAGCCTAAGCCAACTAAGTCCATTAGACTCATTGGGTCTCGCCTCGGACCCTTGCCATCATCCCCCGGCCCCGCCGGGTGATCGCGTGTGCCGTGTAAGTAAGACGCTATTGTGAGAATCATTGAGTGCTTATATGCTTGTGGATCTAGGTCCTAGGTTATTCATTACATATTTAGTCATCCTTGGGCTGTGCCACATCAGACCCCCTTTTACTTCTATGGACATGGGTCCACACACATCCGAGTGTATGAGCTCGAGAAGGTCTACAGCCCTCTCACCATGTCCACTAAAGGGAGCTTTGGTCATCTTCCCCATGAGACAAGATTCACAGGTATCAAATGGCTTGTATTCGAATGAGTTCAAATACTTATTTTCATGTAGGTGAGAAACTCTCTTTTCACCTATATAACAAAGCCTGCAATGCCAGAGGTATGCAGAATTCACTTCATTAGTATTGGAGACCTACATAACATTAGAGCATGTATCTAATACATAAAGACCATTGCCTAATAAACCATTGGCTATTACCAAATCATTATTCATTATAGAGCACCCAGTGCTATTAAAAGCCAATGTATATCCAACGTTATACAAGCTGGAGATTGAAATAATGTTGTTAATGATACTAGGAGCATAATAATAGTCATTCAACTCCAGAATGACTCCTGAAAGTAAACTGGGGCGTGCAGTCCCGACAGCTTTGGCAGCAACTAAAGCTCCATTGCCCATCCTCAGCTCAATCTCCTTTAATTTTGCCCAGCCGCCTTCTATTTGTCAGCACCTGCAAAGAGTTGTAGATATGAGATGCACATCCAGTATCCAATACCCATGATATGGATTTTATATATGTCAAATTAAGGTCTACGATAAAAATACCTTCATTTAGAATTACCTTGGAATTCCTTTTCCAATGCCCGGCCAGGTTGTACGCATCGAAAACACTTGTCATTTTTTTCATTCTTCTTGCCCTTTCCTTTGTCACCTTTGGCGACTTCCTTACCCTTAGCCTTCTTCTTTCCCTTCCCTTTGTCACTTTGGGTGGATATCTGGGTGGCCTTCCTTTTCTTGTTGGCCCGACCAACAATCATTACAGAAGATGATTTATCATTCTGCATAGTCCCTTCAGCACTTTTCAACATGTTGAGCAGCTCCGGGAGAGTTGCTTCAATCCTATTCATGTTGAAGTTTATGATGAAGGAAGAAAAGGAGTCGGGCAATGACTGGAGAATAAGATCAATGCACAGTTCAAGATCCAACTTGAACTCCAGTGCATTGAGTCTCTCAATCCACTCCATCATTTTCAGTACATGAGCTTATACTGAAGCACCCTCTGACATCCGGGTCTTGAAAAATTTCTTGGAGATATCATACCTCTCAATCCTACCCTACTCCCAGAAGAGCTGGCGCAGGTTAAGAAGTATGTTTCAACAATCACTCTTTTCAAATTACCTCTGTAGCTCAGGAGCCATAGAGGCTAGCATATAGCACTAGGCAAGGGAAGAATCTCATGACCATTTAGCATAAGTCATTAAATCGCCCTCATCGGCATCAGGAGCTGGCTCAGAATGAACTGTGTCCAACACGTAGGCTATTTTTTCGGCGGTGAGGACTATGCGTAAATTACGCAGCCAATCCGATAAATTCGGTCCGGTCAGTCTATTGGCATCCAAGATGCCACGGAGGGGGTTGGACGACGACATCGTAATATAGATAAGAAATAAAAGATAACTTAGCATATGTACAAATTCTAACTTAGATGTGGTTTTCTATCTTAGTTAGTCTCACTAATTTTTGATCGAACTATATAACCCTCAGTATATAGAACGGGAGATCAGCAGGATCATCCTAGTGGGTCGGAATCCTAACGAGACTAAGGTATGACCTTGTGGAAAGCACAACAAGCCATACAACATCTCGAGGGCAGTCAACAAGCACTTGCATCCAATGCAATATCCGATATTTAGCCCCCGAGAAGTCATCCCCTTGTGAAAAGTACAACAAAGGATACTCTCGGTTAGATCTTACCACCATTACGACATAGCAATGAGTTTATGACCCGACCCTTGTGGAAGGCACAACAATGTCAAGTTCAATTCCTCACCCCATTGAGGCCTAGCCTTGGAGTTGCATCCTACCCCCAAACCCATGGACCTTGTGGAAAGCACAACAAATCCATGAGATGAAGACATTCATTCACCCCATAATGGTGGAGGGCCACGACGACTCCTAGAGCCACGCTTACCAAATCTAAAATTAAATTGTGAGAGAATTTAATTTTATCTTGATCTCACCCTAGGTGGTAATATAAATATATCCAATATATTTACAGTACCTAGTAGTTTACACAAAGTAAATGCATCCAGTGCAAAAATTAAATCGCAAGTGATCATGGACCCTATGCCTAATGCTACTAAGACATCCGGCTCGCTTCCGAAGCAACGAGATCGTCCTTGTTGGGTGTGCTCCACACCTTCAATCTCTGATATCGCATAAATTATAACTTTTACACGGCACGCAGGCCGAAAAAATTTAAATTACATGCTAATTAAATTCCAGAAGCCCTTAGGGCGAGAACAACCAGTGCAGGGAGATAGAAGTACATAGGAATTCCACCAGAGAGAGAAAGGAGGCTCGCAGGCACCAAATAATAACATTAGTTATGTCCATGATCACTTGCCAACCCACACATGCAAATCAATCAAGTGTTATTTTTGAAAATAATCCTTATATTTAGATTGAAAAGTGGGATTTGCAAACAAAAATAGGCTAGCTTTATTTAATTTTAAAAATCCAAGTTTGATTAACTAAAAATTAAAAACATAAGCAAGTCAATTCAAGGTAACATTAAGCAAAGCATACATAGAACAATCATTTATAATAGGGGCATGCATATTTGAATCTAATTCAAATAATTCAGATAATTGAGGTAATTATTTAAATTGAAATTTAAATCTAATTATATATTAATTAAATTTAAAAATAAATTTAAATAAACTAAATATTTAAATTTAAATTTAAATGAATTATCTAATAATTTCATTTAAAAGTAAATTTAAATAATATAATTACCCTCAATTATCATTTTTTTTAATTCTAAATTTGAATTTAACAATTATCTAATAATTAAAAATTTAAATAATTTGAATTTTCTATAATTATTTTCAATAAAATTCAAAATTTGAATTTAAAAATTATATAATAATTAAAAATTCAAAATATTGAATTTCTCAAGATTACTTTCAATTATTACACGTATATCTCAAATTAAGTAATAATTATCTCAACTCATTAATTTCAAAAGTTAAATACAATTTAAGATTTGAATTTTCTATTGAGAAAAGATAATTAACATTTTAGATAAAAATTAAATTAATTTAATGTGCCTATATATATAGTTATATATTATATATATCAATAGCATACTAAATTAATAGAAGTAATTTTTTTAAAAAAAGAAAAAAAACCCGACAGTCAACCAGCGCGGGCGCGGCCACCTACGCGTCCCGCGTGGGCAGGCACACCTGCGTGGGGACGCCCACGCGGCCTGCGTGGGTGGGCGCGCCCGCGCACAGACACCCAGTTGTGGGCGCCCGCCCGCCTAGCGGGACCGCGCGCCCGCCACGCGGCGTCGACGCTACCTTGTGGCGCCCGCCACGCGGCGCGCCCGTCTGCGACGCTGCCCGCGCGTGCACCCGCCTGCCCGCGTTGACGGGGGGGGGCGCACATGGCGCCCTGCGCCCTCTGCGCCCGCGGGCCTCTTTTTTTTAACATGCTTCATTTTTTTTTAATCTACGGAGAACATAGGATGCCCAACATTCCATTCCCTTAGATAGTCACAAACAAGGATGCCCAGCACCCCGTTCTAATTTTAATAATTGCAGATCATAAAAAGTGCCCCTAAACATGATTCTATGCGGAGAAATTGCATTGATCAAAGCGCAACCTGGCTCTAATACCACTGTAAGGATTCGAACATCCTGGTTTGGACAATGCAACGGATAATAAAATTTAAATCACGAATCCAGGCTTTATGGAATCCAAGAAACCGTGCTCTAATCGATGCAATAAAATTCATCCAACCCCAAAACAAGTTGTAGATCTATACGTTGCAGGGAATGACGTTGTCCGCAGTGTCTGATGTAGATTTCCTCGAACGCAGAGCCATAAAAGTGTACGGCCTCTGGAGTTGATCCACACGGATCCTCGTGCAATAACGGCGTCCACCCGTTCTTTCCTCCGTGCACGAACCACCGATGCTCAAAACCCCTTTCTTCTTCCTTAAGCCTTTCTCCCTTGAGAGGAAGAGAGAGAGAGAGCAACAAGGGTGAGAGAGAGAGAGCAAGGGGGAGAGGAGGGGAAATAAAGAAGGGGAGTGGAGTTTCTCCTCTTATGAATGCTTGGCTAAAGAGAGGAAACTCTACGTAACATACATATATATAAGGGTTGAGCTCTTTCTAAAAGAGCTCTTAAGAACCAATATTGTATATGTATCCTAGCATTATTGTATATGCATATATCAAGCCGTTCTCATCATTCTTTTCCCAAAAAGAATTTAAGTCTTTTAATATAAACATATGTACAATAATATCCCGTCACCCGAGAATCTATTGTGTGTGATCCTCTAGGCCCATAGTCACTCTAGTTTAAGGCCCTTTAGCTTCTAATTCCCAATTAGAAGTAAATTAAACTTATTATTTGTTTCTACTTGAGCCGAATAATAGTTTAATTTATTTCGAACCTTTGATCACGTTGGGTCAAACAAATCCGCGTGATCCCAGAGGACGCTGGCACTACAAGAAAAATCGCGGATAGCGACCGACCTAGCGGTCGCTATTCAGTCGTAGATCGGTCGCAAATATGCATTGCGACCGAACAGATACTATCTAGCGACCGAATATGTCGGTCGCTATATAATAGTCGCTATATAGCGACCGACATAATTCGGTCGCAGTATCAGTCGTTATCAGAGACCGATTATAATCGGTCGCCTGGACGGTCGCTAATAATTCGGTCGCAATTCGGTCGCTATTCGGTCTCGAATTATGTTGTATTTTTAAAAATAAAATTAACCTATCGGATTTATTCGGTCTCAATTCGGTCGCTAGTCGGTCGCTAAATTTGTTGTATTTTTAAAAATAAAATTAACCTATCGGATTGATTCGGTGGCTAGTCGGTCGCCAGTCGGTCGCTAAGTATAATTATTTAATAAAAGAAATATAACGTATAGTCGCTATTCGGTCGCAATTCAGTCTCCATGCGGTCGCTAACTTTGCATTATTTTTTTTTTAAAAATTTATTTAAACTGATAAATAAATTACCTGATAAATAACAAATTCATAACATAAATATAAAATCAACTACACAGACAACAATATCGACAAATCTCAAATTCATCACATACAAACACCTGATAAATAACAATTTCATAAAACAATAATAAATCAACTACACGGATCACAATCTCCACGAACCTCAAATTACACACAATTAAAATAAAATCACAAATTAATCATACATCCATAATAATAAAATGACAACATACACAACTAAAATAAAATCACAAATCCTCCACATATGTCTCATCCTGGTCGTCGTCTCGTCCAACATCATCCTGGTCGTCGTCTCGTCCAACATCTCGCGACGGATGATCCTATATATCATTTAAAAAAATTATAATCAAATCCTTAATAAAGAAATCAAGCATTAACAAGACTTAATAAAGAAATCAAGCATTAACAAGAGTATGCCAATAGTTTAAGCCAACTCATTTTCATATATATAAATACACACACACAATATAAGTTCAAATTTCATCTTGTATTTTAAAAATGAAGTTTGAGCGCCGAGCTCAAACCGGGCATCCGATTTGGATTCCGTCAGTTCTGACAAGTCACTTTCATCTCCCCGGTCGTATTGGAATGATCGGCACGGCCATCCGACCGGTATTTCGAATTTTAGACCCCCGGACCCGTCCTAACAGTTCATTTGAACTAAGTGTATTTTAAAAATGAAGTTTGAGCGCCGAGCTCAAACCGGGCATCCGATTTGGATTCCGTCAGTTCTGACAAGTCACTTTCATCTCCCCGGTCGTATTGGAATGATCGGCACGGCCATCCGACCGGTATTTCAGATTTTAGAACCAAATGCCCCGTCCTAACAGTTCATTTGAACTAAGTGTATTTTAAAAATGAAGTTTGAGCGCCGAGCTCAAACCGGGCATCCGATTTGGATTCCGTCAGTTCTGACAAGTCACTTTCATCTCCCCGGTCGTATTGGAATGACCGGCACGGCCATCCGACCGGTATTTCAGATTTTAGACCCCCGGACCCGTCCTAACAGTTCATTTGAAATAAGTGTATTTTAAAAATGAAGTTTGAGCGCCGAGCTCAAACCGGGCATCCGATTTGGATTCCGTCAGTTCTGACAAGTCACTTTCATCTCCCCGGTCGTATTGGAATGACCGGCACGGCCATCCGACCGGTATTTCAGATTTTAGAACCAAATGCATAAGTTGCTGCTTCTCGCTGCCTCCATTCAGGTTTGTTAATGTTTTCTTCTATGAATGGCATAACAAGAGGCACAATGTCATCTCCCACGGTCCGTGCAACCAAACCCAAGCATGTTCCTCCAGCCATTGCAAGATTCCAAACTCCTTCATCCTGATCTTGGTCGTCTTCTTGCTTAAGGAGTGTCTCCAACAGCATAGGGACAAGCGCAGGTAGTGCCTGCTTGATAAAATAAAAGCAAGGGGTGTCAGAATCAGCAGAAAAATCCCCTCCATATTCATCTAAGATGTCAATCTCTTCATCGCATATTGAGCTCCAGAATTCAATAGCTTGTAGAGCAACAGGTTCCTCATCGTGGGTCCTGTGAAAATAAGAATCAGATAACACAAAAACATAAAGAATTATTTTAAACAAATACTCAAATGAATTATACATGAAAGTATACATACCTACTACCGGTGGTAGCGGTGCATCCCTCGGTGGTAACGGTGCAGAGGTCGTGGGTCCTGTGAAAATAAGAATCAGATAACACAAAAACATAAAGAATTATTTTCAACAAATACTACAATGCATTATACATGAAAGTATACATACCTACTACCGGTGGTAGCGGTGCAGAGGTCGGTCGTAACGGTGTAGTGGTCGTGGGTCCTGTGAAAATAATAATCAGATAACACAAATACATAATGAATTATTTTCAACAAATACTACAATGCATTATGAAGGGAAAGTATACATACCTACTACCAGTGGTAGCGGTGCAGAGGTCGGTGGTATATGTGCAGAGGTCGTGGGTCCTGTGAAAATAAGAATCAGATAACACAAAAACATAAAGAATTATTTTCAACAAATACTACAATGCATTATACATGAAAGTATACATACCTACTACCGGTGGTAGCGGTGCAGAGGTCGGTCGTAACGGTGTAGAGGTCGTGGGTCCTGTGAAAATAATAATCAGATAACACAAATACATAATGAATTATTTTCAACAAATACTACAATGCATTATGAAGGGAAAGTATACATACCTACTACCGGTGGTGAAACGGAAGTAAATCTCCTCCCGCTACCCTCTCCCCTCCCACCTCTGGGAGTCCCACGCCGTCCTCGAACCATATCTTCAACTGGTAATAAAATACATGCATATTCATCAAATAGTGAAAGAAAGAAAGTTACAGAGTATTAAAATTCCCAGATAAAATTGTATACCATTAATCAAACATTCTCCATTTCTTCTTCAGATGTTGGAGATATAACAAATTCAGCATTCACATCTTCATTATCAGATTCATTTTGATCACTAATATATTCCTCCTCTTCGGAGTCCCCCAACTGTATTTCTGGTTGTTCTGGATCGACTTCCTCCACTTCATTCTCTTTAGATAAACATAGCAGTAACATGTGAAATTGGCAATACATGTACACAATGAAAACAGGAATTTTATTTTAACATCCAACATAAAGACAACACTTTCACTAGCTATTTAGCAGAAATAAAATATAGCATGATACTTTTTAGCTTAAAGACAACACTGTCACTAGCTATGCAGAAATCAAGTAAAGAAATTGATGGTATCATTACTGAATAAGACAATAATAAAACACACTTTACTTTTCATCCAACAATACCCTAACTATTAAAATTAACAAAACACATAACCGACTAAATAACACTAAACTAAAAATAAACCTTAATTTAATTACGAAAATACAAGAAAATAACACTAAACTCAAAGTGCATGTTTTTCTTTCTGAATCAATAACCGCACTTCTTTCTTCTAACCACTTTCTTCCTAAAATAATGAATGGGGCAGCCATTGACCCAATGTCACACCAAGCTCCATCATCATACGTGACTGTTTTGAACTTCTTAGAGAACTCCACAAATACACGGTCACCCTCAATAACAATTTCTCCGGTCTTAGCAAGTGACTTAACAATGTCAGGTGAAATCCAATTCTTATCTTCCGACTCATGTACATCAAACCAGGAATCAATCATCTAAATACACTCTTACTTCAAAATGGGATAAGTAAAGTTGGTTCTAGATTGCAGCTTCCAGTTCCATGGTTATCAAAACTGGCATGGATATGCACTCTGCCGTATTGGAACTGATTGTTGCTAAAAAATGTAAAAGGAGATCCAGTTTACTCCATCTTGATATTCCCTCATGCATTTAAGTTCATAGACGAATCAGGTTCATAAGAAGCATATAGAGAATTACCTTGGCACATTTCCAAGCATGTTGATCACCATTCCCATCTTCAGATATTTTTGTTCCTCCACTTGGATTCCCAGGATGCCTAAAGTATGCTGCCACAGATGAAGTACAAAAGGAAATCAGTTCCATCCCAGAGTGCCTGAAGCATGCTGATAGAGATTAAGTACACAAGAAAAGCAGACAAGTTTTTCTTCCATTGAAACATTTAACAAGCATGAGAAAGACAATAGCAGGATCATGGTGCCATGTAGGAGGGCAAGGTCTTCACCTCCGTTGCACATCAAAGTTTCCACAGGTAATGCCTATGATGATTCCATACTGTAGCAAGTTCAGGTCCTACAATCAGAGTTTCCTTGTATAGTTCATTTATAAACTAACGGAATAAAAAATGAGAGGTTGATATTAGGTGTGCATCCAGCTGGAATCTATGGTCTAGAATAGTTGCACTTGGTTATCCAAAACAGACACAAGACTAGGGAGAAAGCTTATAATGATGATGATGATGATGATGAGCATAAAGTCGAAAATAAGGAGTCAAATCGGCCATAAGGCTTACAACAAGCTATGCAACCAAAAAAAAAGGATGATCACAAATTGAAGATCCAGCTATACGGTGGCTAGCCACACTGGTCTAACGTGAAAATATTTCATTGTTCTCATCCAGGCCTTTTCATATACATTTTTCATGTAAATTAATCCATGCTCAATGGGAATGATCAGACTAATAGGATTAGGGTAATCCAAAGGCTCATCAATTGTGCACTATCGATATATCCATGGGCTCATGCCAGAGTGCTTAAACTTCATCCAGAATGCTTGCTTTCTGGAGTCCCATCTCTCCGCCAGTATGCAGTCATCCACGGCATCCTGGCCTTGTAGGCCTTTCATCAGATATCAACAACGAACAGTTTGAGCACCGCCCACACCCACCGCACAAGGCCAAATCTCATTCATACAGCTATTCCTATAATAACTAATACAACAGTGCTTCCAAGAACACGGCAACCCCCAAGGTGCCATCTCAACAGGGAAGGATAATCACAATGTCAGGGGTACCAAGCATGCAACTCTCCATAGCATCTGTGGTGCACACAGACCTCCAAAATGCCCTAGTAGAGCCAAACCACACTGCCCCAGCAAATGGTATGAACTTCAACACTGGCACCTTGACACTTTTACCACCAGATCGAGCAAGCACTGCTTTTTCCCAGGGGGTATGAAGTTGGAGCATATTCTCTCCCACAGACTTTCTGTTGATACAGCAGGAACCACCCAACCCCGTTCATCCTACCAGACATTTAATTTCACTCTCTATGGACCTTTTCAATCACCAGAGTATCTCTCTCTATTGAAATATGATTTTGAAAACTCCTTCCCCTTGATACACTTATATTTCTCTTGAATCAATGTACTCAAATTACAATGTTAAGTTAGGATGGCAGTAAGTTTGCATATCTCTAAGATTAGTGATTCCATTTTAGCATAAATTTATTATATTGGACTTTATTTTTTGTTAGATACATAATCATTATATTCAACATCAGTACACCACAGACCTGATTATGGGCCAACCTACATTCACTATGGATTTGGTTTTTCTCTACCCATCAATTTGTGTCTGCACAGTACTTAGCACAGGGAAAGGGAGATGGCTGTCATTTTGACAGCCATAAAAAAATTGCCCAAGCCGGTTTCACATCCAACTCCTAAACTGAACCTACATTGATGGGATTCAGATACAAGGCAATGTTGAGGTATGATGATAGGGATTTGTAATTATGAATGCCTTGATAAGACCGTGATGCATGGGCAATTTCATATATGCAAATCAGAGGTTAACAGGATACAGCTATATGATAATGACAGCAGTCATCTGCAGCCCCACCCACCCACCCGGGTTTTTGCTCCGCCCACCACCACCACCATCGCCCCCCACCACAAAAGCTAGCTCATCCCCCTCCACCATCGACAGATACACACACGATCTCTTCTACTGATACGATCTGCACCCACCCCGGCCCGGCCGCATCTCCACACTACTCTCTTTCTCCCCTCCTCTTCCTCCTCCTCCTCCTCCTGTCACAGCACCGGCCACCTGTTCCTTCCACCAGCCCCCTATGCCACTTCCTGCGTGGATACCAGTAGCTGAGGGGAGCAGGCCGGTGACGGAGGGGGAAGGGAGAGAGAGAGAGAGAGAGAGAGAGAGAGAGAGAGAGAGAGGTACCTGCGGAGGGCGACGACGGCAGGGCGAGCGGCGACGGCGACTCGACGCGAGCGGCGCGGCGACGGGCTCCGGCGGAGGGGGGCTCGGGCGGGAGGCAGCACGGGGAGGGGGGCTCCGGCGGAGGAGGGGGGCTCGGGCGGGAGGGCTCGGGCGGAGGGGGGGCTCCGGCGGAGGGGGCTCGGGCGGGAGCGGGGAGGGGGGCTAGGGCGGAGAGGGGGCCGCAGGGGAAGGGGGCTCGGGAGGGGGGGCTCGGGCGGGAGGGGGGGGGCTCGGGCGGGAGGGCTCGGGCGGGCGGGGGTCGTAGTAGGAAGTATAACGGCATCAGCGACCGACTGGAGACCGAAGTTAATTCGGTCGCAATAATAGCGACCGATTAGCGACCAATATACATGCGGTCGCTGAAACCGTCTCGGTTATGCGACCGATTATTTCGGTCTCCGAATTGGTCTCTATTTGGGACCGACTAGCGACCGATTAAATCGGTCGCTAATTCGGTCGCTATAGCCACTTTTTCTTGTAGTGTGGGTTCAAACCACCCTGTCTGGTACCTGTAAGTCTATAGTTGCCGCATCGCTATAATCTCTCGCTCCTTCTATGAGTCTGGTTCGATCGAGGGTATGGTAACTATCAAACCCCATGATCGCGCCATTTGATCACGACCTCTTTAAAGTGTATGACGTCCGTTCTAAACGAACTCACACGACCCTGGCCAGAGATTTAACGGAGCGTCAGTGTCATGACCTATTAATTGTCTGATATATACCCGACAGTGAGCGATCCCCTCTTGACCATTGATGATCTTCACACGTATCCTGAAATGGTTAATGACTTGACAATTCATGACTTATAGTTAAAGTCACTTAGCCAAGTAATTAAACCATTCCAGTCCTCGTGTAAGATCCGATCAATGTCTCAGGTCAAATGACCAATGATGCTACTGAGACAATTAGATCTTCAGTTGACATTAGGTATAATCAACCATCTGAAGATCCAATAGTGGATCAGTTCAGTGTACATCCTCCCAGAACGTACACCTAGACATATGTATCGGCGTCCCGCACCAGTGACCATGAGACTACCCACCCATACATCATATGTACTAGTGTAATAGGTAATCAAAGTCCCTGAGTGATTACCCTCCAACTAGAAACAGTTTTAAGGTATGTGTCCATGTAAAGTCAGTCTCATAATCGATATCCCATCTCGAATTGACTTTACAACCACATCACCTAGGGACATCGTAGAGTAATATAGAATTATAAATTTACGCTCAAATATCACTTTATTAATGATGAACAAGATTGTACAACTATCGGACCTACCAGACCCGAAATTGGCCTATAGCACACCAATACTAACAAGAAGGACGTCCTCTCTGCCAATGGTGATTAAGGTTCTGCAGGCTCCTTTTAGTCAAATCCCTCTTAGTTTATTCCAACATTTCAAATTGAAGGATCTATGGAGGGAAAAGTTTTTTGGTCCTGCACTGCTACGATGGACCAGGATCTGCACAAGCTCAAGACTTGTGATCCAACGGCTCAGATTCCATTCTTCAAAGGTCAAAGGTGGAGATTCAAACCTTGGTCTATAAATATATTGCCCCTTCCAACTGGAAAGAGTTGGCCGAGCACTGCATCAAAGGAGGGATTCTTTAGCTCGTGCCCATGAAGAAGAAAAAGAGAAGAAGAAGAAAGGAAGAAGAGTGAGAAGGCCCCTCCTCCTAGGTTCGACCTAGTCTAGTGGTGAAAAGAGAAGTGAGCTGAGGAAGCAAAATCCCAACCTGGAAGAGAATACTTCATGACTTAGTCAGAAGCTACAGTTGACTTTTCAGCTCTGATTGATATTTTCAGTCCTTTGGGTGTGTGTGTGGGTGGTGCTTGTCCCCGTGTACTGCATTTGCAGCGTGAGGACTCTGTCCTCATGAGGAGCTTGCTCCTCGTATGCATGGGGCGTCGTCCCCGTGTGGTGCTGTGAAGCATCGTGAGGACTCTGTCCTCATGAGGACCTCATCCTCGTGAGGAGCTTCCTCCTCGTATGGTTGGGGTTCATCCCTGTGGGGCATGTCCCAGTTGTTGCGTTTGCAGCGTATAGTGAAGCCTCACTGGGTTTGGTGAGGGGTGGATGTAGGTCTACGGATTTGCAGACTGAACCACCTTAAAAATCCATTGTGCAATGATGTGTCCTTGTGTGATTGCCTCCATTTCTTCTATCTCCACTTCACAAGGTCCTATGCTTTTATTTCTGCATTTCTGTTGGCCAAACACTGCACATATTGTGAGCCTCCGCCGTTTACCACCATTCTTGCTGAATGAACATAGGCTCCAATCATAAGGTTTCTAGTGTGTTTATTTCATTCATCTTAACATTGCTTACACACACACAAACGAGTTGATGAGATCACTGCCTTGTAATGAAGAAGATCTTGCAAGCTGATATAACTAAGGTAAGGCTGCGTCGACTCCAGTGCCTCTTCCTTAATAGCAACCCTCTATCTTTTAGCGTGGGGTGTTTTACTCTATTGCCCTGCAGAATCATTGTCAAAACTACTGTGCATTTTTGCATAGAGCATCCACTACACACACTGTAAGCCATTCACCGTTGGCAGTACTCTTGCTGTTTGAGCAAAGGCTCACATGCACACACTCAAGTAGGCGCTCATATAACCTGAATCTTCATAAGTAGATTTCAGATATTTAACCACATTTCGCTGTATGCTCAAGCCAGAAGTTTGTCTAGTCAAATGATTTTTTAAGAGGGCATATTTTATAAGGGGATCTATTCAACCCCCCCTTCTAGATCCGGTTGCACCCCATGGGACCCAACAATTGGTATCAGAGCTAAGCTCTGTGTACCTAAAATCCTATGATCTTCAGAGGTGATCCGAGTGCAACCAATTTTGATTCTTATTGCTGAACCGCTTTGAATGAATTTCTTTATCTATTTTAAGTACTCCATCCAGTTTGGCAACCTGTGCAAAGTTGATATCCTTTTGAGCTGCTCAAGGCACTTTGTGATAATGAATTCCTTCTTGATGAACAGTGATATGTGCCTTTCATATTGTTTGATTTTTCAGCTATCTTTCAATTATGCTTGTATTTAAGAATTCTTTTGTTCATAGTTATCCTGATTGAACTGAGATTTACATTCTGCATTAATTGAAAATTCATTTGATGAACTACGACTTGAAAAGGATCTCAGCTAGATTAAAATATCTGACTCGTGAGGGAAATAATCATTGCATCTTGAAATTTGAAAATGTGCTTATTGCCTATCAATCGGAAATGCATCAATATTGGTTTTGACATTGTTAGCCCTCAGTGATCATTGATTCATCTGTTTATAGGATGCAGCTAGAACTTGTTTTAACCTTTTCCATATTTGAACTTCTTCATTCTTCATGATATTTTTCATGTCATATTTGTTTAATCAATCATCATGCATTGTCCTCCCTACCTTTTATATGGGAGAGACTTCAGTTTCTTGTAAAACTCAATTGGTGAGTAGATGCATGACAATTATCGCTTGAATGTGAATTTGTGAATATTCTGATTTTGAATGAAGCTCATGCTCAAAGATGAGCATGCTTGTTGAGAATTCGAAGTGGCTGGTTCTTGTCTCTCTCGCATCTCCTGTTCAATTCTGAAAATATTGTTTCATTGTGTTAAGGGGGAGATGGTAACAAATTGCCTAACATTAAATGCATCTTCTCTGAGGGAGGTGGATGTGAATTTGTAAATCTATGCTTCAGTTCAGCCTTGCTCTTAAAATTGATTTGAGATCTATGTGTAGATAATTCAAACATGTGCTTCGTCTCCCATTTATATTTTGCCTATTCATTCATTGGGAGAGATAGCATTCCTATACCGTGCTTTAGTGAAATGACATTCATCCATACTGCATTTCAGGTACAGATTGAAACTTGTATTCAAATAAGAGCATGTCTGCATATTGCATGCCAAGCATTGGCATTTGAACATTAGCATGCTCAGCATAGTAATGCATGAAGTGCATGACAAGCAAAGAATGAAATGTGCATGTTGCACTCATATTTGCTAAATTCATATTGATTCTTGAGTGTGCATATTTTTTTTGCGGTATGCCTTGTGTGTTGCATCCTCCCAAGTGTGCTTGCATGCCATGACTTCATGGTGTATAAAATGATGACTAGAAGGAATACATGCTAAGCCTGCCCAAGAGCTATCACCATGCGAGAGAATGTGTCTCCGCCTGGTATCATGAGTCACTGTGCATGTTTTGTCAAAACTTCATTGAGTATTCAAATGTTTCATGAACATAGATAGGAATAATCATATGAATGTTTCCCTTCAGAATCAATTGCATAATATCAACATGTAAAAACCTAAAAAGATTGTTTGAAATTCATGCATACATTTAGGGGGAATTAAGTTGCTTAAAATTTCTGCACTTAAGTTGCATGTTTTGACGTTGTTATATTAATACATTTGTATTGATTCTAAACTGCAACAAATAAGGTTTTACTCAGATAGAAAGCTTGTTTTTGGAAACCCTTCTGTCTGATGCATGTGCGTCGACGCATTGATCAGGATGCATCAACGCAACAGTTCAAATTGAATTTTTTTCATTTGGTCAGATTTTTCTAAGTCGACTTACTGAACAGGCTAGGTCGACTCATCTGGTCGAACTATAACATTTTCATCTGTTTGAAGCTGAACTACAATCCTCAATGGTCATTCGTGCTTATATGTCTCAAAGCCAATTTGGAATGCTTAATTATATGTTCTCCACTTTCATTCCATGGCTGGGAGAATCTGACTTGATTGATCTTGTAATGCCCCAAATTTTCCTATAAAGTATGTTAGAATTTTCAAGAATTATTTGGAATTTTTTTGGAAGATTAAATAGATTTAATAAAGGTTAAATGGGTATTAAAATATTAAAGAAATTGTTAATTAAATTTAAAAGGCCTTACGCTAATTAATGGACCAGACCCATTTAAATAGGCCCACATGACCTAAAAAGGCCTAGCCCATATTCTAGAAGCATCATTTTCAGATTTTTAAAGGTTAAATAGACTAATAATAGGGATAAATATCAAAAGAGTTTGAAATAAATTAAATTCGGCGCTAAAGGATAGAAACGGTCTATCGAGAGACTGCTTGAGGTAAGAAACGGTCTATCGAGAGACTACTTGAGGTAAGAAACGGTCTCTACGAGATAGCAAAGCTCTTCAGATTCCGTGAATGGAAGAAGGCATGAAAAGATGGAAACTTTGGCATCCTAATCACCCAGGATCGATGCTATCCCTTAGTTAGAAGAGTCTAGAATGCTAGCGGATCGAATTGAAACCCTAATTAGGACTGTAGGTTCGTTCAAATCTCCAAAATCATAGCTAACCCTATAAATAGACCTTAAGTTCAACCTAAGGGAGCCTTACGTTTGGCTCACATGGAATTATGGTAAGGAAGCATTGTTTGAGGTGGGTTCTTTAGAATATTTTATTCATAATACTAAGGTCTAACTGCCCTCAAAATTTCGTTCTAGGAGATCAATCCCACAAAGAGTTAGAGCCCTGCAAAGACGCTAGTTCAGTGCAAGTGACCCAGGAACTTGTGCGAAGGACTCAAGAAGATCAGCAGATTAGAAATCCTAAACGATGTAATTAGATGGGGGTTCTTTAGAGTTATTTGTTCCTTTTAGTACCCTCTAAAATTCGTGGTCATAGGTGAAGAGAATCAGAAGTTAGAAGGTCACGAAGTTGCTAGTTCGGTTCTGAATGAGCAGAAACTAGGGTTGACTTCCAGCCCTAAATTTGAAGTCTAAAGCGCAGATCAGAGGTATGTTATCTCATGAAAAGGCTAAAACTGAATGATAGGAGTAAAAGTCCTCTTGTTTCATAAGATTTTATGCATTGTACACATTGTATTTGACGATTTGTTATCACTGCGCATTTAGGTTATGTAGCATGCATAGTCCCTAACCTTGATTCCAAAGATAACAATCTTAGCTTAATTTATGCAACCTTACATCTCCATGGCGTTAATTCCTTTGCGGCATATTTTATATCACTTTCTAGTTTGTTTCCATGTATTATTTTGCCCTAGAATATGCCTGAACTTCGGTTTTAATGTCTGTCTGCTACAGAGGAAAAATGGTCTCCGTAAGACTGCCAGAGTCCCCTTGCGGCCCTACGATAGACTGCTAGGTCAGATAAAATGGTCCTTAAGCGACCGCTTTTATTTTCTGAGTTCTGTAATTATGTTAACCCGAAACATAATGCAGAGTAGCCTTATTTATCTTATGATAAGCCTAGATAATTAGGTTTTATTCCTACTTTAAGTGCTACATTTGTAAATTTGTTTGTACTGGTGGGTTATTCTAGTAGATTGTATGTTTCACATATGCATGAAAATTATTTTAAGTTATGTTAAATTCATGCCAAAACTTATACTCTTGTATTAATGAATATAATTTTCATGGACTTGACTAGTTTTAATTACTATTTTATCACGATCCCTTCTCATCTAGAGTTATTTCTTAAGTACATGGCGCGTATTCCGGTACGATGTCATTAGTTACACTTTGCACATTAAGCACACAATCTTGGACTTGTGATCCTCTCCGTTGGATATTCCTTCCACTAGACTAGGTGATCTTGTTTCAAGGCCTCCGTAAGACTCCGCAAGCCTGGGATTCTCACTAGGACGCCGAGCTAGTTGTACCCTCAAACCCAATTGTCAAGAAAGCACTTTGCCGGTGTTTTATGAGTTCTGGACCCTAACGGCCTTCTGGACGATCGCAAGAAAAACCTAGCGGCCATTCACCTGACCGCTAAGGACACCTAGCGGCCCTGCCTAGGCCGCATGGTTCTGGTTCATTCATTTCATTAACTATGTTACTAAACGGTCCTAACTCGACCGCATGTCTCCATTAAATGGTCTGGATCTGACCGCTTTCGTGTAAAAACGGTCTAGTAAACGACCGTAAGGTCCCTGATCCTATCTAACCCGAGGTTTGAACTTTGGGTTGGGTTTTGAAAGTTCCTAGATGGTCTGATGATTGTTTAGAACTTAACACTTGTCAAATAAGATATTAATAACTATGAAACGTAAAGAATGTGCCGTTGTGCTGCCGAATTACTGCCGTGTCATGACCTTGTTTTAAGTCATTTTTGGACTCCCATATTCTTATTTGGTGCATTCTTACCTTGATATTGTATCATGAAACTATCATTGAACTTGTTACATTATTGACCGTACTTTGTTGTCATATCTCGTGGAAGTAGCTGGATTTATAACTTGAAGATGCAAGACCGGGCACGGATTGTGTCCAAGGGCTCCATACTAGCCCCCACGGTCGATGATCAGAAATGTGCTATAAACCATGGGGTACGATGATATTAGCGTCGCATTGCGCTGGGAGTACTTTCTCTTATAAATGAGTGAAATCCATGAGGCTCCTTATGGAAATTACATGCTTTTTAAATGATAATCTAGTACATAGCCTTTACGAGGTTGTGTAAGTACTTTCTAGTTACATGCTCTTACATTCTTGTTCATGAAAGGCCAACTTACATCTACATGATTAAATCTTACTTGTTCATATACTCGATCATGTCTACTTGCTCAGATATATCATGATTCCATATTCTTGGATGTTTTGGTTTATGCCGTATGATTTACTGCATTCTCATTTTTATCTTAACTCTAGAGCGAAAACATTAATCACTTAAATATTATCTTCATGTTGATACGAAGATACCTACTGGACAAGTGTGCTCATATCTATTTTCTCATCTTTTCAGAAAATACTAGTAGATCGGATTCGGATTATGCTAGTAGTGGGTCCGAGAGCAATTGATGATCTATTTGAACGTGAGAAGCCATAGTTATCTAGTGTCTAGTCGAATCACATTGTAATTTTCTATTTTCTTGAGTCAAAGTATGTAAGGATGTTAAAAGCCATGATCTTATGTACATTTGGATCATTATTATGAATAAAGTAGATTTTGGATTAATTATTTGTGTAATTACTTTTATGTGATTATTTTGCGCTCTGATTTTCTTGCTTGCGAGAGGCTTACCCTGCCGGCTGGTCACGTTCCCGATATTCCTTCTACTGTATTAAAGGCTCGGGGCGTGACAGTTAAAGTGGTATCAGAGCCTAGGCATAAGTACGTCATAGGAAAGATGTCATGTTATAAGTTAAGTCCAAGGTTAAGGAGCCGTACCTATGAAGTAGGAAAGAATTCCGATCCCATGTGAGAATTGGGTAGAACCCAGGGTGAGAGAGTTATATAGAAATTATCTTATGGTAAACCTTCCCGATTCTAAGGAAAATAACTAAAGGTCCACTTTTTCATGTACCTTGAATTCTCGATGGCTCATCGTGTGAACAGGGACGAGATGCATCAAACTGTTGCGGGTCTTACCCAAGCCCTGCAGACCGTGGCCCAAGCTGGCGCGGGTAGCTTGCACAGTAATTTTCGGAGTTTAAATCCTCCACGGTTCTCTAGATCTTCTAACCCAGATGAAGCGAAAAATTGGATCGATAAGATGAGCCGGATTTTTGACGTCATGCAATGCACCAGTCAAGAAAAGGTTCGTCTTGCCACATTCCAGCTTAACAAAGACGCCCGTACTTGGTGGAAGTCTGTTCCGGCACTACCTCTGAATGCTCCGCACAGTTGGGAGGGATTCCTCACTCTCTTCCGAGCCAAATACTTCTGCGAACATGTCAAGGAGAGAAAGGCGGCAGAATTTGCGTCGCTACGTCAAGGCATGATGACGGTAGCAGAATATGAACTACAATTTTCTCGGTTAGCACCATATGCTCAACATTTAGTGAGCACTGATCTTCTAAAGGCAAATCGCTTCATGGACGGGCTACGACCCATCTTCATTTAGCAACATGGCCATCAAAATATTCGGACCTATGTCGAAATGGTCCAATGGGCACACTTGTGTGAACGGACCTTGGAGAAGGTCAATAAACTCAAAGGCGAAGGGGAGGAGCCGAGCCAAAAGTTTGATCGGCGAGGAAGAAAAGAGGAAAAATTCAGCATCACCTACAACTCCCGGGATAACAAGAAGAGATTCCGTAATAGTAACGGGAGTGGCAACAACAAGAACAAGAAGGTTAAAGAAGAAGAAAGGGTTCTCATAACTGTTTGCTCTTTCTGTGAGAAATTCGGCCATTCGGCTGAAGAGTGTTGGAAGCGTCTTGGCGCATGCCTAAGATGTGGTAGTCGGGAGCACCGCATGCCTGACTATCCTCTTATGAAGGAGCAACAGTCTACAAGGAACAACGGTGGACGAAAGCAGCAAGCTAGATTGAATGCCATTTTGGATGAGGATGAAGCAACTAAAGAAGGAGAAGTCATTGAAGGTACCATTCACATTCATTCGCATCCTGCTTTCGTACTATTTGATACTGGTGCTACTCACTCCTTTATTACTAATTCCTTAGTAAAAATATTACCTATTTCACTTGTTCCCTTACCATCAGATTTAACCATAGTTACCCCTTTAGGGTCGGGAACGGAATTGAAAACCTATTTCCCTAATAGTAAAGTCACTGTAGAAGGGCATAATCTCCCTGCTAATCTCGTATGCCTTGATATGGAAGGCTATGATGCCATTTTAGGGGTTGACTGGCTTGTAGAGCACGACGCCTATATCAATTGTCGAAATAGGATAATCTCTTTTAGGAAAGCAGGTCTTCCGTGATTTTCCTTTCTTGGTATCAAATACCGGAAACATCCTACCATTATTTCATCCCTTCACTCTTGCAAACTCATCTCACACGGATGTGAAGCTTTCCTTGCCTCTGTAGTAGTTACCGAGTCTAAGGAAATTCAGATAGACATAGTCCCCGTAGTTAGAGGGTTTTCTGATGCTTTTCCTTCTGAGCTACTGTAGGAGTGGATTTATTTATTTTATTTATTTATTTGATTGTTTATTTATCGATTTATTGGTTTATTAATCAGTTTATTAGTTAGACGTGCCAGTCACCGGGGTGACAATTTATTATGCGCTCGATCTGACCTGATCAGTCGATTGTGAAGTCCAAGTCGGGACCGAAAGTCCGTCATACCATAAAGGCTATGACGTTAATTACGCCCTTCCAAAGAAGGACAACCCTTGATTAATCGCCAAAGTAAGAGGGGCCCCGGGGGTAAAACGAGATAAGACTGCGATATTGACTTAATTTGTAGGATGTGAAATGCATGCATATGCTCATGCGATTTGATAGTTTTATTATGGTTCATCTGCCTATTTCCCGGTACGGGGGTGGAGAACTTAGGTTCAAGAACCACTCTCATGCATAATGATGGCTTCTAATCGGGTATAGTCCGACCTTCAACCACACACTATTTGATATACAAGGAGCACAGGAGGGGATGACTTTAGATTTGTTTGATCACGTCGAGAATGCCGCATGAGGTAGACATGTTTATTCATCATTTAACTTGGCAAGCGTTAACAGAACAACGTGAATTATTAGAATGTTTCGGCACTATGCACCCATCTCTTAATCTCATCTATATGAATCATGGAATGAATCCGACATCATGTCCCCTTGATCTTGGATCATACCAAGTGGGAATAGGACACCATCCACGCAGAGGTGAGATGGAACCCATGATGATCGGGACATATCGATGCCTGAGTAACACAAGGTAGGACCAAATCGAGACGGGTTAATCCGAGAAGCGTTTGATGTTTATATTCCCTAGAGGGAGTCATTAGAAACCATGCAGAGGCAGGCCTCTTTGGATCCCAGAGGGGTTTGAAGCTGATATAGCATACCGAAGATCAAAGTTCATTTCGATAGCATCTCCCCTTGTTTTGGACTATGCCAAAAGGAGAGTATAGGACATCCATCCATGGGGTGTCGAGATGGAAGCCAAAATAAAGATGGGCGTAGCCCGAGATCCAAGAGGATCGTAATCCGACGGGACAGTGTCCACTCATCGTGGTATTGATTAATGTTCCCCTGAAGAGGCCATAGGAGAACATGCAGTAGGAGAACTCCATGGGCCAATGGAGTAGCGAAATGTAGGGGGGTTAACCCCATTGATTTAACTCTCATGGGCTTATGTGAAAGACTGTTGCTCCTCCCCGGGATGATAGGATTTCATGCTGAGGGTGATAAGGCTCGGGGGCTCACGAGGGCATCGGCACGAGTGTGTCTCGGCGCAGTTAGCATCGGCACGACATAGAACCCAGGAAGGCGTCAGCCTGGAGGGAGGTCGGCACGAAGATAAACCGGCACGAGAATGGGGATTTGTGAGGGTCTCGACACGCTAGAGGAAGGGTGGTCGATCGGTGCGCTCATCACTTGGCGCGGAACCCGCGTTGAGAGAGAGCCGCGCCTGGAGGCAATTAGAACGCCAATAGGAGGGTTTTCGAGGGTTTCATGAGGCTGAGGGTTTTAGTTTTTTTTTTTATCTAAAGGTTTTAGGAGGATTTATTCAAGGGCTTGAGAGGTTTCATTCACGGACTTTGAGATGGCCAATGAGGATGGTTCTGGAAGAAATCACCCCGAGGAGAAGAGGGCTTTCACTCTGGAGCCTCACTGGGAGTCAGGTTACTGATCGAATTCTATGAACTTTGATTCAAACGTATCCCTCATCATCTCACGAATGAGAAGCCATGAGATGGACTGTCTCGGGCTCTCATCATGATTGTGAGGTTGAGAATACGGAGACGATGCAATAGAAATCACTCAAATAATCTGAGGGATGTGCATACAGTAGAACCAAATCTATTCACAACGGGTATTGAATACAGTAGACTTTAGAGAGGCAGAGAGGGAGATAACTCCAGAACCTCATGTTTCATTTCATTGTAGAGGACACATACATTTAGCACAGAAGGGAAAATTAGACTGTGAGAATCTAAATACAGATGATGCCCGTTGACAATTGGGCTACACTGGCATTTGATATCATCGAAAGAACAGCGCTCGGAAGCAGACCAAAAGAATGAAACCATATTCAAATAAAAGATGGGGAAGGGGAGAATATAGCCCCTTAGGGCATTTGACAGACTACCCCACCTTGAATCTTCTTCCCCGGGCTTCTGCAACTCTTTCTTTTTCTCTTCAGATCTTTTTTAGCAGGCTCTCAATCTCTCTTCCTTTCAGTAGCTACTCTGGCCTTTATCTCCTCTAATCTCTTCTTCTCTCTTTTTTCTTCTGTCAAAGACAAGGGATTTTATAGAGGGCTGGCCCTCTTCCATCGGCACGGGCTCTTCCTGGCACAGTGTGCAGTCGGCGCGCTCGGACGTGGAGCATCTCGGCGTGACTTTCTGTAATGGGCTCGGGCCCATCTACTCAATGCATTGGCACCGATAGCACATATTCTGAACTAACGGGCTTTCATCTATTCAGTGCATTGGCACTGATTAGTAGAGATTTTGAACTAATGGGCCTTCTTCACTGGCCATATGGGTTTCTTAAAGTCCTCATTTGTTCTCTTTGTCACTTACTTAACATCCGTCATCAACAGACATGTGCGAAGCTATGTGAAGCCCATTTTACGATCATCAGAATATTCAGAGGATCCTCTTCAGCAGGCAGATGATTGCCCGAGGGTTGACGTAGTCTTAATCAGCCTGACTATCTGAATGATAGTCGTGCTGGACAGCAGCTTGGCCAGTAATGACTTGAGCCGGACAGAGTGTCAGGTGTAATGGATCTTCTTCTATTCTGATTCTCATAGCTTCCAATGATGGCATAGGAGATGCACTCTTGATTGCTCTTCAAAGCCCTGAGCTTGCTTTGACTTCTTCTTCTATCTTTATATATTTTAGGTGTCAACAAATGCCCCCCACCTGTAGGTGGCGTAAGCGAAGAATGAGCGGCACGGGACCCGCTGGTGCATATTGTGATGTACTTTGTACTTTTCTTCAGGCTTGCTCCTGTTCATTGTGTCTATTCACAGCTTGGAATCTTCACTTTGTTTGTATAATCCCAGCACTTTGTAAGCATTTTTTGGACTAATGCCAGATTATTGGGTCTTAAATGAACTGCATTTTGAATTTAATCTTCTGGTTGCAATATCCCGACGTCGGCAAATCGGCACGGTTGATGATTTCGGCATAGTCATGTCGGCACAGGACCAAACTCGGCGTGGCATTCGTCTCTTGGTACCTTCTTCAGATGTCATCATCATTTCATCGGAGGCTTTAGATATGCTGCCTCCTATCACCATATCTTCTTCAGAGGCGGTTACTGTACTCCGCCCTGTGCCAGTGAGGATACAACTGACAGTTGAAGCATCATCACTAGAGTTAAGTTCATTGGGAGAGAGTTCTGCTCTAGTGCCTGCGACAGAATTGAGAGCCGAAGCGGATCCGTCAAGAGGTTCTGCCTTCATTCCGACGGCCATAATGACCATTGCACCTGACCTTGCAGCTCCATCTGTGCTAGTAATAGAGTCGGAGCCTCTGCCGCCTCCAACACTTGTAGAAGAGAGATCTTCAAAGAGCCCAGCAGATCATGAGTAGACCGTAGAAGTGCCTGCACCTTCAGCTTTGGTTGCCATTCCATCTTCTTCTTCTGAAGTAGACACTGGCTTATGGGCATCCATAGACAATGAAGTTACTTTTGATGTGGAGCTAGTAGCCTCCCTTGGCTTCACTTCATCAGAGGATTTTGTCTGACAGCACTTGGAGATGTTGCACCGAGTAGTAGAATCTCAGCCGGCAGTGTGTTATCTCCAACTGAAGGAAGTGGCTGAACGACTGACGGTCGGCCTGCAGGCACTAGGTTGTCCCTTGGACATATGGACCCAGCGGGTGCTATTCTTGCTGAAATTCATGAATCGCCGAGACTTTCTCGAGCGGACAATAAATGACCGGCTGACGGCCCTTAAATTGCAGAAGGCTGATTGTCAGACGGAGCTGGAGTCGCTGAACTCTGATCTTCACCGAAACAGGGCCCAATTTGAAGCTTCGGCTGCTCACGCGCAATTCCTGCATGGCCGACGGGGAGAGCTTCGCTCTGAATTTAATGCTATTGAAGCTGAGATACCACTACTGGAGGTGGCAGAAGCCCAGGGTATTGAGGAGACCACACTGCTGGAAGGTTGGGTTGCATCTTTGCAGAACGAGATGACTCATGTTCAAGAGGAGGAAGTCTAACTTCGTGAACTGGGAGCGGCTCCACATGTCGGGCTTATTGACTTTGAAGATATTTTTAGGTGATCTTAGCTGATCTTTCTCTTGTAATCCATCCCCCTTGAAGGGCCCCAATTGCCTTCATCTTCCCTTTTTGCAATGGAATGTATCTTTCTTTTGATGTCTTCGGTGCTCATTTCCACACCTTTATTCTGTCATATCTTGTAGTAATTTTGGCAACTTTCATGGAAGCATACCCGTGTCTGTATCGCAAGAGAGCGCCCACCCTTTCAAGGAAAGGATGGGGGTGTCGCTCCACCGCACACCGGGATTCCAGGAGTTGCCAAATCGGCACAAGTGTAAGTTTCATCGGCCAGAAGTGTCGGATGTCAGAATGCTTGCTGATGTGTGTATGGATGGTCCATATGTCTCATTGAAATAGACAGAAGGTCCATCTCAGATGGGTTTCAACATTGATCAAGGCGAAGTGCAGTATGATCATCAAAAGCTTCATCATCGACATCGGGTTTATGTTGATGCAAGGAAATGGATGTGTTTCATCAGAATAGGCGAAAGGTCTATTCCGGGTAGGCTTCATTATCGATCCGGGCGATGATGCCTTGTGATCGATAGGGGGTTTTATCGTCGTTGGGACTTAGGATAGTAGAAAATGGATGAGTTTCATCGGAGTAGACGGAAGGTTTACTCCGGACAGGTTTCATTATCGATCCAGGTGATGATGCCCTGTGACCGATAGAAGGTTTCATCATCGACATTGGGTTTATACCGACGTAAGGGAGTTGATGAGTCTCATCAGAATAGACGGAAGGTCTATCCTGGATAGGTTTCATTATCGATCCAGGCGATGATGCCTTGTGACCGACAGAAGGTTTCATCATCGACATTGGGTTTATGCTGATGCAAGGAGTTGATGAGTCTCATCAGAATAGATGGAAGGTCTATCCTGGATAGATTTCATTATCGATCCAGGCGATGATGCCTTGTGATCGATAGAAGGTTTCATCATCGACATTGGGTTTATGCCGATGCAAGGAGTTGATGAGTCTCATCAGAATAGACGGAAGGTCTATCCTGGATAGGTTTCATTATCGATCTAGGCGATAATGTCTTGTGACCGACAGAAGTTTTCATCATCGACATTGGGTTTATGCCGATGCAAGAAAGTTGATAAGTTTCATCAAAGTAGACGGAAGGTCTATTCTGTATAGATCTCGTTATCGGTGGGATGACTGATAACAGTGTCGTCAAGAGGTACATCATGTGTTTTCATGATATAATAACCACATTACTGACTCAAGCGCTCTTTCGGATTTTCACCGGAGCCAGCCCCCTCTTGCTTTTGCCCACGTGCCCTTTCGGATTTTCACGTGACGGGGTACCCGATTTTGCCTGTAGTGCCCTTTCGGGTTTTCACCACAGCTGGGTTATAGCCCTTTTTGCCCTTGTTCAGGATGTCTGAACAAGTCGCGGGGCACCTCTATTTTAAGCCCCATTTGTATATATTTTTTATTATTTTTCTTTTCTTTCTTTTGTAGCATTTGAAGTGACCTTTGTTTACGTAAAAGAGTTCATCGTCGATGTGGGGTTAACATCAATGCAAAGGAGATAGGGTTTCATCATCTATCCAGATGGAAGGTCTGAATCGATGTTGGCATGAAGGAGGCTTAGGCTTGAAGCCGTTCGCCGAGAATGCACGTATGTTTCATCGTTGATGTGGGGTTTACACCAACACAAAGGAGATAATGTTTCATCATCGTCCCGGACGGAAGGTCCGGATTGATGTTTACATGAAGGAGGCTTAGGCCCGAAGCCGTTCGCCTAGAATGCACATATGTTTCATCGTTGATGTGGGGTTTATATCAACGCAAAGGAGATAAGGTTTCATCATCCATCCAGACGGAAGGTCCGAATTGATGTTTACATGAAGGAGGCTTAGGCCCGAAGCTGTTCACCTAGAATGTACATATGTTTCATTGTTGATGTGGGGTTTACACCAACGTAAAGAAGATAATGTTTCATCATCCATCCAGACGGAAGGTCCGGATTGATGTTTACATGAAGGAAGGAGTAATCATCCTCATCATCATCATCATTGGTTTGTTTCTTCAATCATTCGCCACTCCTTCAAAAGGGCAGCGGCACAGCATGATAGAGCTTTAGATGCTTTCCATTCAGCGGCGAGAACTGAACTTCCCCCCTATGATTGACAACCACGTAGGTGTTGAGCTATGGTTTTGATGATAACTAAACTTAGTGTGTATTGCTATGATTTTGATGCTAACTACACTTCATGTGTGATTATGTGAATGATGATAACTAAACTAAATGGTTGATTGTTCATATCGATTGGTTGAATATGATTGAGTTGAACATGTGCATTGAATGCTTCCTATGCATACTTTTCATGGAGCTTGGTTACATGATGCATTCATATTGGACAAATGCATATCTATTGATCTTGATCTTTACTCAATCATGTTTTCAAAGTGTTCACTTGTATATGTGCATGGCTAAATTGCTCTCATACTTTGCTCACTTGCATAAAATAATTCTTGACCTTTAGCTTAAAGCTTTTATGGTTCAAGTGTTTGTATGCACCTTGAACATGGGCTTTCATGTATGCATTTCATACATTTATTATGTTGATTATTAAGCTAAAGTTCTAATCATTTTTATCATGGTTTTGTAGGTTAAATTCTTTTTATAATCCCTCCAAGATCAAAGGAGTTTGATGCCACAGAGTTTGGAAGGGTTGCAATGGAGTTTGGGGGTGAAATCTTAAAGTCAGGAATTTACCTTAGCTTTTGGTCGACACTGTAGCTAGGTCGACACTGTAGCTCGGTTGACACTATAGCGCGGTCGACCGAAAATAACAGAATGCAACGGTTCTGTTTCCTGCAGATTTTCGGTCGACCGCCAGCCATTTTCGGTCGACCGCCAGCCCCGAGGCCCCCTTTTGTTGACTTTTGTTCCAAGCTCGAGGAGAGGTCTTTCTACCCATTTATTTAATCCCAATGACCCCAATTACACCATGATTTGTGGATCTGGTCTGGGGGATGTCTATGGACCATTCAAAGTCTTTAAAATACACACAAGAGGGTTAGAAACCCTAAGGATCCAAGAGGGCTTCAAGGGAGATCAAGAGGAGGCTGTCCAAGTGAAGAAGAAGGAGCAGTACTGTAGCCGTGAACAGTTTCTCGTGCAGCAACAATCTTCATCCAACTTCAAGCCATTCAAGGTAGATCTGATGCCAACATCCTACAAGGAAAAGAAGCAAGCAAGGAAGCAAGGATTCAAAGGAAGATTGCCCAAGGAAGAAAGAAGAAGAAGCAAGCAAGCATGGATATGAGAAGAAGGTTGTACAAGGGTAAAAAGAGCAAGGTTTTCACAATCCACTTGAAGTCTTTCAAGCAAGAGGGAAGGCAACATTCAGGATCAGCAGCATACATTGAAAAGGAAGCTAAATAATGGGATTTCTAAATTGTGCCTTATTATGTTTCATGTTCATATTCATGTTTTGTATAAACTGTGAAAACTTGTGTGTGTGTGTGGATCGTTGTTGGATCCGTGGTCGTGTGTGTGTGTCGTATTTGATTCGTATGTGCGTAGATCTTCCTAGATCTACGTGTGTGTGTGGTTTGCTGCACTTGTGGCAGCGGGTGTTTGTGTTGGTGATCCGTTTGTTGGATAGTGTTGGAGACCTCGTCTCCGTGTGTTTGTGTGTTTTGGGGCGCGTCCCCGTGTGTGTGTGTAGGCGTTGTCCTGCGTGTGTGTTTGGAGCGTCGTCTCCGTTTGGGGATTTATCCCCGAGTGAAGTCTCACCGGGTTTGGTGAGGGGAGGACGTAGGATTGCCACCGTTGCATCCGAACCACCTTAAAAACCGCTGTGCATCGTGTTTTGAATTGTGCGGTTTGATCCTTTTCTTCTACCTCCATTCTACGTGAGTGTTAGTGTATTTATGATTCTGGATTTATCCACGTATATCTTGCATAATCTATATCATCATCTAATTAAGTTTGATAAATCCAATTTGTGAACAAATAGTTTTGAACCTATTAATTAGCTTTATATCACATATTTTATAAAAGGCCAAATATTTTCTTAAAATTAGTAAACACCCAATTCACCCCCCTCTTGGGTGTCATTGATCGCGGGACTTCAATTGGTATCAGAGCAGATGCTCTAATTTCATAGATCTAACAATCTAGAGTGTTCCAGATCAATGACTACCATGGTGTACACCCTGAATTCTCCACCGATGTTTGATGGTTGTAATTTCGATTTGTGACTAGGAAGAATGTGCAGTCTTGTCAACTCATATGACCCTAAGCTATGGAAGCTTATTTCATATGGCCCTTATGAGTTGCCTAAGGATAAAAATGTCTGGACTGAAAATCAAAAACTTAAACATGATCAAAATTGCTTAGTTTTAAAATTGATTATTGTTGTAGTCAATTTTAAGCACTTTTTTTGTCTCCCATTGCAGATCTGCGAAGGACATCTTGGATGGATTAACCAAAATCCGAGAAGAGCATGGAGACCAATGTCTTGTAGCGGACACGAGTGATCAAGGAAGTGATCATCCAAGTGGATCAAGCTCATAAGTAAATTCTGATTCTGATAATGAAGATGAATTTAGCTATGAAGATCTGTTGAATGCATATGATGAGCTTGCTGAAAGATACAAGAAGTTAAAATCAGAAAACAAAAAATTGAAAAAGGATGCTGAACAAGATAAGTGTAATTCCTCTTGTAAAAAATGCTTGCATCTAGAGGAATTGATTGAGTCTTCTATTTTCGATCTTGAATTTCATAAAGATCAAATCTCTTCCATGAGAAATGAAAATAAAGAGCCGAGAGAGAGAATAAGTTCAATGGACAATGGTCAGACTGAATTTATTCATGATAAGAAACTTGAAAAAGAAAATGAGAAACTGAAGGAATTGAATAGGACCATTTCTGAAAGATTGCTTATTTTTGAAAAAAGAAAATCTGTGAATATTGATGAATCTAAAAAAGTGCATGCTTTGTTGCAAGAAATTGAAAGTCATAAAACCATCAATGTTACTTTACATGAACAAGTCAATTCGTGTGAAAATTAGATTGTTTCTTATGAATTGTACATTTCATCACTTGAAAAAGAAATCTCTGATTTGAATGTTTCACTGTCTAGATTTGTGAATGGTCAAGAAAATTTGGATAAATTGTTGGGGATGAAAGTGAACTTTCAAAGAGAAGGGTTGGGGTTTAATCCTGTGAACAAGAAATAATTTGAAAGCAAGTTACACACTTGATTTGTTCATAGCACATGTACACCCAACACCTCTAAATCTAACTCCCAGCAACCCATTATGCCAAGAACTTAAGCCAATCTGAAAAATAGTGTGAATGTTCAAAATGTGCATGCTAAAAACTTTCATGCGAAATCACATGCATCCACAAAGAAAATCAACTTGCATCAAAAATCTAAAAATACTGCTAGCACTTCCATGCATGTTAACCATACTTCTGCCACGCACACACAACCAACTAGAAAGAAACTCACATCCCTTTATTGTGAAAAACATGGACATGCTATGCATAATTACTTTATTATGAAGAATGATGATTTGAGAGTATGTAGGAACCAAGCTGTTTTAAAAAATGCAAAGAAAGTCTTCACCACAAAAGCCTTCCATGCATTGTAATCACTGTGGTAAAAGGGGTCATACAACTTCACATTGTTGGTTATTGTTGAAGACAAAAGAACTCCCACTTAACACATCATACTCACACACACAAATCAGTAGAACCAATGAGAAGGAAAAATATGATGTCACGTGCTTCCCCCCATAACTTTGAAAAATCAAAGAATGCTAAGCATGATTATTTTCTCATGAAAAATAATGACTTGAATGTTGTTAAAAATTAGAAATTACATGCCAAAATTACTGCTAACCCACAAGGACCCAAAAGGATTTGGGTACCCAAGAAGGCTCAATGAGAAATCTGCTTTGCAGGTGTGCCTTGGGAATGTAAAACATGAAATCTATTTTCATCAAGAAGGTAAGGCACACAGGCCAAATGGCATAAGTCTGGTTGGAAGAAAAATCAAAAACTGAATTTGAAGATCAGGTGATATCCCTCCTACTTTTTGTAGTGATTGTGTCATGTTTCAACTTACTTTGTGTCATATAGTTATGTGAACAATGCATATGTCTGTGCATGCATTCCATTCATAGTTGTTTACATATTTGTGTGTATACCACTTGTCATATAGCATCCTGTTACAAGAGAGCTTGAAAATCCTCCCAATCATGATTTCACTACATACGATGAGTTTGCATACACTTTACGTATTGCCATGCAAAAGTTAAACTTTGTGAATTCATGTCATAATGCATAGCAAATCCTCCTACCTTCATCATCTTTGACTACATAGTATATCAAATGGTGACATGTGGAAGGGCAGATTACGCCTGTCTGAAAGCTATCACTACGCGTGAGGTGATATTTGGATCTAAGTTCTCCGCCAGGTACTATGAGTCAATTAGTTACAGGCTGCACATGGCATTAGAATGTTAATGAACATCTTACACTCATGCACACATTAAGGGGGAGCAACCACATTCATCATATGGGCTTAATGTTTAGGTTCACACATGAGTCATGCATTGCATCTAGAGCTGTCTAGGGGATGTTGGTTGTTAAAAGATTTTGTCATGTCATTGTTAATAAATTTGAATCGAAACTGACAAATCAAGTCTTTTTGTTCTTGGATGCAGATTACACTCCCAAAATTTAAACGATGATGGGCTAGGCATGGCCAAGCTTGAGTTAATAAAAGGAATACCTCGCAAGGATGAAAAATGATGAGAACTTTCTCAATTGCCACTTGGAGATGGGATACCATAACTTGAACAACCTCTAGGATCGACTCAAGTATAAGCTGTTGGAAGTCCTTGTACGTGCTAAAGCAAGTACCCAAGTCATGGCATGAAAAGCTCGCATCCTTTGATTAAGAATGGGTTAAATAGGTAAGGTTGATCAAACACCTCTCACGAGACAAATCAGGTAAAAGATATTTTAGTGGTTCAAGTATATTTGAATGATAATTTTGTTGGAACTACTAATAATGCCTTATGTGATCAATTTGCAGGGATTGTGCAAGGAGATTTTGAAATAAGTGAACTGAATTCTATTCTTCTCTAGATTGCAGGTGGAAGACTTGGAAGATGATGGATGCACAAGGCACAAGAATTGAGAATTATCTTATGAGCTCTATTTGAAACACTCACATTTGTTTCAACCATGTCTCCATAATTTTTTTTTTTTTTTTGTCATTAGAATGCAATTGCACTTTTCATGAACCACCATTGCATGCCTACACTTCATGAATATGAAAATTCATCTGTTTGATTATCATTACATGACTACATGGTATATCAAATGGTGACTTGAGGAAAGGCAAGTCATTCTTTTCTGAAATCTTTCACCATGCATGAGAATGTGCCTTCGCCTGGTACCATGAGTCACATGTTCATTTAGGTCATAGGTTGCATGATTTTCAAAACACAAAAATATCATTTGTGTAATTTGTGCACATAGAAAGGGGGAGCTTGTCTTTTGAATGAATGATTCTGAATTGTAAATTGAACTCATCCTTGTGGATATGCATCTCATACTAATTGCCATATCTGAATTGATCATGACATTGTTGTGTGAGTTTCAGGACTTCAATGGCTGCATGCATGTTCAGATAATGTCAAACATGAAATATTCCTCATATCTATTGCTATATCTGAACTGCTCAATATTGAATTACTAGCCTCGCTTAAAGCTACTGCTAAGCTTGCTTGCTCTTGAAGGCATATGGTGATGCCTGCTGAACTCAGGTATACAATTTTGAAAACTTGACACGATGTTACTCTGGTTTGATATGATGAATTTGTCGAATTAGTTCAATCAAATTGAAGATCTTGAAAAATGTGTCTAAGGTGATTGGCCTGTGAATGATTTCTAATTTCAAAATTATGAAATGATCTTGAAAATCTATTTTTGAATAAATCTTTGAAATCAATCGGGTTGCATTGTTTGTTCTTGATTATATTTGCACCCTTGTTCATGAAGGCCATGTCTTGAAAAATGCTTGATTGTTTATCATGTGAATGTAAATGCCCTCATGTGAAATCTGTCCAAAAATTCTGAAAATTAAGTTCTGTAATGGAAATGTCAACTCTTGAATGACTTATGATTGATTTCAGAACCTTTGAAAATCTATTCTTAACAATTTTTGACAATAAATGGTTTCCACTACATGTCAAATGATTTCTGCACCTTTGTATATAAACCACTTGTGATGAATAATGTCCCATGTTCATCTTTCAAATCTGAATTGCTCTCTTGTATATAGTGTCATTTTTCATCTTGCATTCCATTCTCACATAGTTATAGGTTGCATGCATCATAATTTAATGCATAAAATACTTTTAGATCATGCAAATGAAAATGAAATCCGTATCACTTTGCACATTACATCGCAGTCTCATATGCTCATATGTTGTATTGTATTGGAACTCATGTATTAATCGCACTTAGTTCATTCAGTTGGCATCCATTCAATTGGTATCAAATTATCTATTCAATTGGTATCAAATTTACATCACATTGCTCGCATGCATGTCATAGCGTATTTTCATAAACTCCCAATGTGTGCTTGTGTGATATTATATGCTATTCACCCCCATCTCTTAGCATTTCTATGGCCTTACGTCTTCTTGATAAATAATGCTGCATTTGAGTCATTATTAGAGTGTTTCATGTCGAACACTCTGGGGGAGTCTATATTTCATAAGTGCATCTATTTAGGGGGAGTTGTACTGTTATGTATTCATGATATTTTCGGTATACATGCTGAATCAAATTCACACACTTCATGCACAAAATATGAAAATGAGTGTTAATGATAAGGATATATGAATTTCTTTTCAACACTCTCGAGATGTTAAACTTGTTGCATGAATGTTGAAGAGACAGTTGAGGAAAAAACTGTCTATCCATTATTGTTGAAAAATCTGAACAAAAAATGAAAGGCAGAACAATGCTAAGTCTCACTGAGTAATTTGGGCACATGTCACCTGAGACGTGATGTGGTTCATTTCTGAAAAGTGTTGACTAAAGTACCTCTGTTCAAAATGAGGTGAAATGGTTCAGTATTCTGAGTAACCGGGGATTCTGGCATGAGGTCCATACGTCTACTAGCGTAAAAATGAATTATTTGAACATGATCATTCTTAGAAAAAATCTGTTTATCTATGTAAAATTTTTCAGGTAGAGCGAAGCCTCCAATACACTGTTCTTAAAATTGAAATGCAGTCAATAACATGTCTCCTTGTATTAATCTGAAAATCTGAATATCCATATTGTAACTATCATTTTTCATGTTACTCACTTACACATCTAGAAATTTGATTTAATATGTATTCAGAAAGTTGATTGACTGCTTTAGCAATTGCATAAATCTCCTACATGATTGCACAACCTCCCATGTGCTACACATGTGCATTCCGATTGTCATGACCCTCATGCACCCTTCCTATACCTATCCTCTCTTAAATAAGTACGGGGGAGCTGTGTTGCATGTACATATACGTATTTGTTTGATTGTACATCTCATATGGCATCATTTGCATGTGTTGCATTTCATGCATTTCAAACCAAAAATATAAAATTAGAAAATTTAAAAATCAAAGAAAATTCTTTTGATATGCCCTCCTGTTCTTATTTGTTGTGAAAATCTGACATGAGATCTAGATCTTGAATGCTATCATGTTGAAGACCTCATCCTGTGCACATCTTCCTCCACTGGTTCATATCTTTGAGGCCAATCACCACCTTCAATTGGTATCAATACATGCTTGACTGTATTTACTTTGGATGGTATCATATTGATTTGTGAGAATAATCCCCAATTGGTTTCCTCTGATTAGAATCATGTTACTTTGTTCGTCCATGATTTGCCCTTGCTTCTTCTGATTTGATATTATGGGCTATTACTGTTTCACATGGAGTTAAGCTTGTTCTTCCTTATTTGGATTCTTCCAGCTCGCTGGATACTGTTGTTGTGGGAGATAGATTTGCATTATCCCACTTTTTGATTATGTCAAAGGGGGAGAAAAAGATGATTCATGCTTGCCTTTCTGATGATTCTTGATTGCCATTGTCAGGAGAAAAAGATTCATGATTGTCATGTGTAAGGGGGAGAAGAACATGTTGTATCGTCATTTAGTTTGTCATCATCACTAAGTTTGTGCTCATTCATCACTAAATTTGTCATCATCAAAAAGGGGGAGATTGTTGAGCTATGGTTTTGATGATAAGTAAACTTAGTGTGTATTGATATAGTTTTGATGCTAACTATACTTCATGTGTGATTATGTGAATGATGATAACTAAACTAAATAGTTGATTGTTCATATCGATTGGTTGAATATGATTGAGTTGAACATGTGCATTGAATGCTTCCTATGCATACTTTTCATGGAGCTTGGTTACATGATGCATTCATATTGGACAAATGCATATCTATTGATCTTGATCTTTAGTCAATCATGTTTTCAAAGTGTTCACTTGTATATGTGCATGGTTAAATTGCTCTCATACTTTGCTCACTTGCATAGAAATAATTCTTGACCTTTAGCTTAAAGCTTTTATGGTTCAAGTGTTTGTATGCACCTTGAACATGGGCTTTCATGTATGCATTTCATACATTTATCATGTTGATTATTAAGCTAAAGTTCTAATCATTTTTATCATGATTTTGTAGGTTAAATTCTTTGTATAATCCCTCCCAGATCAAAGGAGTTTGATGCCACAGAGTTTGTAAGGGTTGCAATGGAGTTTTGGGGTGAAATCTTAAAGTCAGGAATTTACCATAGCTATTGGTCGACACTGTAGCTAGGTCGACACTGTAGCGCGGTCGATCGCCAGGCCGATCCTGGTAGACCGAAAATAACAGAATGCAACGGTTCTATTTCCTGCAGATTTTCGGTCGACCGCCAGCCAGTTCCGGTCGACCGCCAGCCCCAAGGCCCCCTTTTGTTGACTTTTGTTCCAAGCTCGAGGAGAGGTCTTTCTACCCATTTGTTTAATCTCAATAACCCCAATTACACCATGATTTGTGGATTTGGTCTGGGGGATGTCTATGGACCATTCAAAGTCTATAAAATACACACAAGAAGGTTAGAAACCCTAAGGATCCAAGAGGGCTTCAAGGGAGATCAAGTGGAGGCTGTCCAAGTGAAGAACAAGGAGGAGTACTGTAGCCATGAACAGTACCTCGTGCAGCAACAATCTTCATCCAACTTCAAGCCATTCAAGGTAGATCTGAAGCCAACATCCTCTAAGGAAAAGAAGCAAGCAAGGAAGCAATGATTCAAAGGAAGATTCCCCAAGGAAGAAAGAACAAGAAGCAAGCAAGCACGGATCTGAGAAGAAGATTGTACAAGGGTGAAAAGAGCAAGGTTTTCACAATCCACTTGAAGTCTTTCAAGCTAGAGGGAACGCAACATTCAGGATCAACGGCATACGTTGAAAAGGAAGCTAAATCAGAGGATTTCTAAACTATGCCTTATTGTGTTTCAAGTTCATATTCGTGTTTTGTATAAAATGTGAAAACTTATGTGTGTGTGGATCATTGTTGGATCCGTGGTCGTGTGTGTGTGTGTCGTATTTGATTCGTGTGTGCGTAGATCTTCCTAGATCTACGTGTGTGTGTGGTTTGCTACACTTGTGGCAGCAAGTGTTTGTGTTGGTGATCCGTTTGTTGGATAGTGTTGGAGACCTCGTCTCCGTGCGTGTGTGTGTTTTGGGGCGCGTCCCCGTCCGTGTGTGTGTGCAGGTGTCGCCCTGTGTGTGTGTTTGGAGCATCGTCTCCGTTTGGGGATTTATCCTCGAGTGAAGCCTCACCGGGTTTTGTGAGGGGTGGACGTAGGATTGCCATCGTTGCATCCGAACCACCTTAAAAACCGCTATGTATCGTGTTTTGAATTGTGTGGTTTGATCCTTTTCTTCTACCTCCATTCTACGTGAGTGTAAGTGTATTTGCGATTCTGGATTTATCCACGTATATCTTGCATAATCTATATCATCATCTAATTAAGTTTGATAAATCCAATTTGTGAACAAACAGTTTTGAACCTATTAATTAGCTTTATATCACATATTTTATAAAAGGCCAAAAGTTTCCTTAAAATTGATAAACACCCAATTCACCCCCCTCTTGGGTGTCATTGATCGCGGGACTTCAGTAGTGTAGATATATTTTCTTCTCCCGAATCCATTTCTTCCAAATGTCTCCCCGAACGTCTATCCTACCACCTCCACATGAGGAACAAGTAAAGACAGAGGAAGAAGGGAAGTGTAACAAACCGTGATCACCACCAAAGCGCCGAACGTGATGAACACGCCGTGCTTTGGAAAGAGGGGGAGAGACACTCGCCTGACTGCAGCGCTGGGACGATGAACGGTTTATGGAGAACCGCCTATAGGATGTACGGTCTAACGATAGACCACCTAAGGACGCTGTAGAAGATGCGGGATGAAGGACTTCTGGGAGTTGGACGGCTCTGTAGCGACCGTGTAGAGGGAGATGGACGGCCCAGCCTGCGCCGCACGTCTTCTTGAACGGACCATGTAGAACCGTGCAAGACCACCGAGCCAGAAGTCCAAAGGGGTCCAACCTCCACCCTCTCCGGCCGGCCAGAGGGGGTGGGCCTCGTGCTAGGGATTGCTGACCTGCAAAAATAACGTGAAAACACACAAAAACAACCCAGATTAGAACTGAATGGTGTAGTATATGTCAAAATAACAAGGAATGAACGTGACTAAGTGGAAAGGGGGATACCTGGGGGATTTTAAACCCCTAGGGTGGCAAAAACGTGGGTGGATGTGTGCATGGTGATGAGAATGAAGAAGAACGTAGAGAGAAAGTAATGCATGCAATGAAAAGTGACGAAATCAACCAAACATAAAAGACTCAAGACTCGACTACTCCCTGAACCGGAGGCTTGTATGGACGTAGAAAGCCTATCTCCTTGGTGCTAGGTCGTTCAAGAGTGCGGCAGGGCTTCGCCGTCGACCAAAAATCTCCCCCCCCCCTTTCAAGCCCGGCCTTCAGGGTCTATTTATAGAGCCTAGAAAGCCAGCCCCGAAATTAGGGTTTCCAGTGGATATTAATCCGAGATATCAAAAGATAAAGCGAAGATAATATCCTCAGCTTTCATTAGGATCAAATCTCATCTGATTTGGTTGAGAATCCACGGAGAAAATCGAGGACAAAGTTGAGGGTTTAACCACGGATAAAAGGGATAAAACCTGTTAAAATTCAACAATCGACGAGATGAACGGTCTCACGATAGACCGCTCAACTGGACAGGTGGCCATATACTGGCCGTCCAACCCCGTCGGTGGAAATTCAAAATAAATTATTAATAATCCAAATTATCCGTTGAACTGACCGAGACCTTCACCGTTGGACTCTCAGAAATGAACTGCTCATGTGGGACCGTTCAAACGTAGAGCGGCCAAAGACAAACCATTTTAGGCCTATCGGTGATAAATAAATTAATTGGATAATTATCTGAGAAAACCATCGAGCGCAGGACCCTGAGAGATGAGCGGTCATCGTCAGTCCATTCATCAAGTTGAATGGCTAGGAAAGGGCCGCATAAAGGCTTGTCGGTGGAAATCTAGAAAATTACCCAAAATGCTCCAAAAATATATGGACGGTTCATATTCAACTGCACACGAGTTGAGCGGTCATTGATAAACCGTGCATGCATATGGACGCTTGAAACTTATAGAAAAGCCCAATCAACCAGAACCAAGGCCCGTTAGGCCCTAGATCAATTTGGACCTAACCAAGGAGGGAGGTAACCCATAAAATTGACCCAAAACATGCCTGAAAACCGTTCCAACGAATGATGGATAACTCGAGGCATCAACAAATGGGAGTAAGAGAAACGACTCAACTTATCGGCAAAAAAACGGGTGTCAACAGATGCCCCTCCTTAACGTCCTCTTTGTAGGGGAGCGAGCGGAGGTGAAGCGGAAGTGACATGGAACATGGAGATAAAGCGAAAACGCAGCGGAGTGGACCGGAAAAGCGGGCGTTAAGGTAAAACGACACCCATTTTTACCAACAAGTGATAAGAATCTTTCAGAAAACTCTGAACCAAACGTAAGGAATGACTAAACCAAAAGTGACACCAGTCTGAAGGAACTAAACTAAAATAAATCGACAAGACCAACCTCATGGGGGACACAATCCCGCGGTCCAATGAGAAGGTCACAAAAGCAGGCAGCAAAAGTAAAGGAAACATGCTAAAGCTCCGACGGGGACCTCTCAATCAACCAAACCAAGCGAATCGACCGAAGAGAGCCTTCCAACTCAGAGTGGAACTAGTTCCTCTAACTCAGACAATAAATGCACAGCTAACCCTCACTAATGGGACATTCTTCAAGCAAACCATGGGCATGAAAGCTCGTATGATGCATGCTGGGATAAAATAAAGGAAATCGTTAAAACGAATGCAAAGAAAGGTTAAAATATAAAATACTCGAGAATAATATTGCTAAGCTGGGAAAATCAGAGTAAAGATACTATCCGCAATCACGGCGTGCAGGATAGAACCATCCTCCCCAGACTTTCTCAACCTAACAACCTATCTGAAGATTAAACACGTGACCTTGGATCATCATCATTTTTGTTAAAGGGGAACATCAGATCCTGGAACACGTAGATAACCAACTGGTTCTCGAGATAATATAGCATAGTACCATATAGTAATGCAGTAAGGGATGTAATGATAGAAAGCCATACCTAACCTACCTGTGCAGGTGAAACGGCATGCTTTTTTGGATTTTCATTTTCAATTTTTTATGGATTTTCATGAATAAGACAAATAAGATAAGCATAGCGATTAACATAATGACGAACAACGTGACATAACATGGTGAATGGAAACCACACAACAAGACAAACAAGCATATAGGCAAAGGCATAAACAGACAGTACGTATGCATGAACACGGTGTGACAAGACAACAATTGGCGGGACAACATATGGCTGAGATAAGAACGTGACAGATCACATGGTTGGGATAACACATGGAACCTGAAAAGACGACCGTCAACATGCAAGATAACTAACAACATGCGGTGAGGAACAAAACAACATGTGTGGGATAACACGGTGGGACATGGTCATGAGACAAAGGATATGGCGGGACAAAAGAGACATAAACAAAACACGTTCTTCAATCAAAACTCGAGATCAGAATGAAGCAGAATCGACAGGTTCACAATCGTGAGGCAAAGCTCTCTCATAAAGATATGATCATTGCAAATAAAAGCTGAGAATGACACGAGCTTCAGAACAGATCGAGAGAATGGGTTGAAGAAGGGAACAGATCAAAGTTGTGAACAGGAGACAGATAAAACAAAGTATGGGCAAGGAAAGCTTGAGTACCTGCAACCTGAACACTTAGCAAACAGATTACGTATCTGTTCTCAATATAAATCCGAATGCATGAAAAGGAAACAAAAAGACACATTTTTTTGGTTCTTTTGGTAATTTTATGATTTTTTTGGATTTTGAATAGTATTTCATTTTTATGGATTTTTTGACAATATCTTATTTTTTTTAGATTTTTGACAATATCTCATCTTTTTGATTTTTTTGACAATATCTCATCATTTTTGTTTTGATTTTTGACAATATCTCATTTTTTGAATTTTGGATTTTTGAAAATACAATCCGCAGCACCCAAAGACAGGCTCGTACTACTGGCCAGGGATCGTCGTCCCTCCCCTCTCATTAAAGACTTCCCTTGAGCAGGGCGTGCATGTGAGGGTGACTTACCACAACCAACTGCATATAAAGAACGGTGCCCCTACTAAGGCCATACCCGGGACACAACCCAGCCTAAGAGGGAGAAATAGAAGAAAAATTAGAGACAAGCTTCATGCAGGATGGGAGATATCAAGGCTCGAATTCCTTCTAGGACACTACCCCTCAAAGAGTAGGTCTGTTGCGCCGGGGCTTTGTGTCTTTGATTTTTAGACCCATATTTATCAGGCATGCATGCGACCGGGCTCATGACGTCCCGCAGGGAACTGTACTGCCACTCTTGCCATGCCTTTGATTCATAATTTTCTTTTTGATTCATTTTCTCATTTTGGTGGCCCTTATTAGCCAGATATTACATGAAAGTTCACTTTTGAGGGTCAAGACCGCCCCTATTTGAGACCTCTCTCGTATTATGGAGCACCTAGGTTAGTCATCTTATCCATCCATCTCTTGCCCCTACACTTGGCCGAGCAGAGAAGAGAAAAGGCCTTCGTGCATACCCAAAGTATGGCCAAAGCAGCAACGGTGTGCCTTAGAGATCGGCTATGGCTCGCCGTGAAGTGTGTGAAAAAATCCATACTCAAAGGTCACCCTCAACAATCGGGGAAAGAAACTAGACTCCCAGCGCGGAGTTATCACCAGCCTAAGGATGCTACAGAAGCGAACTTTTTTATTTGACACAAAGTTAAGATCTAATTAAACAAAGACTCCTAAAGCCACTCAATCATGTTAAGGAATCATGTGCACAAACAATAGAAATAATGGAAATGAAAGCACATTCTTGCACAAAATAAAGATACCTTTGCAGATCCATGGCGTGGAAACCGGCCTCCTGAAGCGATCTCGATCATCGAGCTTTGAGGAGCGCGAACTTTATTTTCCTTGCTTGTCAGGATAAAGGATGGAAGGAGGGCAAAGGCTTGGATTCCTCGACATAGAGGAGTGGCAGACATCATACTGGACGAAGGAGGGATAAAAAAAGAAGAGAGACGAGGGCTAGAACTCCCTCGTTAAGGTACTGAGGCCCTGATAACAAGGAACCAAGTACATAATAAATAAGATTAGCTGAGATAAAGGCGGGCTAAAGCCTCGAAAACAGTAAGAAAAAGGGTGATGACCCCGAAAGGGTGAGGAGGAAAGAACAGAAAGTCGACGAAAGGATTGCTGTGAAGATGAGGAAGAAGGAGAGCGATCATCCGATGTGGTCGGAGAAAAAGAGTAGCGATCACCCGCCAGAGGTGGGGAAGAAAATGCATGAACACCCGACAAGGTCGGGGAAAAGGAATAAAAACCACCCGACAAAGTCGGAGAAGGATCAGAAAAACCACCCGACAAAGTCGGGGAATGAGCATAAGGAATCCCCAACTAGGTCGGGGGAAAGAGACGAGAAGTGAAATCCGGACATATCCAGGAAGGAAAGCTAGAAGATGCCCCTAGATCAGGGGAAAAGGAGGACGTAAGCCTAGAATGGTGAGGATAGGAAAAGATGGTGGAAATATGGTCAGGTGGCGGAAGGTACACCACCCACGGATAAGAACTGAGCAAAAGAAAAGATGAATGGATAGAAGAATGAGAGGAGGAAGTGGACCCCCGAATGCACATCTGTCGGCCCTTGAACTTATGCCGTCACTTCTTCTTAGTAGAAATCTTCTTGAAACAACTCCGCCTGGCGCGGATTCGGGCCTTCGGGCTTCTTATCTTGCAATACTTTCTCAAATAATGGGCCCATCTGGCAGACAACTTGGCCCGACTGTGAACATGCTACTTTATCGGGGCGGTTGCCCCTAGTTGTGCGGTGCCAACCATAGAGAGGCATTCCTGCATAGACAACTCCTCAGAATGGACATCAGGAAGCAATGGAGTTTTGTCATTTGGCACCAGTACACGGAGCTTTGGCATCTTCGCTCGGCAGTTGGGCATGAAGCATAACTCCCTTGCTAGAAGCGGTGGACTGAACTGAGGGAGGGCGATGCGCGGCGTTGGCGTGGCCGCCTCACCAATAAACCGAGGGAGATGAGACAGAAAATGCAGAATGCCCCTGGCCAATCTTGAGGACACGGTCAATTGCCCCTTGAATGCTGAATTATTTAGACTTCTGGCGGCCGCGTGGGTTAGCACCATCCGGGCGGAAAACTCTTCTGGGCCAGTGCACTGAATAGCAATAAGGTGAGAGGTAATAACAACATCAGCAGTGAATTCTCCGGTGCGTAATGAAATTGCCACCGGCCTTGCTTTTGAAAAAACTGGCACCAATGCTAACGAACTCTTCTGAGCAACTGTCTTCATAGCAAGTACAGGCTCATCGTCCCTAGAATAGCCAGAGACCAAGACTCGGACCTGCATGCGACAAATGAAGTCTTGAAGCTTGTGATGCACAGTCAAAACCTGGTTCGGCTCTTTATCTCCCTAGGGACTAGACCCGAGGGGCACCAAAGGTAGTGTGTACCTACTCCGCGAAGTGGGAAGTGGTAGAGGGAGGTTAGAAGGAGGAGGTTTGAAGGGCGCAGGTGGCGATGGTGCAAGTGATGGGGAAATAATGATGGGCATGGGTGGAGGTAAAGGCAAAAGTGGAGGTATGGGTTTAGGGTCGGCCCGCTCGGGCTCAGAGGATGATGGCGAAAGGGGGAGTGGAAGAGGCGACGGCAGTGGTGGCAAAGGCGATAAAGGTGGCAAAGGGGGTGATGTGGTTGATGGTGATGGTGAAGGTGAAGGGGAAGGAGATGAAGGTAGGGGTGGGGAAGAAGGAGGAAAGGAAGGTAGTGGCGTAGTGGGGGAAGTGGCAGGTGGTGGTGCTCTCCGATGTATCTTTACAACACGTCGAGAGGCGTTGGGAATAGGTGTGGTGGTGGAAACGGAGGGTGAAAGAGAGGTTGCCCGAGCGGAGGCTAGGGTAGGTAAAGGTGGTGGAGGAGATGGGATGGAGGAAGAAGTGGGTAACGGAGCAGGTATCTTATCAATTGAAGAAACACCAGGGTGCCCCTGGTCTTGACGTGGAGACGGTTGCTTAGGCGGCACGGCTTGCTACTGTTGCTGCTTGCTGCTGAGATCTGAAACAACTTGGCGCATGGTAGCCCAATCAATCATCTTCTTATCTTCCAAACTGTAAACGAGTTCCCGGAATTCGAGATAATTCTCAACCACATGCCCCTGTTGACGATGGAATTCACAGAATTGGAACAAATTCCCGATCGTGGGTTGGCGAGGCATAACTGAAGGGAGCTGCAACGCATGGGTGGCCATTAGAGCCTGAAAACATCTGTAAGAGATTCGGCAATGAAGAGTGAGAAGCCTGCTTTGGGCAAGGGGGATGCTGAGGGGTATGAAAAGGTAATGGAGATGGTAGCGGGGGTTGCGTAGGCAAGGGGGATTGGGTAGGTGAAGGCGGAGGGCTAGAATGATGTGGAGGCGTGGAGGGAGTGGGAATGTAATGGATGGCATCTACCCGCTCTGGGTGTAGTGTTTTCTTGACCGAAAGTGGAGAGGTGTGGCGAGATGAAATAGCGGAGGGCTGACTTGTGGAGGGTTGGTATGCGATGGAGCACATGGAGGTGTAGGGGTGTGGGGGAGCAGACGGTCGACTCATGGAAGGATATGTAGTGGAGGGTGGACTCGTGGTGGATGGGGAAGAAAAGGGGTATGTGGAAGGTGACGGTGGAGGAGACTCATGGTCAAAGGAAACTAGGAGTTGTTGGGTAATGAAGCAGGCTCGACTATAAAGTTCTTGCCATGAAGTGATATCGTTCAGGGCTAAGATACATCTGAGCTCGGGCATTGTGTTAGAAATAACCATCTTGATCTGCTCGCCCTCCGGAATATACCCCGAGACTTGCGTGACTAGGCGACGCCAGCGGTCGGCAAACATGGAGAATTCCTAGCCGGGCTTCATCTTCTCTTGGGCCAGATCAACCATAGAATATCTGGGCCCCACCTAGCCTCGATACTGCTGAATAAACCTTGCTTGAACAGCTTGAAAATTCATTATCTGCTCTTGCAGCAATGTGAAGAACCAATCCTTGGCCAAGTCCTCTAAAGATAGGCCAAACAAGTAGGCCATCAAGCGTGGATCATGCTGGAACTGGGCCGACTCATAAAGGAAATCCTTCAAATGGACATAGGGGTCACCAACTCCACCATAGCGGCGATATGCGGGAATCTGTGAACGTGGTGGAAGTTGAAGACCTTGAAAGGTAAACGGGATATCCAAAGAAGTCTGAGGATTGATTCGGCGTTGCAATTCATCAAGCTGGCATTGGGCCTGAGTGAACATCTCCTCGGTAGGAAGAATCCAAGAAGGGTATGGGCCAGCTTGAGCAAGAGATGGTGAATTTAGACCAGGGTAATGATGATGGGCCGGACAAGGGGATCCGGCCTGAGAAGAAGGAAAGCCCATTCCAGGAATGGAGGAATGCATGGGCCTGGAAGAATTATGTATGTGGGAATGAGGATGGATTGGACTAGCAGCAGCACGGGCGGGATAAGAAGGCCCGTTTAAAGAATAGGGTCCAATGGAAGAATAAGGAGATGGGCCCGCATGGGAAGAGGAATCCACGCGGGGGTAAGAAGATGGAGAAGTATTAGAATAAGGTACAGGGGAGAAGTGCTCCATGGGGAGAATGGAGACTTTACACCGTGAATTTCAAATGAATACAAGGAGGGAAATGAACCTAAGACAAATGCAGCTAAATGGAGACACACGAAGATGAGCTAGACCAAATGAGCCTAATCTGACAAAAAGATGCAAATGATGACACTATGCAACATACAATGGAGGAGAGAGATGAGAACAGAATCAGGCAATTACCCAAACAGATTCCAAGTGATGCGCGAAGACTTTTATAAGTTCTCTTTTAGTACCTTAGTGGATTAATTAAAATGGGAACTCACTCGACCACAAGGTACCTGAACAGGGTGAGAATGGAGGACTGGCAGACTCTAAAGGACTCTCTCTCGCACGAATGCAGACCCTAGACTAGGGGGTAGTATGGTACAACCTGCCCGGCGTCCGTGTGGGAATACACGGCTCACGGGGGCTTACGGAGGTCCTCGGCAAGGTCCCCTAGTCGGCTCCAAGGAGTATGGAGACGAGAGGAAACCCTACCTCGGTAGGAATGCAACTAGATGTGAATGAAATGCATAAATCCTATGTGCACCAGAGTGCATGCAAAATCTGGCCTAGCAACTATCAACCAATGATCAATCAAAGATATAAGTAATGAAATCAATCATGCAACAATGGTATGGGAGCAGGGGGAGATCAACAACCAACACCAAAAATCATGAATATCATGGAATATGACAATCAAAAATGAACGACGGGTGCACTGTAGCACAACAAGGACGGTCTATATGAGACCGCTCAACAGGACAGACGGTATGTACAGGACCATATAATCTAGGGAGCAATAGGACGGCAAAACAACTGTAAAAGAAAAATCACAGAATGCTAAAAATAAAGGACGATAGAGCTGAGAAACGTACCAGGAAGAGCGGTCCGTTGACAGTCGCATAAGCTCTGGAACGGACCTCCAGAAACTGTGTACCTACAACCAGACTAACCGAAGCGTATCTGTGCCAGAAAGATGGACGGCCAGGAACAGGGCGTTCGGCTGTTTGGACGGTCGATGGGAGGCCGTCTATGATAGGACGCTCGCAGGAGAACTGGCACCGGTTGCAGGGAAGGACGGTGGACGTGCAGCCGCACAATTGATGAAATGCTCTGGGCGAACCGTTCACGTTCCAGGAGGCAGAAAATGCACCCAAACTGCAATCACTTCAAGAAGAAGACTAACACAACGAAACAAGGGGTCAGGAAATCACTAACACAATGGGCACTAGGTGTCCCACCGTGATCGCCACAAAAGAAGGGTGTAGATATATTTTCTTCTCTCGAATTCATTTCTTCCAAATGTCTCCCCGAACGTCTATCCTACCACCTCCACATGAGGAACAAGTAAAGGCAGAGGAAGAAGGGAAGTGTAACAAACCGTGATCACCACCAAAGTGCCGAATGTGATGAACACGCCGTGCTTTGGAAAGAGGGGGAGAGACACTCGCCTGACTGCAGCGCTGGGACGATGAACGGTTTATGGAGAACCGCCTATAGGATGTACGGTCTTACGATAGGCCGCCTAAGGACGCTGCAAAAGATGCGGGATGAAGGACTTCTGGGAGTTGGACGGCTCTGTAGCGACCGTGTAGAGGGAGATGGACGGCCCAGCCTGCGCCGCACGTCTTCTTGAATGGACCGTGTAGAACCGCACAAGACCACCAAGCCAGAAGTCCAAAGGGGTCCAACCTCCACCCTCTCTAGCCGGCCAGAGGGGGTGGGCCTCGTGCTAGGGATTGCTGACCTGCAAAAACAACGTGAAAACACACAAAAACAATCCAGATTAGAACTGAATGGTGTAGTATATGTCAAAATAACAAGGAATGAACGTGACTAAGTGGAAAGGGGGATACCTGGGGGATTTTAAACCCCTAGGGTGGCAAAAATGTGGGTGGATGTGTACATGGTGATGAGAATGAAGAAGAACATAGAGAGAAAGCAATGCATGCAATGAAAAGTGACGAAATCAACCAAACATAAAAGACTCAAGACTCGACTACTCCCTGAACCGGAGGCTTGTATGGACGTAGAAAGCCTCCCTCCTTGGTGCTAGGTCGTTCAAGAGTGCGGCAGGGCTTCGCTGTCGACCAAAAATCTCCCCCCCCTTTTCAAGCCCGGCCTTCAGGGTCTATTTATAGAGCCTAGAAAGCCAGCCCCGAAATTAGGGTTTCCAATGGATATTAATCTGAGATATCAAAAGATAAAGCAAAGATAATATCCTCAGCTTTCATTAGGATCAAATCTCATCCGATTTGGTTTAGAATCCACGGAGAAAATCGAGGACAAAGTTGAGGGTTTAACCACGGATAAAAGAGATAAAACCTGTTAAAATTCAACAATTGACGAGATGAACGGTCTCACGATAGACCGCTCAACTGGATAGGCGGCCATATACTAGCCGTCCAACCCCGTCGGTGGAAATTCAAAATAAATTATTAATAATCCAAATTATCCGTTGAACTGACCGAGACCTTCGCCGTTGGACTCTCAGAAATGAACGGCTCATGTGGGACCGTTCAAACGTAGAGCGGCCAAAGACAAACCGTTTTAGGCCTATCAGTGATAAATAAATTAATTAGATATTTATTTGAGAAAACCATCGAGCGCATGACTATGAGAGATGAGCGGTCACCGTCAGTCCGTTCATCAAGTTGAACGGCTAGGAAAGGGCCGCATAAAGGCTTGTCGGTGGAAATCCAAAAAATTACCCAAAATGCTCCAAAAATATATGGACGGTCCATATTCAACCGCACACGAGTTGAGCGGTCATGGATGAACCGTGCATGCATATGGACGCTTGAAACTTATAGAAAAGCCCAATCAACCAGAACCAAGGCCCGTTAAGCCCTGGATCAATTTGGACCTAACCAAGGAGGGAGGCAACCCATAAAATTGACCCAAAACATGCCTGAAAACTGTTCCAACGAATGATGGACAACTCGAGGCATCAACAAATGGGAGTAAGAGAAACGACTCAACTTATCGGCAAAAAAATGGGTGTCAACAAGTAGGCTCCGCCTTCATAGACTTTTCGGACCACATATGGACCCAGCCAGTTTGCAGCCAGCTTGCCTTTTGGATCGGAAGCCATGACTTCTTTTTTCTTGACCATGACCAGGTCGCCTATCTTGAACTCTCACCCTTTGACGAGCTTGTTGAAGGCATTTGCCATGGCGGCTTGGTATGCTTGGATATTCTTCTGTGCCTGAAGTCATTTTCCTTCCAGCTCAGCCAATTCTTCGAATCTTCTTTTAGCATTTGCTTGTTCATCACGGGCTAATCCATATTGAATTGCAACCCTGAATAATGGGACTTCCAGCTCTATGGGGACTACTGTCTCGGAGCCGTATTGATGGGGGCATCTCTCGCCCTTCATATTTTTTTTACAACTTCGATTGCTTGCTAGCATAGCTCCATTGTGTCCGTCATATTTCTCTAAGTCGAGTCATGTAATTTTCATATTTTCTTTGAGTCATAATCATGTAATTTTCCTTTTATTTGAGTCTTGTACCTAGGTTATTGAGTCATTTCCCTAAGTTTGAGTCTCATTAGGCTAATGAGTTTGCTATTGGGCCTATTTCTTTGGGCTAGGCCCATGGGCACCCCCCCTTCCTTCTGTTATTTGTTAGTGTGTTAAAAGTCAGGGACTTAAGTGAAAATGTGGGATTCCTATAAATAGGACCCCAATCCCTCATTTGGAAGCTAATGAATTATTGAGTGAAAATTATCCACAAGAATTGTGCCTCCTTCTCTCTCTAGCTCTCTCCCTATTTCTCTCTCTCTCTCTAAAGGGGGCGAACCCCATTCTCTCTCCTCCCCACCCCCAATTTCGAAATTCACTCTCTCTCCTCCCTATTCACCTCTCATTAAGACCCCTCCCCCTTCCCCATACCTCCCATTTAATTCCCCTCCAACCCCTATGTGGAATCCCCTTCTCCTAGGCACCTCTCCCTCCTCCCAAGCAACCTTTCCCCTTCCCCATACAACCTTTCATTTTCCCAAGGGAGAATCCCTTCTCCCAAGCACCCCTTCCCCTCCCCAAGGCAACCCTCCCCATTCCCTAGGCCCCCATTAACCCCTCCATTAACCCACCATTCAAACCAAAGGAGAGATCTCTCCTCCCTCTCTCCTTCCCAACCCAAATTCATAGCTCCTCCTCCCTCCACTTGCTAGACCACCTCCCAGCCCCCTTTCTACCCCTCCCACACCTTGAATCACCCCCTAACAGACCCCCACATAGTCAGGTGTCACCCCCACACCCATCCACCCCATTTCCCTTCCCATATACCCCATTCCCCCCCGTCATCTTCAACATACAGTTCCAAGTTGCAGATCTGCAGAAGAGTAGCAGCTTGCCGAGGCGACCGCGGTTTCCTCCGGACATTTTTGAAGGATCAAGAGCTATCGTTGGAAGCGTCTCCCAGTCCTCTTCGCAACGGGGGTGGTCCCACCCCGTTCTGAGTTCGTAATCATCCAGGGGAGTCATTCTTCCTCGATTGCGCAAGGCTGTTCGGACAGAAGACCAGAGTCGGGGTGGAAGATCTGCAGCGGCCATACTCCTGGGAATCTGAGCAGGAGTTCTTCATCAAAAATCTTTTACTCTAAGTCTTCTTTCATCCCCAAGAAGCAGAGCTCAGTTTGGCATCCGGATCCAGAAGTTATCAATTTTCTCCCACCGGGCATGCATTTCTACTTCCACTCTATCGGCATCGACCACCTTTAGTGTTTGAGCTCTACCGGCCATCTCCGACCATATCTGGCAGCCCCGTTAGTTTTTTTACAAAGATGACTTGTCAAAGGAACCAACGACATCAGCGGTGCCTGATTCCGAGGTCGGGAGCGGTCGCAGTATCCTCGTCTTCCCACTGCTGAGAACCTGTTACAGTTTATGCAACAGACCTGCCACCCTGTTCAACCGTCTGCCCCGACCAGAATCGGCCTCCAAAGAAATCAAGAAAATTCAAGCTTCATCCCGATCTAGTTACGAAGAGATCCCCACTGGTCTTGTCTTTAGCGAAAATCAGGAGTGGTCACAAAGTCAAGAACAACAGGCGACTGTCCAGAATCGCAGAGGGGGGGGGCAGATTCGGCATCGGCTTCTTCTCTTGTGTTTTCATCGCTTTCTCCCCTCCCCGCATGGCCGGCTGAAGGCCCCTCCCTATGTGGAGGTAGTAATTGGGTGTATTATTTGGTTTCTCTTCCCCAAGATCCCCCCCTTGCATGGGGTGTAGTGCATGTAATTTAAAATTTCAGGTCGAAGCTTCTCCGGCGCGGCGTGCGGGTAAGCCCACGCTTCCTCGCTCACCCTCGTCTCCGGTCGGGATCGGTGTCTTCACACCGATCAGGTGAGCCACTGCACACTCCTCTTTGCTGAAATTCACTTGCTTAATTAGTATCACATCTTAGTGCCGTCGGTGGTAAGTGGAGCGCCCGAACCCAAATTTGCTTATGATTGAGTAACTACCGCGGGTGAGTTGCGAGAGAGCCATTAACACCCACGCCCTCGGTGTGCTGGCCGCCTACGAGAGTGGGCATCCTAGGACCCTTGAGAGGTCCAATCCAAAGCTAGCCAACCCCCGGAGCAGCTAGGGCCCATCCCAGACCCTCACCACTATCACCGGTTTGCCTACGGGCATGAGATTGCGCTTAGCAGGTGAGCCCGCCCGAGTAAAGTCACCGGTTCGTGCGTTGGTTGCTTGCTAGGTCCAAGGGTCATTTGATCGTGTGATTATCACCCCAAGGTGGTGTCACATCACGTATACTAAGGAGAAGGGTGAACATTCAGTAGGGATCTTGTAGACAGTACGATACGCCCATAATGCTTCGTATATCCTTTCCCCCCAGTCCTTCTTACTAGAGCTGACAGTCTTAGCAAGGAGTGTGCATAGGGTTTTATTAAATGCTTCAGCCAATCCATTTGCTTGTGGATTGTAGGGAGTGGAGGTCCTCCAATCAATTTTGTACTTCTCGGCTAGCCGATATATTTTCTGATTCTTGAAGTGGCTTCCATTATCAGAAATTATTCGGTTGGGAACACCAAACTGAAAGATAATGTTTTGTTTGATGAATCTGGCGACTAGCTCACCAGTCACTTCTCTGAGTGCTATAGCTTCTGCCCATCTGGAGAAGTATTCTGTTACAGCCAAGATGTACTTATGTCTAGCAAAGGATGTTGGAAGAGGTCCAACTACATCGGTTCCCCATTGAGCAAAAGGCCAACTGGGAACTATCGGGTGTAGGGGTACAGGTGGCCTCCTGGGCACAATAGCATGCTCTTGGCATTTCTGGCGTGTTTTTACAAACTGATAGCAGTCTTCAAACATAGTAGGTCAGTAATAGCCTAGTTTCTTGATTTTGATCTTCATCTTTGGTCCGGCTTGGTGTGCCCCAGCTGTCCCGATATGTATTTCTTTCATTACTTGCCAAGCCTCATTGATAGATAGGCAGCGGAGCAGAATCTTCTTACGAGCGTCTGCCATGATTCGGAATAGTGTCCCGCTTCGGAGCTTATAGGAATCTTTAGTCCGGAGGAGTTTCATTCTCTCTTCTTTATTTTTGGGTAGCTGCTGGTGAAGGAACCTCTATAGTAGATGTTGTCTCCAGTCGGGCTCCCGTGCTTCTTCTGTTGCATTGGCCTCATATTCTTCTGGACACGGCTCCAACATACTGGGAACCTGCCGTCGATTTATCACAACAATGTTGAGTGTTTCATCTGGTGGGACTGCTAGCGAACTGGCTAACTTTTCCAAAACATCTGCTTGAGCATTATGCCCCCAACCTACATGATTGAGCTTGATATGGTGGAAGTTCGCCATAAGACGCAGGGCTTTTTGGTAGTAGGGGTTTAGTTCTGGCTTCCGCACCTCAAACTCCCCTTGCATCTGTTTTACTATCAGCATTGAGTCGCCGAATACTTGGAGCATATAGATTCCCATGCTGAGTGCGATTTGTAGGCCGATTATCAGAGCTTCATACTCAGCTTCATTATTAGTGGATGACTTGTTTATTGAGCATGAAGTGTATACCACTTCTCCTTCAGGCGACTTCAGGATAATGCCGGCTCCTGCTCAGACTCTGACTTGTCCAGCTGAGGAAATTTTTGTTCTTGATGCCCCATCAAAAAAGTGGTGCCGCATCACCGGCTGGGATTGACATGCCTCCAGTGTTTCATCATCAGGGAGCTCAGCTTCTAATGGAACATCCTCCGGTGTAGGGTGTGCTACAAAGAAGTCAGCTACGAGTTGCCCTTTTACAGCTCTTTGAGGTATGTATGAGATTTCAAACTCCATCAGGATCACGGCCCATTTGCCGAGTCGACCCTTGAGTGCCGGCTGAGATAATATGTACTTGAGCGGGTCCGCTCCAGATATTAATCTGATTTCATTGGATAGCATGTAATGCCGGAGCTTCTTGACAGCAAAGACTAGCGCCAGACAGGTCTTCTCTATAAAAGTGTATTTTTCTTCTGTCCTTACTAACCTTCTGCTAAGGTAGTAGAGGGCTTGCTCTTTTCCTTCTTCATTTATTTGAGCAAGCATTGCCCCTAGAGAATAGTGAGTAGCTGCTATGTAAAGAATTAGGGGTCTTCCTTTAATCGGTGCTCTAAGCAATGGAGGGGTCTTCAGATATTCCTTCAGATTCTCAAAAGCTACTTGGCATTCTTCATCCCAGAAGAACGGCATGTCCTTCATCATTAGCCTGTGGAAAGGGTGGCATCGACCCGAAGGATTTGAAATAAATCGGCGAATATACGCCAGTCGGCCATGCAAGGACCATAGCTCTGACAGACTCTTCAGAGGAGGGAGTTCTTGAATAGCTTTAATCTTGGATGGATCAATTTCAATGCCTCTATGTCGAACAATGAATCGAAGGAATTTCCCACTGGACACACCGAAGGCGCATTTCATGGGATTCATTTTTAGCTCATATTGGCGTAACTTTTGAAACACCACCCTCAAATCTTGCAGATGGTCTTCTTTTCTCTTGGTCTTTACCACCAAATCATCAATGCAGCACTCCACCTTCTTGTAGAGCAAGTCATCGAATATCTTGGTCATGGCTCTTTGATATGTAGCACCGGTATTCTTGAGGCCGAACGGCATCCTCTTGTAATGAAATATTCCCTTCGGGGTGCGGAATGCAGTATGGACCCTGTCTTGCTCAGCAATCCAAATCTGGTTATATCCAGACAAACCGTCCATAAATGAGAGGGCTTCATGGCATGTGGTGGCATCATTCATCACCTCGGTGATAGGAACAGGAAAATCATCTTTCGGGCATGCTTTGTTCAGGTCCTGAAAGTCAACACATATTCGTATCTGCCCATTCTTATTTTTCACAGGCACTATATTTGCTAACCATGTTGTATATTGATTTTCTTTGACGAACCCCACATTAATGAGCTTGTCGACTTCCTCATTAATTTGATTAATCAGCTCGGGCCGCATCTGCCTGGGAGGCTGCTTTACAGGCTCTGCTCTTGAATCAATAGACAACAGATGATGTGCTACATCGGGGCTCAACCCTGGCATCTCATTGTAGTTCCAGGCAAAACAATACCATAACTCCCTCAGAAATTGTACATACTGCTCTTGTTCTTTTGCCGACAGTAGTGCGCTGAGACAGGTGGGTCTTGGGTCCCCCTCACTCCCTAGATTCACTTATATAAGCTCATCAACGGTAGCTTGACCGCCATCTTCAACTTCTGGTGGGGCTTCTTCGAGGTTTATAAAGCCTCCGTTGATGCAATCTTCTTCAGCTTCTAGGGCTTCCAGCTCCCCGAGTGATGTATAAGTCGACCTCGGCTCTTCGAAGTTGGCTAGTGATTGTTGGTTTTCTTCGGACCGACTCTCTAAGGTTAGAGAAACTTGTCTTTCAGCTTCTTGGCTCCATTGTTGAACTACTGGACCCTCCATCGGGTTTTGGTCAACTCTTATTGGCGGTTTTGATGTCTCATCTTGTGTTCCTGACATAGGTCCTTCTGCCCCCTGAGGGTCTGCAGGTAAAAATTCTTCTGCCGAATCTGCCAGTCCTGCATGGCCCGGATTTCCTAAAGTATGTGCTCAAATTCTAGGCGCTCTCTTTCTTTTCCAGAGGCTTGAACTTCATCAGGTGTTCCCCTATCAAATCTGGCTTCAGCTTGGAATAGATCCTCCCTAGGAAGGGGCTCCTTCCAATACTGGCATAGAGTGACTTCATCTTGTCTCCCTGAGTTTTCATAATTGCCATATGTTTCAGTACCATCTTCGAGTCATTGTGTTGCTTCTTCGCCATACGGTGGGTAATCATCATAATCCGCCTCAAAGGGGTCTTCGTGGATGAAGTAGGTGGAAATAACATCTACCTCTGTCTCATAATATTCCTGCAGAGTGTAGCCTAACCCTGGATGCCGGGTGATCTTCATTAATTCTTTATTGTTGTTGGGAGGATCCCAGAGATCCTGGAATGACTTCTTCTGGCCGACTGGCTGTAGCAAGGGCATTTGCATTTTGGTAATCATCTGGGAGACCCGCTGGGTAGTGTAATCTAGACCTGATATCGGTACCATCCTGTTGGCTGCCTCCTCCGGGATTACACAGTCTTCATCATCCCCATTGACAGATTCTCCGGGCTAGAATATCATAGGGGGTTCGCCGAAATAGGGAACCTCCATAGTCTTTAGTGGTTACACTATTTGGCATTCCAAGCTTGGAATGGGCTTGAACAGTCCAGGCGAAATCTCAACAAGCTTGAGCTTTTCCTTCACATTGTCTTCCACTTTGACAGGATAAGCAGCTGGTGGTGCAATTCTGGCAAAGTCCCCGGTCTAAGAAACATGGGCGACCTCCTGTTGCTCCACGTAACCTGGGGGTGGTGGAGGAGACCATTCATCTACTTTTGACATTATTTTCTTCTGGCTTACAGGAGCCTCTTTTTTCTGTGCCTCTTTGGAGATTTTTGTATAGAACAGTGCATCAAGCATGTGACACTCATACACTTCGAAGGGATGCAAATCCGCAAACACCCTCTCTTCCTTGCCATTATGGTAGTACTTGATACATTGGTGCAAGGTAGAGGGCACTATCTGGTATCTATGCAGCCAGGGCTGTCCCAATAAAGCCTTGTATGTGGTATTTGAGTTTATCACATAGAATTGCACGGTGGTGGTAAAATCACCTAACGTGAGGTTGAACTCTGCCACTCCGAGTGGAGTCTCGCACTTCTGATTGAAGCCAGCGATCCTCATGTCTTTTACCTTGGTGAAGTGCAAATCGAAGTAGTACTTCTGGTAGATGCGGTAGGGCAAGATGTTTACAGCAGCTCCTGGATCTATCAGAATGTAATAGTTGAGATGTCCCCTCATATACAGAGGCCTGTTATGATTGGGGTCAGGAATTAACATGTCATCCTCCGTGAATGTAATAGCTGGCCCGGAGTTAACCTCTGTTAGGAGTGCTTCATACTGAGCAGTCGACTGTAGAGCATCAATAATGGCCTGGCAAGCTTCTTCGCTCAAGGAGAGGATTTCCCATATAGAGAACCTTGTGGGGAGCTTTTTTAACATTTTCATAATTCGGCTGCCCACACGGACATTGGACAGTCGCATCTTCTCCACCCAGCGGGGTCTCGGAGGCTCATGTGGTGCTTGCGGCATGGCTTGCCCTTCTCTTGTTTCCTTCTTCTGCGGGGACTAGCGGGGAGTCTTCGTTGGGGAAGTTATCTCCGGTATTGAAGGAGGACTGATGTTTGCTTCATCTTTCTCTTTGATCACTATGGCAGATGGTTGCCAAGGGTTTTCATCTTCAATAGTAGAATTTGGAGCCGGCTGCTTGCCTTCCCGTACAGATAGGAATTCAAGGAATGATGGGGTTTCATTACCCCCTTTTGCTTTGGCATAGAGGCCTGACGGGGGAGGGATTTCAATGCCCTGGACCTCTAGCTCTAGTATTTGATAGGATTGTTCACCCCTGAAGATAATATTGTGGTTGGCTGGAGGTAAACGCCCCCATCTTCTTCCAGAGCGGGTAGCATGCATGGAGGTCGAAGCTGTTGGGTTCGGTGCTAGTATTCAGAGGGGGGGTGAATGAATATGGCCTATAAAAACTTTCACCCAATTGACATATTAGGCTCACTAACTATTTAGAATGCTAACTAGACAGATTTATCAAATCTGGAAGACTAATTAGCAGATGCGGAATTAAACAAACAGATAGTGAGCACTCTAACAAGACAAGTTAGACGAACTATAGCTCAATTTGAATTTTGATTACTTAATAGATTAAGACACTCTAAGAGAGCTAATCAACTTTTCTACTCAACCAGAAAGCCAACACTTAGTGCGCCCCTAATCAATCATCTACCGGAAGCAAACCACAAATATATCAAGCCACTGCACAATGGGTTTTTTAGGTGGTTCGGTCCAGCAGACCTACATCCACCCCACACTCAAACCGAGTGTGGCTTTCGCTGACTCACAGCTTGAACAGCTGGGCATCACAGCTTACCTTACAACCGCTGGGCAACACAGCTTGCCATCCGAGGAATCCTCCTCGCCCCGCTGAGCAACACAGCTTGCTGTCCAGTTGAATCCTCCACTACAAACCGCTGGGCAATACAGCTTAGCCGTCCAGAGGCAGCACCTCTGCAATCCGCTGACTCACAGCTTGAACAAAGATGTAAAATAGAAAACAGAAAAGATGGAAACACAGCAACTAAAGGCTGAACAATGAAGCATGAAATATAGCTCTAACAATGAGCAACCTCAGATCTGGTTTTGAACCAAAGATATGAGGAACGAACTCCTTCTCTTTCTCTCTCTCTCTTCTTCCCTCGATCTCACTCTCTTTCTTCACTCTCTCTCTTTCTCCTTCTTCTCTGCTCCACTTCTCTTCCTCTCTTGATCTCTGTTCTCCTTATCTCTCTCTTTCTCTTTTTCTTTTCTTCTACTGGATCGTGGAAGCTCTCTTTCCTTTTTCCCTTTTTCTTCTCTCAGCTTCTGCTCTCTGGCTTCTTCTTTGATCACGATCAGCCTCCATCTGAAGACGAAGGCTCCAATATATACCAGCAGCAGTAGGGAGATAGGGCGTGTGCTTCCCACGCCTTCCGTCCAGAAGATTCCTCCTCAGATCACGTGCTCAGCACCCACCTCGGATCACGTGTCAGGTGCCAGCTTCAGGTCACATGTCCATTCATCAGTACGCTCAGCAACTGGAGTTGAGGTGGCGTCAACACACTTGCTCCAAAGGGTTGACGTAGCCTTCAGAGATCTTCAACCTTTTTAACTGCTGCGTCGACTCCATCAGCCTGCTGCGTTGACGCATCGGTGATCCAGTGATCAAGTCTTCAGCAGATGGGTGTGCTGCGTCGACGCTCTCAGCATGCTGCGTTGACGCATGGAGCTGCAGCATCGATGCTGCCAATGTACTCCAGAGGCTGCAATAAGGGATACTTGAACTGCTGCGTCCACGCTACTTGATCAATGCATTGACGCACCAGAATAATCCACAAGCTTCTTTCTTGATTGTTTGAACTACTGCGTCTACGCCACTTGATCAAGGCGTTGACGCATTGGTGTTTTCCAGCAGCTGAAATTGGATGTCTTCATCCCTCTTGCGTTAAGGGGTTCATTAGCCTCTTCAATCCCTGTCAGTGAAATGAAACGAAGTCATCAGTTCTAAGTTTATGCATTGCATTGTATAGACTTTGCTGCCCAAATCATGAACAGTGCAAGCCACAGTTCAATGTATGAACTTTGCAAGTGCACTGGCTGTACAGACTTCAAGACTAATGTATGAAGGAAAGCAAGAGCTCTTTCAAAACAAATCCAATGCGTCAACGCATTGAGTCCACTGCGTCGACGCACCAGTTGACACATTTTATAGACCAGCTCTGGGACAGACCAGTGAGTTGACGCAATGATCCCATGCGTCAACGCATCATGCAATACTCATGCAAACTCATGCATTCAATGCTGTATATCAGACACAGTCCTATGCAATCATATCAGCAGCCATATTCAAAACACAATATCATAATGCACTGACTGTTTTGCAATCATCAAAACACAATAACATTGCTATCATCAAAATACAACATCAAATGCACTCACTGTCTTGCTATCATCAAAACCAAATAGCATTGCTATCATCAAAGCAACATAGCACATGCTTGTGCCTAAGAGGCACAACATTCTCCCCGTTTTTGATGATGGCAACACAATGTGACAGCGAGTCACACACAAGATTTTCTCCCCCTTTGACATGATCAAAAAGAGAAAAACAGTAAAAACAAGAGTACAAAGTGCATTATGCATGTAAATTCCTCTAGAACATTCTTCCCATGAATGTAAGACTCCCCTGAATTATTTCTCCCCCTAAATAATAGCTCCCCCTTTGAGAAGGAATATGAATAGATAAACAAGGAAGAGAAGGTAGGAGGGTCACTTGACAACAGTTGAATCATAGGTTCAGAAGGGAAGCATGATTATAAACAACTGTTAAAGTATAAGAATCAGCAACATACAATTTTGACAAAAAAATCAGGTTTAACAGTGATAAATCTAGAGTAAAACATTTGACCCCTGAACAAGAGTTTATAGATTCCATTTATAGCAATGAATCTAGGGCACATGATATTAATAGATAAGTCAGAAATAATACCCTTTTGTGATTAAACAAGGAAATTCAAGAGAGGCAACTTGAACATGTATTGATAAAAATAATTTTCACTCATTGACTTTTGATTTTTCGAAGGGTTACAGCAGTTTGATTTTCACCTTTGAATTTCAGAACTTGAACTAAATGAATAGATCGGTGGCATTTATGCTGTTGACATTAGGTGTACACCTTGATCAGAGGCAGGTACCCCCAGTTACTAGGCATAAACTACTAGACCTATTTCAGATCAGAACCCACAAAGGATAGTCTTTACTTTTGACATTAAGGGTACACCTTGATTAGAGGCCAGTACCCTCAGTTACTTGGTGAGGACTCCCCCTATAGATTTGACCCTTTGAACAGAGATATTCTGAAGCACTTCATGACTATGAGTTCTCCTGCTTCATTGGAGGAGATCACAATTTCTCAGTGCAGTTCAGCCATTGCTCTGTCACTATATTCAGTTCATAGCATTTATGATCTTATTTACTGTTGCCCTTATCTCTTTTAGAGTGATTGTTTGAAAAATAGTACACACTCTTATTCACCTTTTCTAGAAATTTCCAGATCAACACATTAGGCATTACAAAACCTTTTTCTAATCTTACCATGAGACAAAGATTAAGAGCTATAAGAGTTTTTCTTTTATCTTAGATTCTGAAGGCAGACATTTAACTCTCCAATTTATAAAGGTTAAACCTTTAGTTCCTTTCAATTTGTAAGTGTGATTCTTATAAGTAAACAATTACAATAATCACCATTCAATGTACTAAACCAGATGCAAAGATGTTGTTTAGTGAAAATGATGGGGAAAGGATAGCAATTGGCAATATGGTTCAATGAGCAACTGATGTCAAAGAATATGAATCATTTGAATGAGAACACTGAGAAGTGAATAGGATTCAATGAATTGAATAGAACTCTCAGCTCCCCCTGACATCATGATGCAAGAGATATGCTATGCACTAGGCTGTTCTACATGCAGACTATGCAATAATGAAACATGAGGCAATTATGCAATCAATTTAAGTTTATGCATCTAACAACAAGCATGCAATGCATTGACATAAGATCTATATAGTGCATCAACTGTATACACTAAAGAAGCATTCAAATTCAGTTCAACATATAGCAAGAGAAGAGCATCAGATATATGCAGAGTAAAACTCAGTAGCTGAGTCTGGAATGCAGATTGATCAGCTAGACAAGAGAAGATCATACATCAAACAAGCAAATCAACATGAAATTCTCATTTTTCATGCTCACAATTTAGATAATGGAATTTAAAACAGATTTCAGAACTGACCTGAATTGAGTCCTGGGGTTTTCTTTTTGAGTGCCTTGATTAACCCCTTTTATTTCTCTCTCCAAGGCACACCTGCAGCAAGTCAATCAATTTGATCCTGCAGGGACCCAAGCAGTCTTGGGTCCTGAATTTGCCCTGACACTCCTAGCAGGTTTTCTCAACAGATTTTTCGCATGTTTATCATCAAATTCCATCAGATAGCAATTATTTATGGAATGACCAAGCTGACCACAGTAGTGGCATGATGCAGCAGTTCTAAAGTTTATTTTATGCACATTCCTATGAGCAGGAGTTCTAAGTGCATATGCATGAACATGTTTATTACCAGAATTAAAATTCTATTTACCAAAATCATCCAGCCAACAATCAGCCGCTCTATGACCTGGCTTCCCACAGTTAAAACATGCAAGATTTTCAAAATGTTTTGCAGGGAATTTAAAAACATGGGAGTTAACATAATTCTTCTGAACATGCCAACAGTCCTTGACTGTATGGCCATACTTCCCACACTTAAAGCATGCTGAAGTTCTTCTACCAGAAGCAGTTTTATTTGCAGGGAGATTTACAGGTTTTAAATTGACTTTCTTTCCCTGAGCATGCCAGCAATCTGCAGCAATGTGGCCAAACTTCCCACAACAAAAACAATTTATATTCTTTTTCCTAGAATCATGATTTCTAGCATGAAATTCTTTAACATTCAGATTACCATTTTTATGATCAGACAGAACTTTTCTAGCATGCTTTCTATCATCTTGTTTCATCACAAAACACTCACTCATACAGTGTCCATCCTTACCACAATAATGACAAGAACAAGAACCATTAAATTTCTTTAAAACATGGCACTTATCAGATGAGTTTTTGGCATGCAGATAGTTCTTTTGAGTTTTTGGGGTTTTCTGATTTTTATTTCGTTTTTGAATTTCATGAGCAGCAGCTTCTTTCAATGATTTATTTGAGGGACCAGCTACTTTAGAACTCGGCACAAATGTGGTGTATAGCAGGTTCCTAATACCATTCTTAATTCCAAAGCTACTTTCCACCTTTTCACTTTGACTACTCACTTCATCTTCCAGAAACATTTTCATCTTGCCTTTATCCTTGGCCAACTTAGATGAAGTACTATTCAGCTCAGTAATTTTATTTTCCAAGGAAATTATAAGATTTTCTGAATCAACTTTCTCCTTCTCATACCTAGCCAGTTTTTCTTTTAACAGACAAAGTTCTTTTTCCAAATCAGCAGTCTGTATTACAAAGCTAGTAATTTCTTCGTCACTGCAATTGATATACTCTTTCAAAATAGATTTTTCTTTTTCAATTGTCATCCATCTTTCAGTGAAAACAGTATTCAGAACCATCAACTTTTTATTTTGATCTTTCAAGTGGACATTTTCTTCATTTAGAGATTTGATTTGTTCCTTTTGAAAACTGTCATCAGAATCAAAATCATTAATCATGTCTTCGAGAATGGCACATGCTTTACAAGAAATATCTTCACTGATGAGTTTGTTTCTAAGATCTTCATTCTCAGATTTCAACTTGTTCAACTCATCTTTTTCTTTACTCATGTCAGATTTCAAGTTTTCATTTTCAGCTTTCAGACTTCTAACCTCATGCAACATTTCTTTTCTTATTTTTCTCTTTTCAGATTTCAGTCTATCATATTTATTTAATAAATGCTCATTCAATTCAATCATATTTTCTAGAGAAAAATTATTAGCATCAGAGTTTACCTGTGATGAAGTGTCCTCCTCATAATCTTCGTCTTCTTCTGTTGCCGTGAGACAATTCACTTTATCATGGGTTCTGCTGCTTGCTATCATTTCGACCACTTTGGAGGCACTGCAGCAATTGACTACACATGGAAACTTGTCAGTGCTTATAGCCCTTTGAGTTAGCTCTAGGGCCTTCTGATTATCAGAGAATTTTTGTCTGTCTGAAGTTTTCCATAAGGATTCATCCTTTGGAACCTCATAGGAACTGTGTGCAATGACTATCCACAGATCTGGATTAGTTTGCATCACATATTCTCTGAACTGATTAAACCAATTGTAGAAACCCGAACCTTCAAACTTCGGAGGACCAGCAGTGAGTTTCATGCTTTAGACAGAATAAGAGTTCTAGAAAGAACACTAATTAAGCACAATGAATCAACTCAAATAACACCAAAAATAGATGAGCAAGGTAAAGCACAACTCAATGAAGCAACACACGATTTCAAAAGACCCACTCTGAAATGCACTAAATACTAGCAGGATCCTCTGCAGATTGTTAGATCTGATAGATCAGAGACCTGCTCTGATACCAATTGTTGGGTTCGGTGCTAGTATTCAGAGGGGGGGTGAATGAATATGGCCTATAAAAACTTTCAGCCAATTGACATATTAGGCTCACTAACTATTTAGAATGCTAACTAGACAGATTTATCAAATCTGGAAGAGTAATTAGCAGATGCGGAATTAAACAAACAGATAGTGAGCACTCTAACAAGACAAGTTAGACGAACTATAGCTCAATTTGAATTTCGATTACTTAACAGATTAAGACACTCTAAGAGAGCTAATCAACTTTTCTGCTCAACCAGAAAGCCAACACTTAGTGCACCCCTAATCAATCATCTATCGGAAGCAAACCACAAATATATCAAACCACTGCACAATGGGTTTTTTAGGTGGTTCGGTCCAGCAGACCTACATCCACCCCACACTCAAACCGAGTGTGGCTTCCGCTGACTCACAGCTTGAATAGCTGGGCATCACAGCTTGCCTTACAACCGCTGGGCAACACAGCTTGCCGTCCGAGGAATCCTCCTCGCCCCGCTGAGCAACACAGCTTGCTGTCTAGTGGACTCCTCCACTGCAAACCGCTGGGCAATACAGCTTAGCCGTCCAGAGGCAGCACCTCTGCAATCCGCTGACTCACAGCTTGAACAAAGATGTAAAATAGAAAACAGAAAAGATGGAAACACAGCAACTAAAGGCTGAACAATGAAGCACGAAATATAGCTCTAACAATGAGCAACCTCAGATCTGGTTTTGAACCAAAGATCTGAGGAACGAACTCCTTCTCTTTCTCTCTCTCTCTTCTTCCCTCGATCTCACTCTCTTTCTTCACTCTCTCTCTTTCTCCTTCTTCTCTGCTCCACTTCTCTTCCTCTCTCGATCTCTGTTCTCCTTATCTCTCTCTTTCTCTTTTTCTTTTCTTCTACTGGATCGTGGAAGCTCTCTTTCCTTTTTCCCTTTTTCTTCTCTCAGCTTCTGCTCTCTGGCTTCTTCTTTGATCACGATCAGCCTCCATCTGAAGACGAAGGCTCCAATATATACCAGCAGCAGTAGGGAGATAGGGCGTGTGCTTCCCACGCCTTCCGTCCAGAAGATTCCTCCTCAGATCACGTGCTCAGCACCCACCTCGGATCACGTGTCAGGTGCCAGCTTCAGGTCACGTGTCCATTCATCAGTACGCTCAGCAACTGGAGTTGAGGTGGCGTCAACACACTTGCTCCAAAGGGTTGACGCAGCCTTCAGAGATCTTCAACCTTTTTAACTGCTGCGTCGACTCCATCAGCCTGCTGCGTTGATGCATCGGTGATCCAGTGATCAAGTCTTCAGCAGATGGGCGTACTGCGTCGACGCTCTCAGCATGCTGCGTTGACGCATGGAGCTGCAGCATCGATGCTGCCAATGTACTCCAGAGGCTGCAATAAGGGATACTTGAACTGCTGCGTCCACGCTACTTGATAAATGCGTTGACGCACCAGAATAATCCACAAGCTTCTTTCTTGATTGTTTGAACTACTGCGTCCACACCACTTGATCAAGGCGTTGACGCATTGGTGTTTTCTAGCAGCTGAAATTGGATGTCTTCATCCCTCTTGCGTTAAGGGGTTCATTAGCCTCTTCAATCCCTGTCAGTCAGATGAAACGAAGTCATCAGTTCTAAGTTTATGCATTGCATTGTATAGACTTTGCTGCCCAAATCATGAACAGTGCAAGCCACAGTTCAATGTATGAACTTTGCAAGTGCACTGGCTGTACAGACTTCAAGACTAATGTATGAAGCAAAGCAAGAGCTCTTTCAAAACAAATCCAATGCGTCAACGCATTGAGTCCACTGCGTCGACGCACCAGTTGACACATTTTATAGACCAGCTCTGGGACAGACCAGTGAGTTGACGCAATGATCCCATGCGTCAACGCATCATGCAATACTCATGCAAACTCATGCATTCAATGCTGTATATCAGACACAGTCCTATGCAATCATATCAGCAGCCATATTCAAAACACAATATCATAATGCACTGACTGTTTTACAATCATCAAAACACAATAACATTGCTATCATCAAAATACAACATCAAATGCACTCACTGTCTTGCTATCATCAAAACCAAATAGCATTGCTATCATCAAAGCAACATAGCACATGCTTGTGCCTAAGAGGCACAACATTCTCCCCCTTTTTGATGATGGCAACACAATGTGACAGCGAGTCACACACAAGATTTTCTCCCCCTTTGACATGATCAAAAAGAGAAAAATAGTAAAAACAAGAGTGCAAAGTGCATTATGCATGCAAATTCCACTAGAACATTCTTCCCCTGAATGTAAGACTCCCCTGAATTATTTCTCCCCCTAAATAATAGCTCCCCCTTTGAGAAGGAATATGAACAGATAAACAAGGAAGAGAAGGTAGGAGGGTCACTTGACAACAGTTGAATTATAGGTTCAGAAGGGAAGCATGATTATAAACAACTGTTAAAGTATAAGAATCAGCAACATACAATTTTGACAAAAAAAATCAGGTTTAACAGTGATAAATCTAGAGTAAAACATTTGACCCCTGAACAAGAGTTTATAGATTCCATTTATAGCAATGAATCTAGGGCACATGGTATTAATAGATAAGTCAGAAATAATACCCTTTTGTGATTAAACAAGGAAATTCAAGAGAGGCAACTTGAACATGTATTGATAAAAACAATTTTCACTCATTGACTTTTGATTTTTCGAAGGGTTACAGCAATTTGATTTTCACATTTGAATTTCAGAACTTGAACTAAATGAATAGATCAATGGCATTTATGCTGTTGACATTAGGTGTACACCTTGATCAGAGGCAGGTACCCCCAGTTACTAGGCATAAACTACTAGACCTATTTCAGATCAGAACCCACAAAGGATAGTCTTTACTTTTGACATTAAGGGTACACCTTGATTAGAGGCCAGTACCCTCAGTTACTTGGTGAGGACTCCCCCTATAGATTTGACCCTTTGAACAGAGATATTCTGAAGCACTTCATGACTATGAGTTCTCCTGCTTCATTGGAGGAGATCACAATTTCTCAGTGCAGTTCAGCCATTGCTCTGTCACTATATTCAGTTCATAGCATTTATGATCTTATTTACTGTTGCCCTTATCTCTTTTAGAGTGATTGTTTAAAAAACAGTACACACTCTTATTCACCTTTTCTAGAAATTTCCAGATCAACACATTAGGCATTACAAAAACTTTTTCTAATCTTACCATGAGACAAAGATTAAGAGCTATAAGAGTTTTTCTTTTATCTCAGATTCTGAACGCAGACATTTAACTCTCCAATTTATAAAGGTTAAACCTTTAGTTACTTTCAATTTATAAGTGTGATTCTTATAAGTAAACAGTTGCAATAATCACCATTCAATGTACTAAACCAGATGCAAAGCTGTTGTTTAGTGAAAATGATGGGGAAAGGATAGCAATTGGCAATATGGTTCAATGAGCAACTGATGTCAAAGAATATGAATCATTTGAATGAGAACACTGAGAAGTGAATAGGATTCAATGAATTGAATAGAACTCTCAGCTCCCCCTGACATCATGATGCAAGAGATATGCTATGCACTAGGCTGTTCTACATGCAGACTATGCAATAATGAAACATGAGGTAATTATGTAATCAATTTAAGTTTATGCATCTAACAACAAGCATGCAATGCATTGACATAAGGTCTATATAGTGCATCAACTGTATACACTAAAGAAGCATTCAAATTCAGTTCAACATATAGCAAGAGAAGAGCATCAGATATATGCAGAGTAAAACTCAGTAGCTGAGTCTGGAATGCAGATTGATCAGCTAGACAAGAGAAGATCATACATCAAACAAGCAAATCAACATGAAATTCTCATTTTTCATGCTCACAATTTCAGATAATGGAATTTAAAACATATTTCAGAACTGACCTGAATTGAGTCCTGGGGTTTTCTTTTTGAGTGCCTTGGTTAACCCCTTTTATTTCTCCCTCCAAGGCACACCTGCAGCAAGTCAATCAATTTGATCCTGCAGGGACCCAAGCAGTCTTGGGTCCTGAATTTACCCTGACACTCCTATCAGGTTTTCTCAACAGATTTTTCACATGTTTATCATCAAATTCCATCAGATAGCAATTATTTATGGAATGACCAAGCTGACCACAGTAGTGGCATGATGTAGCAGTTCTGAAGTTTATTTTATGCACATTCCTATGAGTAGGAGTTCTAAGTGCATATGCATGAACATGTTTATTACCAGAATTAAAATTCTGTTTACCAAAATCATCCAGCCAGCAATCAGCCGCTCTATGACCTGGCTTCCCACAGTTAAAACATGCAAGTTTTTCAAAATATTTTGCAGGGAATTTAAAAACATGGTGTTGGGTCCCGTGAGGTGTAAACGGATCTAGAAGGGGGGTTGAATAGATCCTTTCACAAGTTTTGGCCTACTTAAAAACTCGTAGCTAGCGGAAGCTTAAATCACTCTTATAAAGTGAATGAATCACTTAGGCACAATGCACATCGAAATTAAGTAGAGTGGCTCAAATGAAAAGACTTGAATTACAAGCTATAAAACGTCCACACTTCTTTAAGTGAATTACAAAGCATAACACATAGATGAACATGCAATAGCTTGCAACAACCGTGTGTGTGTGTGTATGCTGTGTTGATCTCTCAAAGTGCATATGTGTGTGAGCAATATAACCAAGTGTGGAAGCACACGAACCTGCGAATGGGGTTAGAAGATATAGAGCAATCACACAAAATAAACAACCCACAACACAGGGATTTTAAGGTGGTTCGGTTGCAACCCAGCAACCTACGTCCACCCCTCACCAAAACCCGGTGAGGCTTCCTTGCTGACTCACAGCTTGACCTGGGGACACGCCCCAAACCACATAATAGAGAAAACCCTCTTTCTGTCTTCCTACACACAAAGCCGGCAGGGACGGCTATACCGCAGATCGGAGAACTCCCGATTGCCTTCCTACTAACCACCTGGTAGGGACGTCAACCGCAAATTGGAACACCCTCCAATTGCCTTCCTACTAACCACCTGGTAGGGACGAATCACAACTTCAATGTTTAACAATATTGAAAGTAAAACAGATGTGAAGTAATTAAAACAAGAGATTGAGTAAGAAGGAATTGGCCCTTGTATCGATATGCTTTGTTGATCAGCAGCAGGGATCTCTTCTTCTTGCAAATCAATCTTCTTGTAATCACCCTTGAATGGATGATTGTTCTTCACAGAGTACTGTTCATGTGAACAGTAACTGTTCTTCCAATCTCCTCTCTTGATCTTCTCTCTTTGATCTCTTTGATTGATGAAGAAATGAATAGATGCTACCTTGATCCTTGCTTCCTTCTTCACAGATCTTGGAAGATGATTTCTTTGATATGAGCTTGAATACCTTGGATTGGATGAAGATGTTCTTCACGGAGTACTGTTCACGTGAACAGTAATTCGAACTCCTCTTGCTTTGAACACCCCTTTGAAGCCTCCTTTGATCTTCCCTCTTAGCCTTACTTGCTTCTACTCTTTCTTGGAGGATGCTGGATTGAGATATGAGCTTGAATCACCTTGAGTTGATGGAGAGGATATTGGATGTAGCTTTGATCTTCTCTTGATCCTCTTGAATTGATGAAGAGGTGTATGGATGTAGCTTTGATCACCTTTGCAAGCCTTGATTGCTTCTTGCTTGATTGGAGGTTGCTTGGCTTCAGATCTCACCTTGAATCACCTTGGAAGGATGAAGAAGTTCTGCTCGAAACACTGTTCACGGAGGTGCTACAATGCTCTAGAAATGGCCTCCCTTGATTCACTTCATCAACTCCATCAACTAGGGTTTCTAACCCTCTTGTAATGGTTTTATAGACTTTGAATGGTCTATAAACAAGCCCCAGACCAGATCCACAAATCATGGGAAGTTAGGTGAGGTTTGATTAAACAAAACCATGGAAAGGGGCTGGCCACGAGGTTGATTTCGAGGTCAAACATGGTTGGCTCGGGGCTAGCGGTCGACCTACAGCTCTTGGCGGTCGACCGCCACTGAAACACATACAACCGGGCGATCCCTGGGAAAACCGGTCGACTGCCACTGGCTGGCGGTCGACCGCCAGCTGCCAGACCTGCAGCTGGGCGGTCCCTGGCTGGGGCGGTCGACCGCCCCTGTGCTGGCGGTCGACCGCCAGCTGGGCAGAACCGGGTTCACCCCGGGTTGGTCGGTTAGCCGATCTAACTCCGCCGCTTGACTTCTTTTGCAGCCCATTCATGTCCGTGGCATCTCGCTTGATAGTCTTGAACGTATCAACGCAGTCTTTAGCTTTGGATTCTCTTGGCTATACTTCTTTGTGCATTGACCTTGGATTTGGAACATGTAAACCAAGTGTTTGAACCTTGATCATCTTGGATGAATGCTCGGACCTTGTAGAAGCTTGCTTCCTTTCTTAGACGCGTTCCTTTCATCGTGCCAACTTCATTCCAGTCATTCACCATCCAATGGTTTATCACATGACAAGAGTTCTTCTTCCTTAGCTTTCACCTTGACATCTTCACTCCATTTCTTTTGGCTTAGCTCAACGAGCTTTCACCTTTGACATATGGCTTATCTTGTTGAGCTTCTATCTTGCTGAGCTTCCACTTTGTATCTTGAGTGATCTTTTGCACTTGCATCTTGAGTCTTGAGTGATTTGTTGCACTTCCTTTCCACTTTGCATCTTGAGTGATCTTGGCGCCTTTGGATCTATCTTGATTTCTGTGCGGCCAATTGGTTAAGCGTTGCAAGCCATTCTTGATATGTTGAGTTGGCAATATGATGACCTGAAATGTATGCAAATGGATTTTATCAAATGCATAGCAAAAGCATAATAAATAGCAAAATGACTCTAAGGACATACATCATCAAAGCACTAGAAATGAGTCATAGTTGAGTCATAGTTGGAATCACATCAAAATAATAGAACCAATCATTAGTTGAGTCATAGTTGGACATCATCAAAACAATAGAAACACTCACGTTCCACACATGCCCAACTTGAGCACAACATTCTCCCAACACATGGGAGTTAACATAATTCTTCTGAACATGCCAACAGTCCTTGACTGTATGGCCATACTTCCCACACTTAAAGCATGCTGAAGTTCTTCTACCAGAAGCAGTTTTATTTGCAGGGAGATTTACAGGTTTTAAATTGACTTTCTTTCCCTGAGCATGCCAGCAATCTGCAGCAATGTGGCCAAACTTCCCACAACAAAAATAATTTAGATTCTTTTTCCTAGAATCATGGTTTCTAGCATGAAATTCTTTAACATTCAGATTACCATTTTTCTGATCAGACAGAACTTTTCTAGCATGCTTTCTATCATCTTGTTTCATCACAAAACACTCACTCATACAGTGTCCATGCTTACCACAATAATGACAAGAACAAGAACCATTAATCTTCTTTAAAACATAGCACTTATCAGATGAGTTTTTGGCATGCAGATAGTTCCTTTGAGTTTTGGGGGTTTTCTGATTTTTATTTCATTTTTGAATTTCATGAGCAGCAGCTTCTTTCAATGATTTATTTGAGGGACCAGCTACTTTAGAACTCGGCACAAATGTGGTGTATAGCAGGTTCCTAATACCATTCTTAATTCCAAAGCTACTTTCCACCTTTTCACTTTGACTACTCACTTCATCTTCCAGAAACATTTTCATCTTGCCTTTATCCTTGGCCAACTTAGATGAAGTACTATTCAGCTCAGTAATTTTATTTTCCAAGGAAATTATAAGATTTTCTGAATCAACTTTCTCCTTCTCATACCTAGCCAGTTTTTCTTTTAACAGACAAAGTTCTTTTTCCAAATCAGCAGTCTGTATTACAAAGCTAGTAATTTCTTCGTCACTGCAATTGATATACTCTTTCAAAATAGATTTTTCTTTTTCAATTGTCATCCATCTTTCAGTGAAAACAGTATTCAGAACCATCAACTTTTTATTTTGATCTTTCAAGTGGACATTTTCTTCATTTAGAGATTTGATTTGTTCCTTTTGAAAACTGTCATCAGAATCAAAATCATTAATCATGTCTTCGAGAATGGCACATGCTTTACAAGAAATATCTTCACTGAGGAGTTTGTTTCTAAGATCTTCATTCTCAGATTTCAACTTGTTCAACTCATCTTTTTCTTTACTCATGTCAGATTTCAAGTTTTCATTTTCAGCTTTCAGACTTCTAACCTCATGCAACATTTCTTTTCTTATTTTTCTCTTTTCAGATTTCAGTCTATCATATTTATTTAATAAATGCTCATTCAATTCAATCATATTTTCCAGAGAAAAATTATTAGTATCAGAGTTTACCTGTGATGAAGTGTCCTCCTCATAATCTTCGTCTTCTTCTGTTGCCATGAGACAATTCACTTTATCATGGGTTCTGCTGCTTGCTATCATTTCGACCACTTTGGAGGCACTGCAGCAATTGACTACACTTGGAAACTTGTCAGTGCTTATAGCCCTTTGAGTTAGCTCTAGGGCCTTCTGATTATCAGAGAATTTTTGTCTGTCTGAAGTTTTCCATAAGGATTCATCCTTTGGAACTTCATAGGAACTGTGTGCAATGACTATCCACAGATCTGGATTAGTTTGCATCACATATTCTCTGAACTGATTAAACCAATTGTAGAAACCCGAACCTTCAAACTTCGGAGGACCAGCAGTGAGTTTCATGCTTTAGACAGAATAAGAGTTCTAGGAAGAACACTAATTAAGCACAATGAATCAACTCAAATAACACCAAAAACAGACGAGCAAGGCAAAGCACAACTCAATGAAGCAACACACGATTTCAAAAGACCCACTCTGAAATGCACTAAACACTAGCAGGATCCTCTGCAGATTGTTAGATCTGATAGATCAGAGACCTGCTCTGATACCAATTGTTGGGTTCGGTGCTAGTATTCAGAGGGGGGGGTGAATGAATATGGCCTATAAAAACTTTCACCCAATTGACATATTAGGCTCACTAACTATTTAGAATGCTAACTAGACAGATTTATCAAATCTGGAAGACTAATTAGCAGATGCAGAAATAAACAAACAGATAGTGAGCACTCTAACAAGACAAGTTAGACGAACTATAGCTCAATTTGAATTTCAATTACTTAACAGATTAAGACACTCTAAGAGAGCTAATCAACTTTTCTGCTCAACCAGAAAGCCAACACTTAGTGCGCCCCTAATCAATCATCTACCGAAAGCAAACCACAAATATATCAAACCACTGCACAATGGGTTTTTTAGGTGGTTCGGTCCAGCAGACCTACATCCACCCCACACTCAAACCGAGTGTGGCTTCCGCTGACAGCTTGAACAGCTGGGCATCACAGCTTGCCTTACAATCGCTGGGCAACACAGCTTGCCGTCCGAGGAATCCTCCTCGCCCCGCTGAGCAACACAGCTTGCTGTCCAGTGGAATCCTCCACTGCAAACCGCTAGGCAATACAGCTTAGCCGTCTAGAGGCAGCACCTCTGCAATCCGCTGACTCACAGCTTGAACAAAGATGTAAAATAGAAAATAGAAAAGATGGAAACACAGCAACTAAAGGCTGAACAATGAAGCACGAAATATAGCTCTAACAATGAGCAACCTCAGATCTGGTTTTGAACCAAAGATCTGAGGAACGAACTCCTTCTCTTTCTCTCTCTCTCTTCTTCCCTCGATCTCACTCTCTTTCTTCACTCTCTCTCTTTCTCCTTCTTCTCTGCTCCACTTCTCTTCCTCTCTCGATCTCTGTTCTCCTTATCTCTCTCTTTCTCTTTTTCTTTTCTTCTACTGGATCGTGGAAGCTCTCTTTCCTTTTTCCCTTTTCTTCTCTCAGCTTCTGCTCTCTGGCTTCTTCTTTGATCACGATCAGCCTCCATCTGAAGACGAAGGCTCCAATATATACCAGCAGCAGTAGGGAGATAGGGCGTGTGCTTCCCACGCGTTCCGTCCAGAAGATTCCTCCTCGGATCATGTGCTCAGCACCCACCTCGGATCACGTGTCAGGTGCCAGCTTCAGGTCACGTGTCCATTCATCAGTACGCTCAGCAACTGGAGTTGAGGTGGCGTCAACACACTTGCTCCAAAGGGTTGACGCAGCCTTCAGAGATCTTCAACCTTTTTAACTGCTGTGTCGACTCCATCAGCCTGCTGCGTTGACGCATCGATGATCCAGTGATCAAGTCTTCAGCAGATGGGCGTGATGTGTCGACGCTCTCAGCATGCTGCGTTGACGCATGGAGCTGCAGCATCGATGCTGCCAATGTACTCCAGAGGCTGCAATAAGGGATACTTGAACTGCTGCGTCCACGCTACTTGATCAATGCGTTGACGCACCAGAATAATCCACAAGCTTCTTTCTTGATTGTTTGAACTACTGCATCCACGCCACTTGATCAAGGCATTGACGCATTGGTGTGTTCCAGCAGCTGAAATTGGATGTCTTCATCCCTCTTGCGTTAAGGGGTTCATTAGCCTCTTCAATCCCTGTCAGTCAGATGAAACGAAGTCATCAGTTCTAAGTTTATGCATTGCATTGTATAGACTTTGTTGCCCAAATCATGAACAGTGCAAGCCACAGTTCAATGTATGAACTTTGCAAGTGCACTGGCTGTACAGACTTCAAGACTAATGTATGAAGCAAAGCAAGAGCTCTTTCAAAACAAATCCAATGCGTCAACGCATTGAGTCCACTGCGTCGATGCACCAGTTGACACATTTTATAGACCAGCTCTGGGACAGACCAGTGAGTTGACGCAATGATCCCATGCGTCAACGCATCATGCAATACTCATGCAAACTCATGCATTCAATGCTGTATATCAGACACAGTCCTATGTAATCATATCAGCAGCCATATTCAAAACACAATATCATAATGCACTGACTGTTTTGCAATCATCAAAACACAATAACATTGCTATCATCAAAATACAACATCAAATGCACTCACTGTCTTGCTATCGTCAAAACCAAATAGCATTGCTATCATCAAAGCAACATAGCACATGCTTGTGCCTAAGAGGCACAACAGAAGCCTCAGCTTGATTTACTTCTAGTGATGGAGTGGAAGACTCTCCATCATTTCTTCCACTGGCAGAGTGAACAATGCTGATAGAGTATTACACTACAATGTGACTGTTTTCTTCTTATTTCTTGGTCTATTCTTCTTTCGGCACCCGGATTCGATCGGCTTGTGCCCCCAGAAGAGGTCGGATTCAGCTTCCTTTTGCTCTTTTTCTGATTGTTCTTTGATGTCTAATCCCTCCAGCTGTTCCCAGAGGACGTGGTCTTTCACTAATATCGGTTTTAGCTCAGGTTGTTCATATTCATCAAGCTAGTTGATGTATTGCTGCAGGTGCCTCACCTCGAGGTTTACCTTCTCATGGGTCGGCAGCGGAGTCTGCTTCCTCCGGTTGGGAGTGAATATTCAGATAATTGGTGGTGAGTCTTTAGTGCGCCACACAGGGTTCATTGCTGGCGGGGGTTGCTTTGGAGTGACGCCCCGAATGGAGGCCCCCGACACTTCAGAGACTAATGGCCGTCTCTTGGTCTTGACTAGTACTGTCTGTCATCCCACCTGATCCTTGATGGGGGTAAGAAAGCATGCTTCATATGTATGTTGTGTGTAAGTTTCAGCAGCCTCTTCAGGCAATTGTTGATATAGGGAAATCATATTGACAGCAGGTCTCATTACTGGGGGCTCGTGAGGGCGTGGGGGATCCACCTGGTGCTCTCCCATTTGGAGCTCGCCCTTCTTGATCATGCTTTCCATAACGTCCTTGAAGACGTAATAATTCTCAATGGCATGTCCCAGTGCCCGGTGATATGGACAGAATAGGGGATCATCCTTCTTCGTTGCATCATAGGGTCTCTTGGGCTCAGGCAATGTTATCTTGTTGTATTTATATGCCCAATTAAATAAGGCCCCTGTCTTTTCTTTGGGAAATGAATATAACTTCTTCATTTTGTTCCTCAAGGAGACACCTTCTTTCGTTTCGATTGCCCCTGCTGGTGGAGGGGCACCTGCTGCTTTGGCTTTTGTTGTTTGCTGGTCAAAGGTATTGAAGTCAACAGTGTTTGCTTCAGTCGGCGTCGATCGCCGTTCAACAGCTTTCCCTTTCCGGGCAGTAGGAATATTATTTACAGGACGTCTGGACAAGAAGGTCTCGACCTCTGCCACCACACCGTTCAAACAGTCAAATGTCTTGATGTCTGTTCCAATAATCTTTTCAAGCATTTCCCTCCTGAGGTTTTGCTTGCATATTTGAACAACGTCTTCTTGGTACGGAGGCCGCTTGCATCTCATGGCCAGGATCCTTCATCTTTTGATATAATCCAGGGTCGTTTCATCCTACCTCTGTCTGGTGAAGTATAATTCTGCCACTGTAATCTCCCTTTCTGTGGCATGGCACCTTTCTCGGAACTTTCGCTGCATATCGGGCCAATCAATTACAGACTAAGCTGGTAGGCTGGAATACCACTCAAAGGCCAAGCCTGTGAGGGACGAGCGGAAAAACTTCAGCAGATAAGCTTCATCAGCAGCCAAGTCTTCCATGACTGTGGTGTAATAAGTAATATGTTCCCTTGGGGAGCCTTGCCCATTAAATTTTTTGAACTTTGGCGGCTTGTTAATGCCTGGGGGTAGTCTCTTTGTAGCATATTGTGGAGGATATGGTACCCGGTAGACATCAAAAGCCCTGTAATCACCATCAGCCCTCTCGGACAATTTCATTTCTATCATTTTTTCAACCATCAGCTTGTTCACCAAAGTAGGATCGACAGGCTATGGGTAGAAGTGTGCAGGTTGTTGTGTGAAAGGAGTTGTCATGACAGTGACATGTAAACCCGGCTGCACTCCTGAAGGAGAGGGTTGCACTGTTGGTTGTGGCAGGAAAGGTTGACATGGAGCTTTCCCGTGAGTTGCTTAGTGGGAGACGGCAAGTATTACCACCTCCGCAGAATTGAAGACTTCTCTTGCCGGTTTCGCATGCTTGGAAACAGGAGTTTGTTCATTTTTCTCATTTAATTGCCTCTTAAGAGACTCAATCTCTTGTTGATATCTTCTGAACATCATCAGGATGGTTGGGTCTAGAGATGTAGCCATAAGCATATCTTCTGTCATTTGGCCAGACGTCCCCTCAGCCGGGATCACGAATGACACATCTTCTTCTTCTGAAGTCACCACATTTACAGTTAAAGTGGTGATCTTTAGTGAATCATCAGAGGCTGCAAGCCTCTCTCTCGCCGCCTGGCCTCACCTCGTTACAGGTCCGGGCCTTCGGGCCAACTGAATGATCTCTTCGGGCTGGTCGGGTAGAGCACCATACCTTCCAGCAACTCCTACCATATTATAGGCAAAGACTTGCAGTTTTTCTTTTTGTCTCAAGACTCTTCTTCGGACATGACCAGGGAGGGTCAACTGATCAAATACAGATATCCTTTCTCTTTCTTCTCCCCGTTGCGGGGTATCCTTCGAACATCCGGCCCTTTGGCCGTCTTCAAACTCATTGGAGCCTGAGCACGAGACTCCTAGCATTATTTCTTCTTTGTGATCTCTTTCATCTTCTTCGGCGCCCATGGAGCGGAGCAATCTCTGTTGCCGTAGGGATGAGTTCCCTAGGCAGTGGAAAAAGTCTTGGACTACTGTACTCATTTCTTCCCGACTATGCCTCTACGGATCAGCTCGCGGCATCAGTCGCTCTTGTGTCTTCGGCTGATAAGCCAGCCTTGTTATTTGTGCAGCTTGATACATCTTCCAGGGATACCGGAATACATCTGCCTATCGGGCGCATGCCCTCGGCATGTGGGAAACAGGCATTGGAACAACTTCTTCTTTTTCTTCTTCTTTTCTCATCAGGACCTTCCTGCCCCCTCTCCTGGGGTGCATAACAACAGCTCCTGTCTTTGCAGGGGCTGGTGTTCAGCCCCGTGCTCTCTTAGGCATCCAGACTTGTTTGAATGTTGCCGGCTTAAGTGCCAGCGGCTTCTTTTCCTCTTTCTCCATGTTGGCCCTCCTGGTGGCCAACACTTGGAACTTGTTGTTGGTGGGGACTGCCGGAATGATGCTGTCGGGTAGTGCTTCAGTCGGGCGACCGTTGAGGTACACCCGCATTCCACCTATCAGCATGACCTTCCCCGATGTTGACAAACGTCCTTGGGGTGCAGCAGTCCGGTTCCTCCGATAGTTCTTCTTCTTCCTGCCAACAGAAGCAAGGACAGTGGTCCTTCTATCCATATGGTGGACATAGTACGAAAGAACGGTGTATGAGACAACAATCTTTCGATTTTCTTCTTCTCTGGCATACTTGCGGGTTCTACCGCGGCAATCTTCTCATCTTTACCGTCAACCTGGAGCAGGTCGACGAATGCAAGTCCCAAGCAGTTTGGGAATCCAACCGCCGGGGGCATGGATCCAAATATCGTTGGCACCGCCAGGTACCCATCACGAACGTGGTTGTCAATGACATGCTGGCCGAACTTGACAGAAATTAGTCTGGTTTCCATTTGAATTCCTGCAAGTAAGATTAACACACAGTCAGAAATTTTGGGGAGGCCGCCAGGCCTCTTACTTTGGCGAAAAGATGAAAGGAGACCTAGTCCCACCGGGCGTGCCAGCTTGTGGGGGTGGATTTATTTATTTTATTTATTTTAGTTATTTATTTATTTGATTGTTTATTTATTGATTTATTAGTTTATTAATCAGTTTATTAGTTAGGCGTGCCAGTCACCGGGATGACAATTTATTATGCACTCGATCTGACTTGGTCAGTCGATTGTGAAGTCCGAGTTGGGATCGGAAGTCCGTCATACCATAAAGGCTATGATGTTAATTACACCCTTCCAAAGAAGGACAACCCTTGATTAATCATCAAAGTAAGAGGGGCCCCGGGGGCAAAACGAGATAAGACTGCGAAGCTGACTTAATTTGCAGGATGTGAAATGCATGCATATGCTCATGCGATTTGATAGTTTTATTATGGTTCATCTGCCTGTTTCCCGGTACGGGGGCGGAGAACTTAGGTTCGAGAACCACTCTCACGCATAATAATGGCTTCCAATCGGGTATAGTCCGACCTTCAACGACACACTATTTGATATACTAGGAGCACAAGAGCGGATGACTTTAGATTTGTTTGATCACGTCGAGAATGTCGCATGAGGTAGACATGTTTATTCATCATGAAACTTGGCAAGCGTTAATAGAACAACAAGATTTATTAGAATGTTTCGACACTCTGCACCCATCTCTTAATCTCATCTATATGAATCACGGAATGAATCTGGCATCATGTCCCCTTGATCTTGGATCATACCAAGTGGGAATAGGACACCATCCACGCAGAGGCGAGATGGAACCCATGATGATCGAGACATATCGATGCCCGAGTAACACGAGGTCGGACCAAACTGAGACGGGTTAATCCGAGAGGCGTTTGATGTTTCTATTCCCTAGAGGGAGTCATTAGAAACCATGTAGAGGCAGAGCTCTTTGGATCCCAGAGGGGTTTGAAGCTGATATAGCGTACCGAAGATCAGAGTTCATTTCGGCAGCATCTCCCCTTGTTTTGGACTATGCCAAAAGGGGAGTACAGGACATCCATCCACGGGGTGCCGAGATGGAAGCCAAAATAAAGATGGGCGTAGCCCGAGATCCAAGAGGATCGTAATCCGACGGGACAGTGTCCACTCATCGTGGTATTGATTAATGTTCCCCTGAAGAGGCCATAGGAGAACATGCAGTAGCCGAACTCCATGGGCCAATAGGGTAGCGAAATGTAGGGGGGTTAACCCCATTGATTTAACTCTCATGGGCCTGAGTGAAAGACCGTTGCTCCTCCTCGGGATGATAGGATTTCATGCTGAGGGTGATAAAGCTCGGGGGCTCATGAGGGCATCGGCACGAGTGTGTCTCGGCACGGTTAGCATCGGCGCGACATAGAACCCAGGAAGGCATCGGCCTAGAGGGAGGTCGGCACGAAGATAAACTGGCGTGAGATTGGGGATTTGTTAGGGTCTCGACGCGCTAGAGGAACGGTGGCCAATCGGCGCGGTCATCACTCGGCGCAGAACCCGCGCAGAGAGAGAGCCGCATCGGGAGGCAATTAGGGCACCGATAGGAGGGTTTTCGAGGGTTTTATGAGGCTGAGGGTTTTTTTTTTTTTATCTGAAGGTTTTAGGAGGTTTTATTCAAGGGCTTGAGAGGTTTCATTCATGGACTTTGAGATGGCCAATGAGGATGGTTCTGGAAGAAATCACCCTGAGGAGAAGAGGGCTTTCACTCTGGAGCCTCACTGGGAGTCAGGTTACTGATCGAATTCTATGAACTTCGATTCGTACATATCCCTCATCATCTCACAAATGAGAAGCCATGAGATGGACTGTCAAAGGCTCTCATCATGATTGTGAGGTTGAGAATACAGAGACGATGCAATAGAAATCGCTCAGATAATCTGAGGGATGTGCATACAGTAGAACCAAATCTATTCATATTGGGTATCGAATACAGTAGACTTCAGAGAGGCAGAGAGGGAGATAACTCCAGAACCTCATGTTTCATTTCATTGCAGAGGACACATACATTCAGCACAGAAGGGAAAATTAGACTGCGAGAATCTAAATACAGATGATGCCCCTTGACAACAGGGCTACACTGGCATTTGATATCATCGAAGAACAGCGCTCAGAAGAAGACCAAAAGAAAGAAAATATATTCAAATAAAAGATGGGGAAGGGGAGAATATAGCCCCTTAGGGCATTTGACAGACTACCCTACCTTGAATCTTCTTCCTCGGGCTTCTGCAACTCTTTCTTTCTCTCTTCAGATCTTTTTTAGCAGGCCCTCAGGCTCTCTTCCTTTCAGTAGCTACTCTGGCTTTTATCTCCTCTGATCTCTTCTTCTCTCTTTTTTCTTCTGTCGAAGATAAGGGATTTTATAGAGGGCTGTCCCTCTTCCATCGGCACGGGCTCTTCCCGGCACGGTGTGCAGTCGACACGCTCGGACGTGGAGCATCTCGACGCGGCTTTCTATAATGGGCTCAGGCCCATCTACTCAATGCATTGGCGCCGATAGCACATATTCTGAACTAACAGGCCTTCATCTATTCAGTGCATTGCCACCGATTAGCAGAGATTCTGAACTAATGGGCCTTCTTCACTGGCCACATGGGCTTCTTAAAGTGCTCATTTGTTCTCTTTGTCACTTACTTAGCATCCGTCATCAACAGACATGTGTGAAGCTATGTGAATCCCATTTTACGAGCATCAAAATATTCTGAGGATCCTCTTCAGCAGACAGATGATTGCCCGAGGGTTAACGTAGTCTTAATCAACCTGACTATCTGAATGATAGTCATGCTGGACAGCAGCTTGGCCAGTAATGGCTTTAGCCAGACAGAGTGTGAGGTGTAATGGATCTTCTTCTATTCTAATTTTCATAGCTTCCAGGGATGGCATAGGAGCTGCACTCTTGATTGCTCTTTGAAGCCCTAAGCTTGCTTTGACTTCTTCTTCTATCTTTATATATTTTAGGTGTCAACAGCTGCTTGGTTTACCGACTTAAAGGGAGGTTAACTTCACCATTGAACTCAAGCCTAGAGCAGCACCTGTGTCAATAGCTCCTTTCAGGATGTCCCCCACGGAGTTGAAGGAGTTGAAGAAGCAACTTCAGGAGCTACTGGAAAAAGGTTTCATTCGACCTAGCACATCCCCTTGGGGTGCACCGGTCTTATTTTTCAAGAAGAAGGACGGTTCCCTCAGGTTATGCATCGACTACCGGTAGTTGAATCAACTTACCATCAAAAATAAATATCCACTGCCGCGTATTGATGAACTATTTGACCAACTTTCTGGCGCGGAGTACTTCTCAAAGATTGACCTCAGGTCGGGCTATCATCAACTGAGGATCAAGGAGGAAGACATTTACAAGACTACTTTCCGAAGCAGATACGGACACTATGAATTTATGACTGGAAAAACTGGTCGACCTTCGTTCATTTTTGATTGCTGGAAAAACTGGTCGACCGACCCCTGTCTGTTGGTCGACCGAACTGTTGAAAACATGCAAAAACGAGTTGTTAGCCTAGCAAATCATATCCATATGACAAGAGCTTCATGTCATCATCTAATCCATTAATTTTTGGGTTTGATTTAGCTTGGTTTATGCATTTGGAAGGCTCAAAACATTTGAATATTTGTCATTACATAAAATGGCCCTAAACATGTTCAATGCTCGCTCTTGAAGATTATTCATGGAATGCATTTATGAACAATACAAAAGACCTATTGAACCTTTATTGCAAACCACATTCAAGCCAAAAAGCTTCATGTTTAAAATGCATGAGAAACCTTTGAAAGCCTAAGTATCATAGCTTCCAATCTATTGATCAAGGTTAAGTCAATACATCCATCAACAATCAAATCCACATGTTCAGGCATAAAAGAATCTTTTCACATCAGACCAAGTCAACTTCCCATGAAGGCAAGTCGACTTTACTTGCTTTACCAGATTTGAGACTTTCATAGCCTTGCCAAAGGTTCTTGAAGAATGTAGACATGGTTTACCACCTGTTTTAGTTGTAGATAGCAAGGTGGTTATCCATAAGTTTTTACCTTCCAAGCGACCACCATGAGGTTTGATCCTACAATTGAAGATAGTCAAGGTTAATACATCATGAGATGCACAAAGACTTTGTTCACAGTTAAAAGCTATGAAACCTCTTGGAAAACTAACAATTTTAACCAAGAATCAAGACCATATAGCAATGCATTTAACCAACATGTTTGAGCTTGCCTCAAAAGCCATTTGCCATCTCAACCATATTTGAACAACAATATGAATGTACACTGACATCAAGAACATGTGCAAGCAAACATAAAGTTTAGTTATCATCAAAAACATATGCTCAACAATCTCCCCCTTTTTGATGATGACAAACTGTATGATACAACAACATTACACAGTTATTCTTCTCCCCCTATCACACACAAACATGAATCTTTCTCCCCCTTTGACATTATCAAAAAGTTGGAGGAAGTCAATGAAGTTCAAATTTCAGCAAGATAGATTGATGAAGCAATAATAGCCCACTTCAGAAATACAGATGAAACAATAGCAAAGCATGCATAAGATGGTTTATGGAATGACTTTGAGACATCAAATGGTTTTCTTTAATTTGTAGATTGTTTTTTTTTAGTTTTCTTGTGATACCAATTGTTGATACCAAATGCATGAAACTCAACACATACAAGTGATGATACATCAAATGAGTTTCTTTGATTTTCAAATTTTCAGATTTTTAGTTTTCTATTGAAATGCATAAAGCTAGATGCTTACAAATGTGGACACATAAATGCATGCAATGCAACCAAACATATACATATATATACATGTAGCACAACTCCCCCTCTTTATTTAAAGAGATGGAATGGGTGTACGAAAAGTGCATGTGAGTAAAAACATCTGAAATGTTCAAGTATAACACCTAGGAGATTGTGCAAGCACACGGAAGAGGAATCATGTAAAATCCAATGTAGTCAATCAATTTTCTGAATACATATTAAATCAAATTTCTATATGTGTAAGTGAATAACATGAAAATAGATTGTTGCTATATGAATATTCAGATTTTTAGATCAACATAATGAGAGATTAAACAAATTGCACTTTAATTTATGAGAACAACGTATTAGAGGCTACGCTCTACCTCAATAATTTTTCATTCCAAAGTTGTCAACAAATTCATAATTTTTCTTAGAATGATCAGTTTCAAATAATTCCTTTTAACGTGAGGAGACACATGGAGCTCATGCCAGAATCCCCGGTTATTCAGAATATTGAACCATTTCACTTCATTTTGAACAGAGTTACTTTAGTCAATACTTTTCAGAAATGAACCACATCACGTCTCAGGTGTCGTGCATCCAATTTACTCAGTGAGACTAAGCATTGCTCTGCCTTTCATCTTGTCATAATTTTTTCCATAAAGATAGGTATGAAACTTTTTCCTCAACTGCCTCTTCAACATACATGCATCAAGTTTAATATCTCTAGAGTGTTGAAAGGAAATTCCTATATCCTTATGTTTAACACTCATTTTCACATATTGTGCAAGAAGTGTGCGAATTTGATTCAACATGTATACTGAAAATTTCATGAACACATAACAGTGCAACTCCCCCTAAATAGATGCACTTATCAAATATTTACTCCCCCTGAGTGTATGACATGAAACACACAAATAATCACTCAAATGCAACATTATTTATCAAGAAAGTATAAGGTCATAGAAATTTCAAAGGATGGAGTTGAATAGCATATATATCATGCAAGCACATAATGGGAGTATATGTAATATGCAATGTAAAATGAAAAAATATGTAATTTCAGTTCTTGAATTGTTGGCCCCGATAATATGATATCATTGTTGGAAGAATTCATTTTAGCATTTATGCAACATGAAATGTTCAAAATGATGCATTTCAAGATATGCATTATATGCATGCTGAAAATGCCAACTATGCAACAAGGCACACGATGAGCTTCATCTTTCAAATGCACTATGTGAATGATATGCAGATATGATATGCAAATATGTAATGTGATATAAAATTTTATATTTTCATTTGAAAGTTCTAAATGCATTGCAAAATTTAACATGGGTGCAAAAACATAAGTTTTTAACTTTTTATTTGAATGAACTAAATGCACTTAATACATGAATTCTAATGCAATGCAACCTATAATAATATGACAATGCAATGCAAGATGCAAAAGCAAGATGCAAAATGTCACACTTTACAAGAAAGCAATCAAATTTGAATGATGAGCATGGAACGTTTTTCATCACATGAGCTTAATATATAAGAGTGCGGAAATCATTTGAAGCATGTAATGCAATCTATTTATTTTCAAAAATTATTCAAGAATAAATTTTCAATTACTTTTCAAAGTTTTGAAGTCATTCACAATAGGAATTGACATTTCCATTGCAGTACTCTTCACATCATTAAGGATCAATTTCAAAAAAATTAAAGCAATTCATCACAAGCATGTTGCATGTTACAATTGGAGGTCCCCAGTCAATAGAAAATGAACTAGTATTCATTTCAAATTATTTAGCTAGCAAAACTTCCCCTTAACAAATTCATGAATTTCAGAAAGTTCAGTGAAAGTGCAATGTGTTCTCTAATGACATGGGGCTAGCTATCAAGGGAGCACAGAATAGCATGAGAAAAGTTCATTCAATGCCAAACATTCGATTTCTTCGAGTTCTGGTACGAGGCGGAGAACATTGGTCCAAAGACCAACTCACGCATAGTGAGAGTTTTCAAGTGGACGTCATCCACCTTTTCATTACTCAGTATTTGATATACTAGATACTCAATTAAGCTCAAATGTGCTCAAGCAATTCAGATTGAAAGATGTTCAATAGTCAACATAATCTTCAAGATTTTCAATTCCATTCAACCAATAAGCAAGTTAGATACAACAGAATGGAGGAACAATCATTTCAGGTATGTAGAAGCAATACCTATCATCAGAACAACATCACCAAGTGCCACAAGCTACTGCAAAGATTTCCTATCAAATGGTTAGGCACAATAGTTGATCCAAAAGTCACATAACAATATCATGATCATTTCAGATGTAGCAATAGGCATGAGATGCATTTTCATAAAGATCAGTTAGAATTCACAATTCTAAAACATTCATTCAAAAACAAACTCTCTCTTTGTATGTGCATAATTTTCACAATTGATATTTTCTGAAAATCATGCATTATATGACTTAAATGAACAATTGACTCATGGTACCATGGCGGAGGTGCAAGTCCAAAGACTCTACTCACGTATGGTGATAAATTTTAGACATGGATGACCTACCCTTCCTCAGATCAACATTTAATATACCATGAAGTCATACAATGATGAAGGCAGGAGGGTTGCAGTGCATTATGACATGAATTCACATGTTCAATTTTTGCATGATAGAATGTGGAAACATATGTAAACTCAATGTATGCAGTGAAATTTTGATTTGAAGATTTTCAAACTCCACTTCAACAAGATGCTATATGACAAATGATATGCACATGGATATACAGACAACTATGGATGGAATGCATGTACAAACATATACTTTATCACATAAGATTTAGCACAAAACAAATCAAGACATAACACCTTTTTTAGATAAGTGAGAGGGATATCACTTGAGTGTTCAGATTTTAGTTTTTAGTTTTTCATTTGACCTGACTTATGCTGCTTGGCCCGTGTGTCTTACCTTCTTGATTGAATACATATTTCACGCTTCATATTCCCAAGGCACACCTGCAAAATAGATTTCTCATTTTGCATTCTTAGGTACCCAAGCCATCTTGGGTCCTTGTGGGTTAGCACTCTTGGCACGTGATTTTCATTTTTTGACAACATTGAAATCATCATTTTTTAAAAAGAAACAATCATGCATCATGTGCCCAGATTTTCCACAATAATCACAGCATGACCTTGAATACTTAAAAGCGTAAAGATTATTTGAAGCATGTGACTTTTTGTTCCAATGTTGTTTCCAATTGGCAAGTGGTGTGTTAAACATATTAGAGATCCTAGGTCGACCTTCCCTTGATTTTGGCTGAGGATAATAGGTCCAGAACACATGATGATTTGACACCATTGGTTGGTGGTGTTGTTTAGCCTGGGGGTGCGTCGACCTACCCTTGCCTTTTCCATTGTTTATTCTATTCCTGCATGCTTCCAAATCATCATTCTTCATAGTAAAATAATCATGCATGACATGTCCATGTCTTCCACAATAAAAACATGAGATTTTCTTTCTAGGTGGATGTGTGTGTGTGGTAAAAGTATTTTCAACATGCATAGTGGTGGTAGCAGCATTTTTGGATTTTTGATGCAAATTGATTTTCTGATTTTTATTTTCTTTTTGAATTAGTTGGACATAAGACTGCTTTGGGGGTGAAGTAGAGGTACTAGCTATATTTGAACTATGAACAAAAGAAGTAGTTAACTTATTTGCAAAAGACTTCTTCTTTACAGATTATAGCCAAGCCCTTCCCTTTGAGAATTGACTTTCATGCCCAAAAGTTTATCCAGATTATTTTGACCATCCATGAATCTAGATAATGAATTATACAAGTCCTGGATTTCACTTTCTAAAGATGTGATATGCAATTAAGTATTGGCAAGTTCTTCTTCACAAGTAGAAAGGCTGACATTCAACAGTACATTGGTAGTCTTAAGGCATTCAACTTCTTGTTTTAATTCATCCACATTTTCACACTCATCTACAGCCACATATTTTCCTATTTCTAGAACCAACAATCTTTCAGAAATGGCCATGTTCAATTCCTTCAGTTTCTCATTTTCTTTTACAAGTTTTTAATCATGCACAAGTTCATTAATCAAGATTTGATCATTGACCATTGAATTCACCTTTTCTTTCAGCTCTTTGTTTTCATTTCTTAAGGGACAAATTTGATCTTTATGAAATTCAATGTCAAACACATGAGTCTCAATCAATTCCTCTAAATGTGAACATTTTTTACTGGAGGAATCACATTTGTTTTGTTCAACCTTCTTTTTCAATTTTTTATTCACAGATTTTAACTTCTTATATTTACTTGCAAGCTCACTATATGCATCCAATTGCTCATCAAGGGATATATTTTCAGAATATGAATTTACCTCCGAGGGTGATCCATTCTGCTGATCACTGCCGTGATCACTCATACCTGCCATAAGACATTTGTCCTCATTCTCTTTATGGAATTCAACCAATCCATCTAGTATGTCCTTTGCGGAGCTGCAGCTGGAAGCAAAAGGAAAACTGTTAGCATTAACTACAGCAGTGAGCAAACTTAGAAATAAATGATTTTGATCATGTTTATACTCATAGTCTGCAGTCCAGACTGATTTGTCTTTAGGCAACTCATAAGAACCATGTGAGATAAGCTTCCATAGCTTAGGGTCATATGAGTTGACAAGACTGCACATTCTTCCTAACCACAACTCGAAGTTAAAGCCATCAAACACAGGTAGAGAATCCATGGAAAACACTTTGGTAGGCATTGATCTGGATCTTGCTCTAGATCGTTAGATCTATGAAAAATAGAGCCTTAGCACTGATACCAATTGAAGTTCTACGATCAATGACACCCAAGAGGGGGGGGGTGAATTGGGTGATTCAATATTTTAAGAAATTTTTTGCCCGATTTAAAACAGATGTGATAAAGTAGCAATTAGAAATTCAGATCTGTATAATTACAAATTAGATCTATCAAAATCTATCGCCACGATAGTTCTTCGGTACTAGATGGAGGTATGAATCTAAGGGTTGTGCTCACACAAGGTGCTATCGTCCTTACAAGATTGGCCTTGTCAACTCAAAAACACCTTTTGATATACCAAAGATCTATCTAGAGAGAAGATCTATAATGCTTGATCTGAAGAATCAAATGCGGAAGAACAACATGCATGAACAATCACACAGAATGGGGGTAGAAGAATTGAATTAAACCACACAGCTCAAACCACAAGACATAAGGAATTTTAAGGTGGTTCGGATGCAACGACGGCAACCTACGTCCACCCCTCACCAAAATCTGGTGAGGCTTCACTGCTAGAAAACCAGCACGGGGAAGACTCCCCAACACGGAGCAAAGCTCCAACACACACGGGAATAAATCCCAACACGGAGCAACACTCCAACACACACACACACACACACACACACACACACGGAGATGGAGTCTCCAACACGATCCGACGGCCGATCAACAACACCCACACACACTACAACAGATGTAGTACTCTAAACACACAAACACCCGGATCTAAATAGATCCACAATACACACGCAGATCTGAAGAGATCCACACACAACCATGAATCTGAATGAGACAACCCACACAACTACGGATCTGAATCGATCCACACGCAACTACGGATCTAGATCGATCCACATACACATGAATGTTTACGGATTACAAGGAACACAACTTTGAAGCACAAGACACTTAAGAGAATGAAACATAAAAGGAAGACTTCTGATTTAGGCTCCCCCTTAGTATATGATGTAGATCTTGAATGAAGCTTGAATCACCACTTGATTTCCACTTGATTGGCTTCATAATGATCTTCAAATGCTTAAGGTTTGATGAAGAATGGCTGGATGAAGTACTGTTCATGGAGTGTTTGCAGCAGCCTTCTTTCTCCCTTGATAGCCTCCTTTGAATCCTCTTTTAGCAAAATTGGGGTTTCTTGGCCCAAGAGTTGTTTTTATAAGACTAGGATGGTCAAGGGACAAGTTAGGAACCAGATCCACGTTTTTTGGAAAGTTGAGAAGCTTTTAGACCAAAAAGTCCAAGAAAGAGGCTTTGAATACGTTCATGAAACAAAGTCAAAATTGACTGCCTCGAAGGGTTCGGTCGACCGGAGGTAAGCAGTCGGTCGATCGGACTATAAAAAACTATTCACTTTTGATCCCTGGAAATTTTAGTCGACCGACCCATGCCCTTAGGTCAACCGAACTGTAAAAAATTGTTCATTTTTGATTGCTGGAAAAACTGGTCGACCGACCCCTGTCTATTGGTCGACCGAACTGTTGAAAACATGCAAAAACGAGTTGTTAGCCTAGCAAATCATATCCATATGACAAGAGCTTCATGTCATCATCTAATCCATTAATTTTTGGGTTTGATTTAGCTTGGTTTATGCATTTGGAAGGCTCAAAACATTTGAACATTTGTCATTACATAAAATGGCCCTAAACATGTTCAATGCTCGCTCTTGAAGATTATTCATGGAATGCATTTATGAACAATACAAAAGACCTATTGAACCTTTATTGCAAACCACATTCAAGCCAAAAAGCTTCATGTTTAAAATGCATGAGAAACCTTTGAAAGCCTAAGTATCATAGCTTCCAATCTATTGATCAAGGTTAAGTCAATACATCCATCAACAATCAAATCCACATGTTCAGGCATAAAAGAATCTTTTCACATCAGACCAAGTCAACTTCCCATGAAGGCAAGTCGACTTTACTTGCTTTACCAGATTTGAGACTTTCATAGCCTTGCCAAAGGTTCTTGAAGAATGTAGACATGGTTTACCACCTGTTTTAGTTGTAGATAGCAAGGTGGTTATCCATAAGTTTTTACCTTCCAAGCGACCACCATGAGGTTTGATCCTACAATTGAAGATAGTCAAGGTTAATATATCATGAGATGCACAAAGACTTTGTTCACAGTTAAAAGCTATGAAACCTCTTGGAAAACCAACAATTTTAATCAAGAATGAAGACCATATAGCAATGCATTTAACCAACATGTTTGAGCCTACCTCAAAAGCCATTTGCCATCTCTACCATATTTGAACAATAACATGAATGCACACTGACATCAAGAACATGTGCAAGCAAACATAAAGTTTAGTTATCATCAAAAACATATGCTCAACACCGGCTGCATTCATGCAACTAATGAACAACGTGTTCCGACCATATCGTGATCAATTCGTGGTCGTGTTCATTGATGATATCCTCGTTTATTCTAAAACAAAGGAGGAACACGAGGAACATCTAAGGGTTGTGTTGCGAACCCTACAGGAATTCCAACTCTATGCTAAGTTGAACAAATGTGAATTTTTGCTTAAGGAGGTTTATTTCCTTGGCCACATTATTTCTAAAGAAGGCATTACAGTAGATCCTTCTAAGGTTGAAGTTGTTAAGAATTGGAGCCGACCGAACACCGTATCTGAAGTTTAGAATTTCATTGGCCTGGCTGGTTACTATAGACGATTTATCAGAGATTTCTCCAAAATCGCCGCTCCTTTGACATGACTCACTAGAAAGGAAAATCCTTTCGAATGGACAAAGGAATGTGAAGAAAATTTCTTGGCCCTTATCGAGCATCTCACCACGGCACCTATACTGGCTTTGCCTGTTGAAGGTGGGGGATTTGAAGTTTATACAGATGCATCCGACATTGGCCTAGGGTGCGTACTCATGCAAAATGGCAAAGAAATTTGCTACGCTTCAAGACAATTAAAGCGACATGAGGAGAATTACCCTGTTCATGATCTGGAGCTGGCTACTGTCATTTTTGCCTTAAAAATTTGGCGTCATTATCTTTATGGGGAAAAGTTACTGTATATTCAGATCATAAGAGCCTGAAGTATCTCTTTTCTCAAAAGGAATTGAATATGATGGCAAAGGCGATGGTTGGAGTATCTCAAGGACTTTGACTTTGATATTCAATATCATCTAGGCAAGGCAAATGCTATAGCTGATGTAGTGCCCCAAAATTTATGTAATAATTTCTGAGTTATTTATAGAACTTTCTGAAATTTATAAGGGCTAAATAGACTAATAAAAGGATTATTAGATTAATAAGTCATTATAAGGCCCAATTATGTTAAATAATTAACCTAGCTTATTTAAATAAAATCTAAAAGGTTTAAGGACCAAGCCCATTAAGTTTGGCCCATATTCTAGAAGGTTACATAGCCTATTTATGTATTTTAAGGATAAATACCATTTTTATGGATAATAATATGGATAATTAACAAAAGAGTTTGATTGATGTTGAACTCTGTGCACGTTGGATGTAGAGGTCTATCGTGCGACCGCCACAGCCATGTAACACACCAGTGTTGATGCGTTACATCCTGTCAGTTCTGTGAAAGAAAGAACGAGCAAAAAGATTAGAACTTTGAGATCTTATCTACAAGAGATCGACTTGGGAGAGTTTATAATATTACTAAGGACTCTTAGGGATTAGGTTCTGGCAAATTAAGGACTCTAGAATCAATCTAATCTTCAAAACCTTATAAATAGGACCTAGTTCTGAACTGAGCGACCCTTACTTTTGGCTCGTGAAGAATCAAGGTAAGGAGATATAATTTCGGGTAAGTTCTTTAGAAGATTTTGTTTAGTATACTTTAGACTAATAGTTCTTCAAATTTCATGTTAGGAGATCATGCAACCAATAAGATTGAAGTTTCTAAAGTTGCTGGTTCGACCATAATAACTTAGGATTCAGAGCTAAAGACCCCTGAAGATCGAGAGATTAGGACGTCTAAACGAGGTAATTAGAATTCAATCCTTTAGAACTTTTTGTTCACCTTAGTTTCATCTTCGTACCCTCAAAATTTCACATCTTTAGGACAAGAGGTTGGAGAGATAGAGCAGCAGAATTCACTGGAAAATCGCTGGAAAAGGAGAGCTAGGGCTCGAATTTCAGACTCAAATTAGAAGCTTAAAACTTAGTTAAGAGGTAGGTTATCTCATGATTGGTAAAAATATCTTGTTAGGGATAAAAGCCCTCTGATTGTACTTGATTTCATGCATTATAGACTATGAATTCCATGTTTTAGTGGGTTCATGCATACATACATATTCTTAGCCCTAATCAAAGATCAAAGATATTATCTTGTCAATTCACTGCAACCTATGCATCTAGATGACCTTTACTTTATTTTGTCATGATTGTGCTAGTTAAATCTTTTCAAAACATGACATGGTTTCAAATCATAGGCTTTTTATTTCATTATACTGTTAGTAGGGACTCTGACGCACCATACTTAGACCGTCACAGACTGTAACGGCCTTACGATAAGCCGTCACACTCTCTGTTGTATTTAGATTACTCTGTTGTCTCTGACGCACCATAGATGGAGCATTACATTACTGTAACGGCCCCTCGATAGACCGTGAAAATCACTGTGACACACCCATTCTAGACCGTCAGGGTAATCGTAGACAGAATTGAAGATCAGTCAAGTTAACTTATAAATAAGCCTAGTTATCTAAGTTTTGACCTAATTTCATGTCTCTAAGATTATCTACTGATTCATGATAGAAATTGCATAATTAAGGTATCTTAAGTTAATTTAAGTTATGTTAATTTCATATGCCAAAATTCTATAGTTTTATATCTAAATCATGATTTTTCAAAGATGTATTGATGGAGTTTTATCATGATTTCCTATTGTTACACATCCTCTCTCTACCAATAGAGTCATTTCTCTAAGTACATGGCACATATTCCGGTATGTTGTCCATTAGTTCACTTTGCACTATAGGAACATTATTCTTAGACATGAGGACCTCTTTATTGGATATTCCTTCTAATGGATTAGGAAATCTTGTTTCAAGGCCTCCGTAATTCTCCGCGAGCCTGGGATTCCCACTAGGACGCCGAGTTGGTTGTACCATTAAAACCCAAGTGATTAGATTACACTCGATGTTTCTGGTTTCAGTAGTGTAACGGATCTATATTGGACCGTCAGGTACATGTAACGGCCCAATATACGATCGTCACATTCAACTAAGTCCGATTTCTTGGTTTGGGATTCAGACTAATATAACGGCCCAATACTGTAGCATCACATCATGTAACGGCACAGTACACGACCGTCACAATGCTTGAGTATTTTAACTTGAGGTTTGACCAAGGGTTGATATTCCAAGGTTTCTAGATGGACTCTTGATGATCTAGAACTTATCATATTGATCAAGAAACCTAATATAATGAATGAAAGATAAAGAATGTACCGTTATGCTGCCGATTTATTTCCATAAGCATAACATAGTATAAGTCATTCTTGATTTCTCATGATTCTGATTGAAGCATTCATTCATTGAGTTATTGTTATCTAGAGCTTGTTAAAATTGTACATTCTTGGCCATACTTTATTGTTACATGCGTGGAAAAAGCTTGATTTATACTTGAAGATGCGATCGAGCACTGATTGTGTTCAAGGGCTCTATGCTAGTCCCCTCGGCTGATTGTCGAAAATATACTATTATAAACCATGGGGTATGATGCTACTGGCGTCGCATTGCGCTGTGAGTACTTTCTTTATAAATAAGTGAAAATCCACAACACAATACAGCATGATTGATACTTGACTTTCTTGATATTCCACAGAAATTCACGAAGTACTTGCTCATAAGCAAAAGATACTGGAGTGATTATTATGTGGCTTGCTAGTACATTCTCGTTACATTCTTGTTCATGAAAGGCCATATCATGTTCTTATAACATTCTTGCTAGTTCATACTTGCTCTCATTCTATCTTATATACTTTGATTTAATCGCATGATTGATCGCATTCGCATGATTTTACCTTAATTCTCTAGAGCTAAAATGTTAATTACTTTAATGATGCCTTCATGTTGATGCGAAGATACCTACTGGACAAGTGTGCTCATTACCTATTTCCATTCTTTTTCAGGAAATGGAAGTGATTCGGGTTCGGATTCGGAATGTTCAAGTAGCGGATCCGAGAGTGAATAAAGAATGAGCGAAGACTTAGGAAGTTTACATTATTTAGATCGAGTCTATGTAATTTCTTATTTCTTGAGTCTAGCATGATGGAAGTTGAATTAGTGGTTATATTCGAATATTGGATTTGATTATTAATGAAAGTTGAAGTTGAGTAAATATTGTGTGATTGCATTCTTATGTGTGATTGCCTTGCGCTCTGATCGTTCTTGCTTGCAAGAGGCTTACCATGCCGGCTATTCGCGTTCCTCGAGCGAGTCTTCCACTGTAATAAAGGCTCGGGTCGTGACAGTTAAGTTGGTATCAGAGCCTAAGTCTCAGGACTTAGGAAGAAGAATCATGTCATAGGATAAGTCCAAGGTTTAAGGACCCCAACCTATGAACTAAGGAAGAAATTTCCACACCCATGTGAGAATTGGGTAGAACCCGGGATAAGATAGTTAATTAGCTTTAAGATTAATTTTCTTTCCAATTCCATGAGAAATAACAAGTTTTTATTTTTCTCTCAGGTACCCTATTATTATTATGGCTCATCGCGTAAATTGGGATGGCATGCAACAAACTGTTGCTGGCCTCACTCAGGCATTACAAACCATGGCGCAAGCTGGCGTAGGAGTAAGGGCTGGTGATTTACATCACAACTTTCGGAGCTTAAACCCTCCGCGGTTCTATGGTTCTTCTAATCCAGACGAAGCAGAGAACTGGATAGACGAAATGAATCGTATCTTTGACGTTATCCAATGCACCGATCAAGAGAAGGTGCGTATCGCAACCTTCCAACTCAACAAAGATGCCCGTACATGGTGGAAGTCGGTCCCGGCACCTTCGGCTGATGCACCTTATACATGGGGTGGTTTTCTTACCCTATTCCGTGCCAAGTACTTTTCAAAGCACGTAAAGGAACGAAAGGCTATAGAGTTCGCCGCTCTTCGGCAAGGAATGATGACGGTGGCCGAATATGAACTGTAATTCTCAAGGCTTGCACCTTACACACCGCATCTTATCAGCACCGATTTATTGAAGGCTAATCGGTTCATGGACGGGTTACGGCCCGATTTCATTCAGTAGCTCGGAACCCAAAACATCCATACTTATGTGGAAATGGTTCAACGAGCATATTTGTGTGAAAGGACTTTAGAGAAGGTCAAGAAATTAAAAGGGAAAGGAGAAGAGTCTAGCTGACGCTCAGATCGGCGTTATAAGAAGGAAAAGTTCAGCATCGCGGAGCCCTACAAGAGCCGTGATAGTAAGAAGAGATCCAGGAATGGGAATGGTGGAAGTTCCCATAAGCAAAAGAAAATCAAGGAGGAGGAGCAAGTTGCTACAGCTTGCCCGTTTTGTGAAAAATTTGGCCATTCGGCTGAGGAGTGTTGGAAGCGCCTTGGCGCTTGTTTACGTTATGGAAGCAGGGAGCATCGCATGCCAGATTGCCCCCTTATGAATTACAATTATCTGGTGGAGGACATAGGAGGCAGGCTCGCCTCAATGCCATCTTAGAAGAAGAGGAAGCGCCCAGGGATGGTGGGCTTATGGAAGGTACTCTTCAAATTTGTTCTCGTCCTGCATTTGTGCTATTTGACACTGGTGCCTCTCATTCTTTTATCTCCACTACTTTTGCAAAAACATTATCAATTGCATCAGTTCCCTTACCTTCAGATCTCGCTATTTCCACACCTTTAGGTTCTGGAACAAAGCTTACCGACTATTATCCTAATAGCGAAGTGATAGTAGAAGGTCACAATCTCCCCGCAAACTTAGTATGCCTTGACATGAAAGGTTATGATGCAATTTTAGGGGTAGATTGGCTTGTAGATCATGATGCTTATATCAATTACCGAAATAGGATTATATCCTTTTGAAAGCCCGATCTTCCGAGATTCTCTTTTCTTGGCATCAAGTACAAGAAGCATCCTACTATTATATCTTCTCTTCACGCTTGCAAACTTATCTCGCAAGGATGTGAAGCTTTTCTTGCTTCTGTCATTATTACCGAATCCAAGGAGATTATCTTAGCAGACGTTCCTATTGTAAGTGAGTTCCCCGATGTGTTCCCGTCCGAATTACCTAGTTTACCACCCGAGAAGGAAGTGAACTTCACTATTGAACTCATTCCAGGAGCAGCACCTGTTTCTATAGCTCTTTACAGGATGTCCCCCACAGAACTCAAGGAATTAAAAAGGCAGTTGCAGGAATTACTAGACAAAGGCTTCATCAGACCTAGCACATCCCCTTGGGGTGCGCCGGTTCTATTTGTCAAGAAGAAGGATGGTTCTCTCAAGCTATGCATCGATTATCGGCGACTGAATCAACTCACAATTAAAAATAAGTATCCGTTGCCGCGTATTGATGAACTCTTCGATCAGCTTTTAGGAGCAGAATATTTCTCTAAGATAGACCCCAGATCAGGTTATCATCATCTTAGAATTAAAGAAGAAGACAATTATAAAATAGCTTTTCAAAGTCGTTATGGCCACTATGAATTCGTGGTAATGCTATTCGGATTAACTAATGCCCCGACAGCATTCATGCAACTTATGAACAGTGTCTTCCAGCCATATTTGGACCAATTTATCATCGTCTTCATTGATGATATCTTGATATACTCCAAGACAAAGGAGGAACATGAAGAACATTTGAAAATAGCTTTGTAAACACTTAAAAAACATAAACTCTATGCCAAGCTAAATAAATGCGAATTCTGGCTCAAGGAAGTTTCATTCCTAGGCCACATTATTTCAAAATAAGGTATCACTGTGGATCATTCTAAGGTAGAAGCTGTCAAGAATTGGAGCCGGCCAACGACCGTATCGGAAGTACGAAGTTTTCTGGGTCTAGCTGGTTATTATCGAAGATTCATTAAAGATTTTTCAAAGATTACAGTTCCTTTAACTAGACCGACGAGAAAAGAAAATCCTTTTGTCTGGTCAGAGGAATGTGAGGAGAGTTTTCAAACTCTTAAAAATCATATTACTACAGCTCCTATTCTAACACTACCGATGGAAGGTGGTGGATTCGAAGTATACACGGATGCATCAGGTATTGGCTTAGGGTGTGTCGTCATGCAAAATGGAAGAGTAATATGTTATTCTTCAAGACAATTGAAACGTCACGAAAAAAATTATCTTGTACATGATTTGGAATTAGCAGCTGTCATTTTCGCCTTGAAAATTTGACATCATTATCTCTATGGAGAAAAGTTTACGGTCTACTCGGACCACAAAAGCTTGAAATACTTATTTTCTCAAAAGGAGCTAAATATGAGGCAGAGAAGATGGTTGAAACATCTAAAGGATTTTAATTTTTTTATTCAATATCATCCTGGCAAGGCTAATGCTGTTGCGGATGCACTCAGCAGAAAACTAATGGGTATGCTCTCAAGTCTTATGATTAGTATGACTAATCTTATTCCTCAATTTGCTCAGTTGAACTTAGATATTGACAGGAAGGAAGAAGATTGCTTCATGGCTAATATCCGAGCTCAACCTACCTTAATAGAGGATCTAGTCAAGTTACAAAATTATGATCTCGTGTTACTAGAAATTAAGGCTAATATTGAACAACGGCCAGATTTCTCTATTACGGAGGATGGAAGATTGCTATTCAAGGGTCGAGTGTGTGTACCGGATCATGAGGATACGAAGAAATTGATTCTAGAAGAAGCACATAAATCCAGGTATACCATTCACCCAGGTAGTACAAAAATGTATCAGGATCTCAAAAGAAATTTCTGGTGGCCCAACATGAAGAGAGAAATAGCTGATTTCGTGTCTCGCTATCTCACTTGTCAAGAAGTAAAGGCAGAGCATTTTAGACCCGCAGGTAAACTGCATCCCTTGAATATTCCTGAATGGAAGTGAGAGAGTATAGGGATGGATTTCATTATGTGGTTATCTAAGACAAGAGGTGGACACGATGGTATATGGGTAATAATAGACCGATTAACTAAATCTGCACATTTCATACCAATCAAAAGTCGATGGTATGTGGATATCCTGGCAGCATTATACATAAGGGAAATTGTTAAATTACATGGTGTCCCAGTCACTATTATATCTGATAGAGATCCTCGATTCACATTACAGTTTTGGAAGGGTCTACAACAGTCACTAGGGACTAGATTGAATTTCAGCACAGCCTTTCATCCACAAACTGATGGTCAGACAGAAAGAACGAATCAGGTGGTAGAAGACATGCTCAGGGCTTGTGTTATTGATTTTGGAGGTAGTTGGCATGATCACTTGCCTCTGGTAGAATTTGCATATAACAACAGTTACCAGGCCAGCATACAAATGGCACCTTTTGAAGCTATATATGGAAAAAGTTGTCGATCACCAATATGTTAGAGTGAAATAAGGGAAAGATAATTCCTAGGCCCCGATATTATCAGAGATTCTACAGAGAAGATCAAGCTTATTCAAGAGAGAATAAAGATGGCACAAGATAGGTAAAAGTCTTATGCTGATAATCGAAGACGCGATTTGGAATTTCTAGTATGAGACCATGTGTATCTCAAGGTTTCTCCAGGTCGTGGTATTAGGAGATTTGGCATTAAGGGAAAACTAACTCTAAGGTTCATTGGCCCGTTTAAAATTCTCGAAAGGGTCGGTGAAGTGGCTTATAGACTGGCTTTACCTCCACAATTAGCAGGAGTTCATGATGTATTTCACATCTCTATGCTAAAGAAATATGTATATGATTCTGACCATATTATCACTTATGACAATCTAGAGATTCAGAAGGATATGACGTACGAGCAAGCGCCAATAAAGATTTGGAACGAGAAGTACGTCAACTAAGAAATAAAGTTATTCCTATGGTCAAGATTCAATGGAAGAAAGCATGGCCATATGAAGCAACATGAGAAACCGAAGAAGCCATGCGGAAAAGATTTCTAAAATTATTCAAGTGTAAGTACAGTCTCCATGTATTGAATTTGGGGACCAAATTCTTCTAAGTAGGAAAGGGTGTAGTGCCGCAAAATTTATGTAATAATTTCTGAGTTATTTATAGAACTTTATGGAATTTGTAAGGGCTAAATAGACTAATAAAATGATTATTGGATTAATAAGTCGTTATAAGGCCTAATTATGTTAAATAATTAACCTAGCCTATTTAAATAAAATTCAAAAGGTTTAAGGACCAAGCCCATTAAGTTTGGCCCATATTCTAGAAGGTTACTTAGCCTATTTACGTATTTTAAGGATAAATACCATTTTTATAGATAATAATATGGATACTTAACAAAAGAGTTTGATTGATGTTGAACTCTATGCACGTTGGATGTAGCGGTCTATCGTGCGACCGCCACAGCCATGTAACGCACCAGTCTTGATGCGTTACATCCTGTCAGTTCCGTGAAAGAAAGAACGAGCAAAAAGATTAGAACTTTGAGATCTTATCTACAAGAGATCGACTTGGGAGAGTTTATAATATTACTAAGACTCTTATGGATTGGGTTCTGGCAAATTAAGGACTCTAGAATCAATCTAATCTTCAAAACCTTATAAATAGGACCTAGTTCTGAACTGAGCGACCCTTACTTTTAGCTCGTGAAGAATCAAGGTAAGGAGATATAATTTCGGGTAAGTTCTTTAGAAGATTTTGTTTAGTATACTTTATACTAATAGTTCTTCAAATTTCATGTTAGGAGATCAAGCAACCAAGGAGATTGAAGTTTCCAAAGTTGCTGGTTCGACCATAGTAACTCAGGATTCAGAGCAAAAGACTCCTGAAGATCAAGAGATTAGGACGTCTAAACGATGTAATTAGAATTCAATCCTTTAGAACTTTTTATTCACCTTAGTTTCATCTTCGTACCCTCAAAATTTCACATCTTTAGGATAAGAGGTTGGAGAGATAGAGCAGCAGGAAGTTGCTGGAAAATCGCTGGAAAAGGAGAGCTAGGGCTCAAATTTCAGACTCAAATTAGAAGCTTAAAGTCTAGTTAAGAGGTAGGTTATCTCATGATTGGTAAAAATATCTTGTTAGGGATAAAAGTCCTCTGATTGTACTTGATTTTATGCATTATAGACTATGAATTCCATGTTTTAGTGGGTTCATGCATACATACATATTCTTAGCCCTAATCAAAGATCAAAGATATTATCTTGTCAATTCACTGCAACCTATGCATCTAGATGACCTTTACTAAATTTTGTCATGATTGGGGTAGTTAAATCTTTTCAAAACATGACATGGTTTCAAATCATAGTCTTTTTATTTCATTATACTGTTAGTAGGGACACTGACACACCATACTTAGACCGTCACAGACTGTAACGGCCTTACGATAAGCCGTCACACTCTCTGTTGTATTTAGATTACTCTGTTATCTCTGACGCACCATAGATGGAGCGTTACATTACTGTAACGGCCCCTCGATAGACCGTCACAATCACTGTGACGCACCCATTCTAGACCGTCAGGGTAATCGTAGACAGAATTGAAAATCAGCCAAGTTAACTTATAAAAAAGCCTAGTTATCTAAGTTTTGACCTAATTTCATGTCTTTAAGATTATCTACTGATTCATGATATAAATTGCATAATTAAGGTATCTGAAGTTAATTTAAGTTATGTTAATTTCATATGCCAAAATTCTATAGTTTTATATCTAAATCATGATTTTCCAAAGATGTATTGACGGAGTTTTATCATGATTTCCTATTGTTACACATCCTCTCTCTACCAATAGAGTCATTTCTCTAAGTACATGGCACATATTCCGGTATGTTGTCCATTAGTTCACTTTGCACTATAGGAATATTATTCTTGGACATGAGGACCTCTCTATTGGATATTCCTTCCAATGGAATAGGAAATCTTGTTTCAAGGCCTCCGTAATTCTCCGTGAGCCTGGGATTCTCACTAGGACGCCGAGTTGGTTGTACCATTAAAATCCAAGTGATTAGATTACACTCGATGTTTCTGGTTATCAGTAGTGTAACGGATCTATATTGGACCGTCAGTAGATGTAACGGCCCAATATATGACCGTCACATTCAACTAAGTCCGATTTCTTAGTTTGGGATTCAGACTAATGTAACGGCCCAATACTGGAGCGTCACATCATGTAACGGCCCAGTATACGACCGTCACAATGCTTGAGTATTTTAACTTGAGGTTTGACCAAGGGTTGATATTCCAAGGTTTCTAGATGGACTCTTGATGATCTAGAACTTATCATATTGATCAAGAAACCTAATATAATGAATGAAAGATAAAGAATGTACCGTTATGCCGCCGATTTATTTCCATAAGCATAACATAGTATAAGTCATTCTTGATTTCTCATGATTCTGATTGAAGCATTCATTCATTGAGTTATTGTTATCAAGAGCTTGTTGGAATTGTACATTCTTGGCCATACTTTGTTGTTACATCTGTTGAAAAAGCTTGATTTATACTTGAAGATGCGATCGAGCACTGATTATGTTCAAGGGCTCTATGCTAGTCCCCTCGGTTGATTGTCGGAAACATACTATTATAAACTATGGGGTATGATGCTACTGGCGTCGCATTACGTTAGGAGTACTTTCTTTATAAATAAGTGAAAATCTACAACACAATACAACATGATTGAAACTTGACTTTCTTGATATTCCATAGAAATTCACGAAGTACTTGCTCAAAAGCAAAAGATACTAGAGTGATGATTATGTGGCTTGCTAGTACATTCTCGTTACATTCTTGTTCATGAAAGGTCATATCATGTTCTTATAACATTCTTGCTAGTTCATACTTGCTCTCATTCTATCTTACATACTTTGGTTTAATCGCATGATTGATCGCATTCGCATGATTTTACCTTATTTCTCTAGAGCTAAAATGTTAATTACTTTAATGATGCCTTCATGTTGATGCGAAGATACCTACTAGGCAAGTGTGCTCATTACCTATTTCCATTCTTTTTCAGGAAATGGAAGTGAGTCGGGTTCGGATTCGGAATGTTCAAGTAGCGGATCCGAGAGTGAATAAAGAATGAGCGAAGACTTAGGAAGTTTACATTGTTTAGATCGAGTCTATGTAATTTCTTTTTTCTTGAATCTAGCATGATGGAAGTTGGATTAGTGGTTATATTCGAATATTGGATTTGATTATTAATGAAAGTTGAAGTTGAGTAAATATTGTGCGATTACATTCTTATGTGTGATTACCTTGCGCTCTGATCGTTCTTGCTTGCAAGAGGCTTACCATGCCGGCTGTTCACGTTCCTTTAGCGAGTCTTCCATTGTAGTAAAGGCTCGGGGCGTGACAGCTGATGCGCTCAGTAGAAAACCAATGGGAAAGCTATCAAGGCTTATGAAAGGTATGATCAATCTTATTTCTAAATTTGCTCAGTTGAATTTAGACGTTGATATGAAGAAAGAAAATTATTTTATAGCCAATATCCGGACTCAACCTACATTTATTAAAGATCTAATCAAGTTACAAGAGAATGACCATGTATTAGTAGAGATTAAGGCTAATATGGAACAACGATCGGATTTCTCTATTGCAAATGACGGAAGGTTATTATTTCGAGGTCGTATTTGTATTCCGGATCATGCTGATACTAAGAGGATGATCTTAGAAGTAGCTCACAAATCTATGTATATTGTTCATCCTGGTGCTACCAAGATGTATCAAGATCTTAAAAGGAATTATTGGTGACCCAATATGAAGAGAGAGATAGCAGACTACGTATCACATTGTCTTGTCAGTAAATTAAGGCAGAACATCAAAAGCATGCTAGAAAACTATATCCCTTGGAAATTCCAGAATGGAAATGGGAGAGTATAGGGATGGATTATATCATGGGACTACCTAAATCATAGACCATTTAACAAAATCGGCTCATTTTCTGCCTATTAAGAGCCGATGGTCTGTGGATATCTTGGCTGCTTTATACATAAAGGAGATTGTTAAATTACATGGTGTCCGTGTCACAATTATTTCTGATTGAGACCCACGATTTACTTCACAATTCTGGAAGAGGCTACAATACTCCTTAGGGACCCGATTGAATTTTAGCACTACGTTTCATCCACAAACTGATGGACAAACCGAAAGGACCAATCAAGTGGTGGAAGTTATGCTAAGAGCATGTGTTATAGATTTCGGTGGAAGCTGGCACAATCATTTACCTTTAGTGGAATTTACCTACAACAATAGCTACCAAGGTAGCATTCAAATGGCACCGTTTGAGGCATCATATGGAAGAAGTTGTCGAACACCAATATGCTGGGATGAGGTCGATGAAAGACAAATTATAGGCCCTAATCTTGTTCGAGATACAACTGACAAGGTGAAAGTGATAAGAGAAAGACTTAAGATGGCTCAAGATAGGCAAAAGTCCTATGTTGATAACCGAAGGTGAGACTTGGAATTTCAGGCGGGAGATCATGTATTTCTCAAGGTTTCCCCTGGTCGTAGTATTTGCAGGTTTGGTATTAAAGGTAAGTTTACGCCAAGATTCATTGGCCCTTTTAAAATTTTTGAATGAGTGGGAGAAGTGGCGTATCGTCTAGCATTACCTCCACAGTTGACAGGAGTTCATGATGTATTCCATGTCTCTGTGTTAAAGAAATAGGTCTATGATCTGTTCCACATCATCACTTATGATAATCTAGAGATTCAAAAGATTTGACGTACGAGGTAAAGCCAATCAAAATAATTAAACAAGAAGTACGTCAACTTCGGAATAAAACTATTCCCATAGTCAAGGTCCAATGGAGCAAATCATGGCCACATGAAGCAACATGGGAGATGGAAGAAGCCATGCGCAGGAGATTTCCCGAGCTATTCAACTATAAGTACACTCTCCATAAAATCCATGCATTGAATTTGGGGATCAAATTCTCTTAAGTGGGGGAGGATGTAATGCCCCAAAATTTCCTATAAAGTATGTTAGAATTTTCTAAAATTATTTGGAATTTTTTTAGAAGATTAAATAGATTTAATAATAGCTAAATGGGTATTAAAAGAATTAAGAAATTGTTAATTAAATTAAAAAGGCCTTACGCTAATTAATGGACCAGGCCCATTTAAATAGCCCACATGAACTAAAAAGGCCTAGCCCATATTCTAGAAGCATCTTTTTTGGATTTTTAAAGGATAAATAGGCTAATAATATAGATAAATATCAAAAGAGTTTGAAATAAATCAAATTCGGTGCTAAAGGATAGAAACGGTCTATCGAGAGACCGCTTGAGGCAAGAAACGGTCTCTATAAGACCGTAAAGCTCTTCAGATTCCGTGAATGGAAGAAGGCACGAAAAGATGAGAACTTTGGCATCCTAATCACTCAGGATCGATGCTATCCCTTAGTTAGAAGAGTCTAGAATGCTAGAAGATCGAATTGAAACCCTAATTAGGACTCTAGGTTCGTTCAAATCTCCAAAACCCTAGCTAACCCTATAAATAGACCTTAAGTTCAACCAGAACGACCCTTACATTTGGCTTGCATGGAATTAAGGTAAGGATGCATTATTTGAGGTGGGTTCTTTAGAATATTTTGTTCATAATACTAAGGTCTAACTGCCCTCAAAATTTCATTCTAGGAGATCAAGCCCACAAGGAGTTAGAGGCCTGCAAAGACGCTGGTTCAGTGCAAGTGACCCAAGAACTTGTGCGAAGGACCTAGGAAGATCAGCAGATTAGAAATCCAAAACGAGGTAATTAGATGGGGGTTCTTTAGAGTTATTTGTTCCTTTTAGTACCCTCTTACCCTCTAAAATCCGTGGTCATAGGTGAAGAGAATGAGAAGTTAGATGGCCATGAAGTTGGCGGTTCGGTTCTGAACGAGCAGAAACTAGGGTTGACTTCTAGCCCTAAATTCGAAGTCTAAAGCCCAGATCAGAGGTAGGTTATCTCATAAAAAGGCTAAAACTAAATGATAGGAGTAAAAGCCTTCTTGTTCCATAAGATTTCATGCATTGTACATGTTGTATTTGATGATTTGTTATCACTGGGCATTTAGGTTAAGTAGCATGCATAGTCCTTAACCTTGATTCCAAAGATAACAATCTTAGCTTAATTTATGCAACCTTGCATCTCCATGGCGTTAATTCCTTTGCAGCATATTTTATATCCCTTTCCAGTTTGTTTTTATGCATTATTTTACCCTAGAATAAGCCTGAACTTCGGTTTTAATGTCTGTCTGCTACAGAGGAAAAATGGTCTCCGTAAGACCGCCAGAGTCCCCTTGTTGCCCTACGATAGACCGCTAGGTCCGATAAAACGGTCCTTAAGCGACCGCTTTTATTTTCTGAGTTCTGTAATTATGTTAACCCGAAACATAATGCAGAGTAGCCTTATTTATCTTATGATAAGCCTATATAATTAGGTTTTATTCCTGCTTTAAGTGCTACATTTATAAATTTTGTTGTACTGGTGGGTTATTCTAGTAGATTGCATGTTTCACATATGTATGGAAATTATTTTAAGTTATGTTAAATTCATGCCAAAACTTATACTCGTGTATTAATGAATATAATTTTCATGGACTTGACTAGTTTTAATCGCTGTTTTATCACGATCCCTTCTCATCTAGAGTTATTTCTTAAGTATATGACACGTATTCCGATGTGATGTCATTAGTTACACTTTGCACATTAAGCACACAATCTTGGACTTGTGATCCTCTCCGTTGGATATTCCTTCCACCGGACTAGGTGATCTTATTTCAAGGCCTCCGTAAGACTCCGCAAGCCTGGGATTCCCACTAGGACGCCGAGCTGGTTGTACCCTCAAACCCAATTATCTAGAAAACACTTTACCGGTGTTTTATGCGTTCTGGACCGTAACGGCCTTCTGGACGATCGCCAGAGAAACCTAGCGGCCATTCGCCTGACCGCTAAGGACACCTAGCGGCCTTGCCTAGGCCGCATTGTTCTGGTTCATTCATTTCATTAACTCTATTACTAAACGGTCCTAACTCGACCGCATGTCTCCATGAAACGGTCTGGATCTATGGTGCGGACACCCGAACGAGCGAGTAGCACGAACCGGCGAGCCGACGGTACCATACGCGGAGCACCAATCGGACTACATCGACTTCCCTTTGAAATGGAGACAGTTTGGCTTGAGTTTGGGTACTTTTAGCCTTTGTTTGCATTGAATTTGGGCTTGTAATGTGTATTTCCTCTTGGGTTTTCATTTTGGGCTGATTGTAAAGCTCTTAATAAGCCATTTGGTTTAAAGCCCTTTAGAGTCCATTAAGGGGGAGTGGCCATTAGGCTTCATGATGGATCCATAAGCCACTTAAGGCCCAATTGGACTTCCTTCTTTCATGGGCCACCTAGGTTGGAAGGGCCATAAGCCATGCATGGGTGAATGGGCTTAAGAGTGACTTTGGACCAAACATGGCCCAAGCTTGGCCCATTAAGGGGGCGCCCCCTTCCTTGGATGTATTAGGCTAGTTTTTTTGTTTTCTTTTCTTCCCTCCCTCATTTACCACAAGGGAATATGAAGAAGGCTGCTGGTCCAAAAGAATGGCTGCCACCTACCCCCCCTCCCCTTTGAATTTCAAAGGTAGGTGAAAGTAGGTGAGTCTATGTCTCCTTGTCCCCCCCTCTCTCCCTCTCATTGTCAAAGGGGCGCACCCCTCTCCCTCCCCCCTTGTTCCATCGAAACTCCCAGCCCCCTCCCCTTACCAAACCCCTATTTAAACACTTGTATAATGTTAGTGCAAAGGTTAATGAAGTTTCTGTGAAAGGATTTTGAGTTAAGAGAGTGATTCTCTTCCCTTCCCATGGGTGTGATGCCATGCCCAATCCTGTGACGGGATTGATCTTGGGCATGTGACTCGCCCCTCTATCCTCCCCATCCTCCCTATCATTTGGTTCCATGAAAATTACCAGTGATACTTCATCAAGTCAGAAAGATTTCAGAGGTTGTTTCAGGTCGATCTAAGTTCTGGATCGCCGGCAGAAATTTTTTTCGTGACGGCGCGCAGATCTGCCCGAGCATGCTGTCTAGATCTGGAGTTTACTGATTTTTGAATTTCCCCAGATCTCCTCTCCAGCCATCAGGAGCTGCCTTTTGGAGTGATTGTAGGATTTTGAGTCCTCTTCGCACTACCACTGATCTCGTCTTGATCCAAGATCTGTACTGATCGTGGAGACGATTCTCGTGGGATCGTGCGAGCTGATCTGTGCAGACCCGACTCAGCACCAGATCCGACTTCTTGAGTCTGCCCCGCCTCATCCCGTCCAGATCTGTGCGATCGCTTTGGACTACGTCTTCCTCTTGACGTCACCGATGAGCTCTCACAAACGGCGCCTCGATCCGACATCGGCAACCAATTTTCCTATAATTAATTGTCTTCCTGTGCAGTTCTGGGTGCACAAAACCAGAAGCCGAGTTCAATCGCTGCTGCACCCAGATCTGAAAAGATCTGATCGTGCCCTTCGGAGTAGAGAAACTACTTTCTGTCGCCGACGTTCTCCAACAAACGGCACTCCGATCCACCTTCGGATCTTGGCGTACCGGCCTTCGTAAGTTTGCTGCGCAGGGTGACCAGCGCAGGCAGAACCGAGTCGACTTCCATTCGTCTCACCCGATCGGCTCCGACTCGCGTCCCTCGCCTCCTGTGAGTGTGGCCCGTCAACCCGGGTTCTAGCAACCCAAAAAGTGGTCTTTGTAGCCCTTTACCTCCCTACGTGGAGTGGGCGAATATTTCTGAAATTGTAATTTTAACGATTGTGTGTATTGGGGTTGTTTGAATTCGGCTGGGAATTCTTCCCCACACCTAGTTATGGAGGTATGTGCTCATTCCTCTCTCACATTGCTGGTTTAGTATATGGTCTATTATGCTGCGTTTGTGAGATTAGGGCCGATAGTTAGTTACAAATCACCGTGATTGTTAGTTGTGAGCACCCGTTCCTTGGCACCGATCGAGCACCGAGCCCGAACTGGATACCCCTAGGCGACAGTGGTTCCTTAACCGCTGCGATCCCCACGTTTCCCTCACAAGGGAAGTTCATCGGGCTAGTTAGAGTGATGTTGAGAGACGTCTCCACCCAGAGAACACCACGGTGGTCAGCCGCCCGGCTTGCCTTTAGCGTGTTAGTACGGGCCGCACATCAAGTCCGTCGTACGTCTTAGCCCGGTCATCATCCGTCCCGCATCAAATTGGTATCAGAGCGTCGGTTTAAGTCTAGGGTCGTCTAAGTCTAAGGTTGTATTTACATTCCTCTACTCGGTATATCAAAAGGTGTTGACCGAACGTTAGGCTACGCCTATCGGGAAGGCTACACACTTGCGCGAGTGATCTTTGGATCGATTAGCTACGCCACGTACCGAGTCTTGGTTTAAGGCTAGGTTCCTAGTTAGTGCATTCCAACCTTCGTGTCTTTGCATGCCCACCCGGCGTGGTACCCAGTACCATCGCCCCGCATCTATGGCTAACCCACGGGATGCCCCCCCCTGGAGACTTCCACTCCTTACACGAGGCAATGATGGCCATTATGGCTCGATTGGACCAATCCGAGGCTACCTTTCTGAATTTCTCTGATAATATGGATGGTCGCCTTAGAGCCATGGAGGGACGCATGGAGACCTCCGACCGGTCTGTCCAAGATCTCGTTGGACGGTTAGATAGAATGTCACACGGGGACCCCCCGGGAGCGGCTCAAGGCCCACTCGCACCTCCTCCCGCGGTGGCCGAAGGCCAACCTGCTCCCATGGCCCAAGTCCAGGCCGCTCCCGCGGCCCAAAAATAGCCCCCACCCGCTCCTCAAAATGCTCGGCAACAGGCCATCGAACCACAATATCGTGACCTTGGTCTAGAAGACTATGGGTCCGATAATGTGTATGGGGGGAATGGCCGACGCCGTCATGGCTTTCAGCAACCAAGAGATGAGGTGGACGATAGAGTCCTTAGGACCGTGCGAGCAGACCCTCCCACTTTCAACGGGTCTTTGGACCCAAAGGTCTATCTCGATTGGGAGACCAGCATCGATCGGTACTTCGAGTGGTTCGAAATGACGGACCTCCGGAGAGTCAGGTTTGCAAAAATGAAGTTGTTAGGGCAAGCGCAAACTTATTGGCGCAATGTGGAGATCTTGCTCTATCAACGTCGAGAGCTCCCGGTTGAGTCTTGGGATGAAATGAAGGATAGGCTTAGAACTAAGTATCTTCCCACCTTGTACCGTCAACAGCTCATTGATCGATGGCAAAACCTCACCCAAGGTGATAGGTCTGTGTCTGAGTACATCGCAGAGTTTGATGAATATTTTTTGCAATGTGACATCTCGGAAGAGAGCACGATGCCTATTTCTCGCTTTTGTTGTGGTCTGCGGCCCCACTATCAGTATGAACTCTTTCACCAAAATGTAACCACCCTGGAGGCCGCCTATCAAGTTGCTCTCGAATTAGAGCAGTTTGAGTCAGATTTTGCTCCTGTCCAGCGACTGGGAACCATCCCTCAGCGTGGGTCCGACTCTCGGACCACACCTAGTTCCTATAGCTGATTTTCGGTGGTTCGTCCTCTGGAACCCCTTCGCCAGGACCCCTTTGCTCTCAGGCCTCGGCCTCTCTCTCCAAGGGACCCTCTCCCTCGCCCACAGGCACCAACCCCCACCCCACACCCCCAGTAGTCCACATTGCCTACCCGACCTTAGCTCCCATCACCCCCGGCCCGACGAGAAGACAAGGGAAAGGGACCAATGACCGGTGGAGCATCTTCTAGCACATGGCCATGTGACCAGTGCTATAGGTGTGGTGGAATTGGCCACTTTGCGGCCAAGTGTCCCACTCTGGAATCATTGGCTATTTCGGACACTCCAGTCCGCGACTCCACACCGGAGCTAGTGGAGGTCATCTATGAGGCAGACCCCGAACTTGAGAAGGAGTATTTTGATGTGCTTTTAGTAGAGCATGCTGCCGACCCGGGTACCCAGGGCAATGTGCACTTGGGTGGGATCCTTCCGAACCTATGAAACCCCATTTAGAAGTCAGTAGGTTCATGTTAGGTGTCTTAGAGTTCCCCAACTTTGGGTTACATTGTTTGTTTGGTGTCTAGGTCTGTCTAAAGTCATGTGTGTGTCTGTTTGTTTCTACATTTTGTTTTCTTTCATGCATATGGTTTGTATTAAGTTGTGTCTCAATAAACGGCCAGCCATTCATGTATAAGAAGTTAGCTGATACATGCTACATGCCCGTGAGTTCAAAAGGGAGAGTACGTCATGATCAGGGTCATACCTGAACGGTTTCCTCTTGGGACCGTAAAGTAACTCTAGGTCCGCGATACCCGCCCTTCCGGGTCAAGAAACAAGTGGGTTCGAATACGTACGTTATTAAACTACCAGGTGACTATGGTGTCAGTTCGACGATCAATGTTTCTGATCTGGTAGCATTTCGGAACCCACGGTGATCCCTAGTGAGTTTCGGGCTTTCTCATCCTGTTGTGAGTGACACACAACTCGAGAGTCCACCTCTTCCAGTCCCAACGCACGCATATAGATTGTATACTGGATGAGCAGGTGATCACCACTAGGAACGGAGCCTACCAACACTTTATAGTGCGTTGGCGAGGATGACCCTCGATAAACAACGCCTTGATCACCTGCGGAGAGCTCAAGTCTCGGGACCCTTACTCGACGGGGTCGAGTTCCTCCCACCCGGGGAGAATTGGTACAGACACCCGAACGAGCGAGTAGCACGAACCGGCGAGCCGACGGTACCATACGCGGAGCACCAATCAGACTACATCGGCTTCCCTTTGAAATGGAGACAGTTTGGCTTGAGTTTGGGTACTTTTAGCCTTTGTTTGCATTGAATTTGGGCTTGTAATGTGTATTTCTACTTGGGTTTTCATTTTGGACTGATTGTAAGGCTCTTAATAAGCCATTTGGTTTAAAGCCCTTTAGAGTCCATTAAGGGGGAGTGGCCATTAGGCTTCATGATGGATCCATAAGCCACTTAAGGCCCAATTGGGCTTCCTTCTTTCATGGGCCACCTAGGTTGGAAGGGCCATAAGCCATGCATGGGTGAATCGGCTTAAGGGTGACCTTGGACCAAACTTGGCCCAAGCTTGGCCCATGAAGGGGGCGCCCCCTTCCTTGGATGTATTAGGCTAGTTTTTTTTGTTTTCTTTTCTTCCCTCCCTCATTTACCACAAGGGAATATAGAGAAGGCTGCTTGTCCAAAAGAATGCCTGCCACCTACCCCTCCTCCCCTTTGAATTTCAAAGGTAGGTGAAAGTAGGTGAGTCTATGTCTCATTATCCCCCCCTCTCTCCCTCTCATTGTCAAAGGGGCGCACCCCTCTCCCTCCCCCCTTGTTCCATCGAAACTCCCAGCCCCCTCCCCTTGGCAAACCCCTATTTAAACACTTGTATAATGTTAGTGCAAAGGTTAATGAAGTTTTTGTGAAAGGATTTTGAGTTAAGAGAGTGATTCTCTTCCCCCCCCATGGGTGTGATGCCATGCCCAATCCTGTGACGGGATTGATCTTGGGCGTGTGACTCGCCCCTCTATCCTCCACATCCTCTTATCATTTGGTTCCACGAAAATTACCAGTGATACTTCATCAAGTCAGGAAGATTTTAGAGGTTGTTTCAGGTCGATCGAAGTTCTAGATCGCCGGAAGCAATTCTTTTCGTGACGGTGCGTAGATCTGCCCGAGCCTGCTGTCCAGATCTGGAGTTTACTTATTCTGAATTTCCCCAGATCTTCTCTCAAGCCATCAGGAGATGCCTTTCGGAGTGATTGTAGGATTTTGAGTCCTCTTCGCGCTGCCGCTGATCTCTTCTCGATCCGAGATCTGTGCTGATCGTGGCGATGATTCTTGTGGGATCACGCGAGCTGATCTGTGCAGACCTGACTCAGCACCAGATCCGACTTCCTGAGTCTGCCCCACCTCATCCCATCCAGATCTGTGCGAGCGCTTTAAACTACGTCTTCCTCTTTACGTCACCGATGAGCTCCCACAAACGGCGCCTCGATCCAACATCGGCAACGAATTTTCCTATAATTAATTGTCTTCCTGTGCAGTTCTGGGTGCACAAAACTAGAAGCCAAGTTCAATCGCTGCTGCGCCGAGATCTAAAAAGATCTGATCATGCCCTTTGGAGTAGAGAAACTACGTCCTGTCGCCAACGTTCTCCAACAAACGGCACTCCGATCCGCCTTCGGATCTTGGCGTACCGGCCTTTGCAAGTTTGCTGCGCAGTGTGACCAGCGCGGGCAGAACTGAGTCGACTTCCATTCGGCTCACCCGATCGGCTCCGACTCGCGTCCCTCGCCTCCTGCGAGTGTGGCCTGTCAACCCGGGTTCCAGCAACCCCAAAAGTGGTCTTTGTAGCCCTTTACCTCCCTGCGTAGAGTGGGCGAATATTTATGAAATTATAATTTTAACGATTGTGTGTATTGGGGTTTTTTGAATTCGGCCGGGAATTCTTCCCCACGCCTAGTCGTGGAGGTACGTGCTCGTTCCTCTCTGACATTGCTGGTTTAGTATATGGTCTATTATGCTGCGTTTGTGAGATTACGGCCGATAGTTAGTTACAAATCACCGTGATTGTTAGTTGTGAGCGCCCGTTCCTTGGCACCGGTCGAGCACCGAGCTCGAACTGGATACCCCTAGGCGACGGTGGTTCCTTAACAGCTGCGATCCCCATGTTTCCCTCGCAAGGGACGATCGTCGGGCTAGTTAGAGTGCTGTTGAGAGACGTCTCCACTCGGGGAACACCATGGTGGTCAGCCGCCCGGCTTGCCTTTAGCGTGTTAGTGCTGGCCGCACATCAAGTCCGTCGTACGTCTTAGCCCGGTCGTCATCCGTCCCGCATCAATCTGACCGCTTTCGTGTAAAAATGGTCCAGTAAACAACCGTAAGGTCCCTGATCGTGTCTAACCCGAGGTTTTAACTTTGGGTTGGGTTTTGAAAGTTCCTAGATGGTCTGATGATTGTTTGGAACTTAACACTTATCAAATAAGATATTAATAACTATGAAACGTAAAGAATGTGCCGTTATGCTGCCGAATTACTGTCATGACATGACCTTGCTTTAAGTCATTTTTGGACTCCCATATTCTTATTTGGTGCATTCTTATCTTGATATTGTATCATGAAACTATCATTGAACTTGTTACATTATTGGCTGTACTTTGTTGTTATATCTTGTGGAAGTAGTTGGATTTATAACTTGAAGATGCAAGACCGGGTACAGATTGTGTCCAAGGGCTCCATACTAGCCCCCACGGCCGATGGTCGGAAACGTGCTATAAACCATGGGGTATGATGATACTAGCGTCGCATTGCGCTGAGAGTACTTTCTCTTATAAATGAGTGAAATCCATGAGGCTCCTTATGAAAATTACATGCTTTTTAAATGATAATCTAGTACATAACCTTTACGATGTTGTGTAAGTACTTTCTAGTTACATGCTCGTACATTCTTGTTCATGAAAGGCCAACTTACATCTACATGATTAAATCTTACTTGTTCATATACTCGATCATGTCTACTTGCTCAGATATATCATGATTCTATATTTTTGGATGTTTTGGTTTCTGCTGTATGATTTACCTCATTCTCATTTTTATCTTAACTCTAGAGCAAAAACATTAATCACATAAATATTGCATTCATGTTGATACGAAGATACCTACTGGACAAGTGTGCTCATACCTATTTTCTCATCTTTTCAGGAAATACTAGTAGATCGGATTCGGATTATGATAGTAGCAGGTCCGAGAGCGATTGATGATCTATTTGAATGAGAGAAGCCATAGTTATCTAGTGTCTAGTCGAATCACATTGTAATTTTCTATTTTCTTGAGTCAAAGGATGTAAGGATGCTAAAAGCCATGATCTTATGTACATTTAGATCATTATTATGAATAAAGTAGATTTTGGATTAATTATTTGTGCAATTACTTTTATGTGATTGTCTTGGACTCTGATTTTCTTGCTTGCGAGAGGCTTACCCTGCCGGCTGTTCACGTTCCCGATATTCCTTCCGCTGTATTAAAGGCTCGAGGCGTGAAAGATCTTGTGAAGATTTATGGATTAAGAGTGCAATAAAGATGAGAACCTTGCAGGTGTGCCTTGAAGATAAGAAGCATGAAGCAACTTCTCAATCAAGAAGTCAAGATACACGGGCCATGCTAGAAATTATGCATTTCTTCTAGGATAAAATGAAAAACTTCCATGCAAGAGCTCAGGTGCTATCCCTCTCAGTTCCTATAGAACAAATTCTATTTTGATGACAATAGCATCTGAAACTCCATCTTGGAAAATTGTTTCAGTTTGTTGAATATAGTTGTTTGAATAAATGTGTCTGGGGACTTCATGCATGTAAATAACTTTGCATTGGACTTTGTATGTCATAATGCATGTAGTGTCTAATTGAGGGGGAGTCATCATTGTAGTTATTTCTTTTACCCCGTCAGTGCATCATTTTAACATGATCCTCTGGTATATAAAATGCTGACATGTAGAAGGACAGACCAAGTCTGTCTAAAAACTGCTAGTATGTGTGAGGAAAATCCTCCGCCAAGTACCAAGGTCACTTATTCATTCATCATTGGACACATCATTTAGAATTTCATGTTTTTATCTGTTTTACTCTGCATTGTCAAATGCATTTTTCAAGACATAAGCATGCCAGCAGAAGTCAAAGGGCTTTAGATTGTTAATATGAATGGCTCGATTGAGAGGGAGTCACTACAAGTTTGTTCTGATTATGTGCATGTGTCATATATGAATTCATTGCTTGCCATCTTTCTTGAAAATCCAATAAAAATCATCTGAACTTGATGCATACATGTAGGGCAAGTGAGCATGTTTAATTTTATGCACTATGTTTCTCATAACGCATATGAGTTGTTCAATTGATGTCTCTTCTGTGAGAGTGTTGTACGTCAACGCATTGGACTTCCTGCGTCGACGCTGTAGTTCCTTTTTATGATCCTGTTCATGTCTTCAGCTCTTCCTTGTTTAATTTGATATGTGATCATTCATTCCCCATGTTCATACTTAATCCATTGATTATCATCTCTTAACGGGGAATTCTCTTGTGAAAATATGACTGAGTTCATACACTCAGGGGGAGCTTAAACTTAATGTTTTCCTCTTAGAGCTTCCTGCAAATTTTTCAGACCAACCCCAAATTGAATTGATGGTTTGGAGTATATAAGTCTTAAAATTGGGTTTAAGGGTCTTGAAAATGACCATCTCAGTGTATGGAATAGACTTAAAACGGACATAAAGAAATGTGTTCTCACCCTTTCTTGAATTCTGTATTCTGAAAGTATCGAGGCCACCCTGTTTAAAAGTTTTTACATTGAGTATTATTTTTAATCATTGAAAACGGTCTGATATTTTTGGAAGGATAATTGCCTAAGATTAAAAGTTGAATCTGCATAGAAATGACTATGACTGACTGACAAACATGGATCCTTCACCTTAGAAGTGATGGGAATTATGTCATGAAGTAAAAGTCTAGTTACCTCTGATTAAAAATTATTGAGAAAAATCAAAACTAACGGCAGAGCAATGGCTAAAGCTCCTTGAGAAATCATGTCCCTTCACCCAAGAAGTGACGTGGACTGTGTCATAATATGATAAGCCACCCCTGATCATGAATGAGACAGGATGGTAAGTGAAATTTTGATAACGGGGGAGTCGGGCATCTGATCAATGCGTCTCCTCATGTTAAAGGAGTACACTAAACCTGACTGTCCTTGTAAAAAGGGGCAAATGAGAAAACAATTGGTTTATAATGAAAAACCAGTTCTTGTGTTAAGAAAGAGTATGAATTTCAACAGGCGAACCCTAAAAAGAATTCTACACCTTAAGATGTTTATCTTCAATACTGGTTAAAATTCTTTCTAAGGGTGTCTTTTGAAATCATTAAGAAATATGGAAAGGAATGGGAGCGACGCTTCTTGATCTTAATTGAACTATTTTAGTTCTATTAAATATGTTAGAACATATTTTCAGGGCTCTTACAATTAGATTTCGAGCTTATAAACTTTGAACCATTACTGCTTAATATGGTTTTGAACAATGCTGCTCTAAAATGAGAATATTGGTTCTTCAATTGAAAACCCCTGAAGTGTGAGCCTAGTTTGATGCCTCTTTCCTTATGAGTTGTTCAATCCTACTCCACTACCAGTCTTTACTTCAGCTCCTATTTTTTAGCATGCATGAGTTCCACATCATGTTCATCTCCTATTTTTTAAAATGCATGAGTTCCACATCATGTTCATCTCCTTCTTGCATAAATTTTCATGTGGATTTTTTAGTGTCATCATGTCATTTTGTAAATTGGCATAAGTCTTTTTCATGCATGTAGTTTAACTGCTTTTATTCATTCCATGCATTGCATAGAAAAACACTAAAAATCTAAAGACTTTAAAAAAATCAAAACTTTGCTCATTGGCTGCCCGTCTTCTTTTGAAATTGAATCTCATGACCTGGTCTATGATGCATTGACTATTGCTCCATCATACAGTCTCTTTATATGTCTGATACATACATCAATTTGGCACCATCAATTGGTATCAGTCCTTTTACCTGTTGTTCCAGAATTGATGGCATGTAACTATAAGGAGGGACCCAACATTTATGGCTATCTGACTGTCTACTTGAGTTTGGCATTTTATTTTTGATCATGCAACCCCATGTGCTCAAATTCTGACTCTGTAATTGGCTTTAATCTAAGCCCTCTTTGCTGATGGCAAAGGGGGAGATATGTTTCTATGAGGAGTCATCTCATTATCTATTTTATGATTCCATTGCTTAGGTGACTCATAATGACGCATAGTTGCCATAATTAAAAAGGGGGAGAATGTTGTGTAAATTATGTTTTGATGATGTCTTACTATAAGTCATTGGACAATTAAGTTAGAAACACAGGAAACATCCTTTGATTGGCCAACTAAGAGGATGGTCTCAATGAAGAAGCAGTTCAAGTGTTACAAGTAGAGCTGACTCAAGAAGTCAATGTCAACATAGTCAATAGAGTCAACACAATATCATGAACAGTCAATGCAGACAAGCCAAGGGTCAATGCAAAGTCAATGTAGTCAAGCTCGTAATGTTGAAGAAATGGGTCACAATGCTGTCAAGACGAACAAGAGAGGCAAAAGTCAAAGGCGACGGTTGGTGCCAAATAGTGGTGGCAAATATGTGGGCATTAGTAATAAATGAGTCTATAAGGCCGATAAATAGGCTACAAGGGTAAAAAATAGTCTCGTAAGGGTGAACAATGGACAATAAGGCTAAAGGAGTGTGAAGCGTAGAAGGAGAGTCAACTCCATACAGCTTTGGAGTCGACTCCTTTCACAATGAAGCTTGCAAAGGTGGAAGAAGAACAAAGACCGTGCTAAGGGTGGAAAATACATCTTAAGTCTGATAAATGGATGATAAGGATGAGAGACTTGAAGAAGAAGGGTTGACTTTGTTGGCAAAGATAGTTGACTCCAATCAATGCAACATCCATCAAAGTTGACTTTAGCCAAAGTCAACGACAGTCAACGTGGCTCCAGCCAAGCTCAACTTCAAGCTGACCCAAATCATGCTGACTCCAGTCAAGTCATAGTCAACGCAAGACAACCCACGTCCGTTAGTCAACATAACTTGGAGTCATCACCGTCAGACCTTGAAGTCGACTTCAATTGACAAATACCCCATATGGGTGACAAAAGGCTATTAAGGGTAACAAATGGGCTGTAGCAGTGACATATGGCTAGCTAGTGGTGACAAATAGACACTACAGTGACAAATAACTGCTAGTGGTGACAAATGGATAAAGGCGACGACTCAGGCAAGAAGAAAAAGTATAAAGGCGACGGTTGTTACGGCTAAGGGTGAAAACAGGGCAAGAAGGCTGGAAGAGTGAAAATCAAAGAAGAAGAAGTCTACTCTACAATGCCTTAGAGTTGACTCCTGTGATGATGAAAAATGACTCGCAAGACTGGAAGTTTGAACGAGCATGAAGCCGAGTCAAGTCCACAAGACTTTGAAGTCAACTCCAAGTATGAAGAAATTGCCCAATCTTCTGCAACTTTTTAAGGACTTCCAGAGGACTAAAATATGGATCGCAAATGTATAAAAGCATAATTTTTAAAGTTAGGAGAAGATTCCTAGGATTGACACTATCCCTGTCATCATAACTTTTCAGAGCAGCCTTTTGGTCATATTATCTGTCAGTATAGCATCTAGGAAATGCCTCCTCCTTTACAGTCCTTTCACCAGGAGTCAGCCAACAGAATATGTCAAAGAAGAAAAGCTCACAGGAAAAAAGGACGTCCTCTCTGTCGATGTTGATTAAGGTTCTGCAGGCTCCTTTTAGTCAAACCCCTCTTAGTTTATTCCAGCATTTCAAATTGAAGGACCTATGGAGGGAAAAGCTTTTTGGTCATGCACTACTACGATGGACCAGGATTTGCACAAGCTCAAGACTTGTAATCCAATGGCTCAGATTCCATTCTTGAAAGATCAAAGATGGAGATTCAAACCTTGGTCTATAAATATGTTGCCCCTTCCAACTAGGAAGAGTTGGCCGAGCACTGCATCAAAGGAGGTATTCTTTAGCTCGTGCCCAAGAAGAAGAAAAAGAGAAGAAGAAGAGAAAGAAAAGAAGAGAAGAAAAAGAGAAGAAGAAGATAAAGAAAAGAAGAGAAGAAAAAGAGAAGAATAGTGAGAAGGCCCCTCCACCCTGGTTCGACCTAGTCCAATGGCGAAAAGAGAAGTGAGTTGAGGAAGCAAAATCTCAAACTTGAAAAGAATGCTTCATGACTCAGTCAGAATCTACAGTTGGCTTTTCAGGTCCGATTGATGTTTTCATTTCTTGCTTTAAACTCCATATCTGTGTGTGTGCTTGGGGCTGTGCCCCCCTGTCTTCTTCCTGCACTTGCAGCGTGTTTCTTGTTTTTCCTTTGTGTGTGTGCGTGGGGGGGGGGGGGGGGGCTTTTCCCCATGTACTGCATTTGCAGCGTGAGGACTCTATCCTCGTGAGGAGCTTGCTCCTTGTATGCATGCGTCATCATCCCCGTGTGGTGCTGTGAAGCACCGTGAGGACTCTATCCTCGTGAGGACCTCGTCCTCATGAGGAGCTTGCTCCTCGTATGGTTGGGGTTTGTCCCCGTGGAGCATGTCCCCGTTGCTGCATTCGCAGAGTATAGTGAAGCCTCACCGGGTTTGGTGAGGGGTGGATATAGTTCTACGGGTTTGCAGACTGAACCACCTTAAAAATCTATTGTGCAGTGGTGTGTCCTTGTGTGACTGCATCCATTTCTTCTATCTCCACTTCACAAGGTCCTATGCTTTTATTTCTGCATTTCTGTTGGCCTAACACTGCACATATTGTGAGCCTCTGCCGTTACCAGCATTCTTGCTGAATGAATATATGCTCCAATCACAGGGTTTCTCGTGTGTTTATTTCATTCATCTTAACAATACTTATACACACACCAACGGGTTGATGAGATCTTTGCCTTGTAATGCAGCAGATCTTGCAAGCTAATATAACTACGGTAAGGTTGCGTCGACTCCACTGCCTGGCTGCGTCGACCTCAGCCTCTTCCTTAATAGCAACCCTCTGTCTCTTAGTGTGGGGTGTTTTGCTCTATTGCCTTTCAGAATCATTGTCAAAAATGTTGTGCATTCTTGCATAGAGCATCCACTACACACACTGTGAGCCATTCACCGTTTAGCAGCACTCTTGCTGTTTGAACAAAGGCTCACACGCACACACTCAAGTAGGTGCTCATGTAATCTGAATCTTCATAAGTAGATTTCAGATATTAATCAAATTCTGCTGTGTGCTCAAGCCAAAAGTTTGTCTGGTGAAATGATTTTTTAAGAGGGCAAATTTGATAAGGGGATCTATTCAACCCCCCTTCCAGATCCGGTTTCACCCCATGGGACCCAACAGTTGGACTGTGCAAGCTTGCGGTATGCCACAGCTAGTTGGAATCCTCCATCAATGGAATAGAGAGATAATTTTGCAAAGAGGGCGTTCATGGGATGCATACATCAGAGTTGGATTGTGCAAGTTTGAATAGAGAGATAATTTTGCAAAGAGGGCGTTCATGGGATGCATACGTGTTGCGGTTGGACGTGTTTGTGGTTGTAAAGTTTACAGAGAGCAAAAACACTGAACCAGAGAAAGAACTTTCTGTCACACCCTTCCACGGTGACTCTGTTCTATTATATATAAATAGAAGATATATACATATTACAAATTTTAGTAGGGTTGCCTGGATTGAACATTTAGTAGGAAGAAAGACTTCCTCAATTAGGCATACCTCAATTCGAGAGTCACCCTTTTCAAAGTCATGCTCGAAAACCATACTCAGAACCTTGCTCCTGAGTTGTGCTCGGAACTCATGCTAGTCATGCTCGACCGGTGTGCTCGGAAGGGAATGTGTACTAAGAAGGTGTGCTCGGACCTCTTTTGTACTCGGACGTATTTTCTAGCTAACATGCCCCCGCAAGCTGGATGGCGGTCGTATCTACGACATGAAGCTTGTCCTGTAGCCAAGTGAATTGAGGCTAAGGAAGGGCCTCGGTAAGAACATCAGCAAGCTGATCTTTCGTGGACACGAAGGAGACGATGAGTTGACCCGCGGCCACTTGCTCATGGACGAAGTGAAAATCTATCTTGACATGTTTCGTCCGAGCATGAAACACGTACCGGATTGGCTGCATGGTACGTGGCACCAATGTTATCACACCAGAGAACCAGGGGCACCAATATGGTGATACGAAGTTCAGCAAGAAGAGATCGTAACCAAATGAGCTCAACAGTGGCATTGGCTAGAGCTTTGTATTCCGCCTCCGTGCTTGAGAGAGTAACAGTATGTTGCTTTTTTGAGCTCCAGGAAATGAGACTACAGCCCAAGAAAATGAGATAGCCACCACTACAAGGAAGGGTGAAGTTTCTGACGGACGTCTTCTGTCGGAAATCCATCGAAAAAACACTTTCCGACGGACTTTCCGACGTATTTCTAATGGAAGACGTCCGTCAGGTATTCTTTGTCTGAAGTTTCCAACATACGAAACATCTGTCGTGTTAGAACAGGTGGTACACAGAAATAGATCCAGAGGGGGGGTGAATGGATCTTTTGGAAATATCGTTCAATTAAAACACAAACTTTACTCAAAGAAGCAAATGAAAACAGCTCCACAGAAGATATTTAGAAATGAAGACTTCTACTTAGACTAGTGGACAAATAATTGTCATGCCATCAAAGTATCAGCGAGAGACTAGATGTAATCTCCAACATTCATAGCTCAAGCAAAACAAATATCGAATACCTAGCCCCCAAAAGGACAATCAACAGAAGGGGGCAGGAGACATGGACAATCACACCAAGGCAAACCACTACACATGGGGTTTTTTAGGTGGTTCGATCTCAGACCCGAGATGTACGTCCACCCCACACTCCAACCGAGTGAGGCTTCCACTAGCAGAAGCTAGAAACCAAAACAGACTCAGTCTACAACAAAACGCTACCTAACAACTTGCCCTGAGGGAGACAAATCCCTCACACCGATCCTACAACCCACAAGATCTGAACCCTAACCTTGTAGCCTAAAAGATCAAAACCAGAGGACCAATCCTCCCTTCCTCCAACCCAAAGGGGAACCACTAGTGACACCCCGTCACTAGCAACCGGAGACCACAATCTCCCTTCTTCTGCAAACGTAGAAGGGACGTGAATAGCAACCCACTGCTCACCAAAACCCAGAGGATTAAATCCTCTCTTCCTCTGAATCCACAGAGGGAAACCGAGAGTGATACCCAGTCACTCACAACCAGAGAGTCCAACTCTCCCTTCTCCTGAACGCTCAGAAGGAAACCTGATCCCAAACTAGGGAATCAGAAAACTCTAGAAAATGGAAAGTGACAAACGAAAATTAAAAGAGGAAACAAAAACAATTGTAGCTCCAACTGGAGCAGGACTATACAAGATTTGATCCTAGAACAGATCTTCAATATCGCTATCGGTTACTCTAACTTGAGCTCGCTCTTCTTCTCTCTATCCTCTTCTTAGGTCTTCACTCTTTCTTTCTCTTTCTTTTTTGATGCTCGCTCTTTGACGGCTTCTTCTTTGTGCTCTCTGGTTCTTCTCTTAGACGGCCACTCTCTTTTGCACACCCCTTTTTCTTTCTTTCTTGCGTCGCTTCCCTCTTCAAAGGATGAGAGTCTATTTATACAAAACAGAGTATCAGAACTCATTTTGGAAAGAATAATTTGATGCCCCTTTTATTTCTATTGGACCACATGGCAGGAGAGAGAAGAATATTTTTGACATAGCACCCTCAGGTCACGCATCCATCAAGGGTTGACTTAGGAACACGTGCCTCCTCTCTAGTTCGAGCTCACGTGATTGCCATGAGTTCGGACAGATTTACTTAGGTCTCGCTGCTGCCAACTGCTCACTCAAGCATTTCATCAAACACCTTACACGAAGGAGTATGCTCAGACCTTGTTGTTGTATGCTCAGACCTGCACGGTGCTAGCAAACAGGTTGCACCGACCTTGCATGAGTTGAAGGCAGGACATGCACCGACCTTGCTATGTTGAAGGTAGGGCATGCACCGACCTTGCTGTGTTGAAGGCAGGACATGCATCGACCTTGCTGTGTTGAAGGAAAGACATGCACCGACCTTACATGCATTGAAAACAGGGGTTGCACTGACCTTGGTTGCCATGCTGCATAGACCTTACTATGTGCTCAGACCTGCACAGTGCTAGTGAAGAGGATGCACCGACCTTCCTCTGTGCTTGAGAAGGATTGCACCGACCTTGCATTGCATGAAGGCAATCCTTCCTCTGTGTTTGAGAAGGAGACCTTGCACCTTTGAAATCAAAACCTTATGTCGTGCCTTTCATATGTGCTCGGACCTTATGTGTTATAAGGCAACCTTAACTATATTGTGTTCTTCAGTTGCACTAACCTTGTATGCATAAACTTCTTCAGTTGCACAGACCTTGTGTGATGAAGCGAGAGTGTGCACCGACCTGCATATGCAATTTTAGAAACCTGCACCGACCTTTATATGCTAAATGCAAAACATGCACCGACTTTATGTATTGAAGTAAGAAACATGCACCGACCTACAATGCATACTAAGAAGATGTGCACCGACATTTTCATGCCGCCTACAAAAACACGCGTCGACCTTAGTGTCTTGAGAACACAACTAGCATCGACCTAAGTATGCATAAGGGAAACATGCATCGACCTTATATGCAATGGTCTGAAATGTGCATGGACTTCATATGCAATGGACAGAGATATGCATGGACCTCACATTGACCTTAATGTGATGAGCACAGACTTAATGCTTCATACACAGTTATGACATCATAAAAAGATTGACAGCACCAAGACCTTATCAGTGCAGAATTAACACTAAATGCAGTATCAACATGTATGTATGCAGTATGCAAGGACATGATGACTTATAATTGTTGACACCTATTTTTTGCCTATGAGTTGAGTCATTCCTCTTACCATCATTTTTTGATGCCTCGAGTTGTCCATTACTCAATGGGCTATTTTCAGGCACGTCTTTGGGCTTATTTTATGGGTATCTCCCTCCCTGGCTTGGTCTGCTCTTGGATTCGGGCTTAATGGGCGTTTATTTCGCTTGGTTTTGGGCTCATTTATCTCATTTTATCAATTTAAAACGTCCAAGCTTTACACGGTCTATCGACCAGCCGTTCTGTTACTGGGCGGTCTTCTTTGAACCATTTAAGGATTTATTAGATATTTGTTTGATTTTCTGAATTTCCACCGACAAACTTCTGTACGGTCTCAATCCAGCCGTTCAATCCCATTGAGCGGACGGGTGTTAGACCGTCAAAATCCTAGAGTCCTCAATTTGTTAGATTTTCAGATAATTATCTATTTATTTTAATTCTTTGGATTTATCGCCGACACGTGGTGGACGGCTAGGTAATGGACCGTTCAACGCATTGAGTGGTCTAGCAATAAACCGTTCAATCCTCAAGAGTCCAGCACCGAAGAAGTCGGTCAGTTCGATGGATAATTGGATTATTTCCTAGTTTATTTATTTTCCACCGACAGCCTTAAACGGTCTAGAATCAGACCGTGCAGTGGTCTGGGAGGTCTATCGCTCGACCGCGTACATGCCTGATTCCGGAAGATTTAATGAGTTTTCTCTCTCCATCCGTGGTCAAACCACCAACTTCCCCCATCCATTTCTCAGTGGATTCTCCACCAAATGGGGTGCCGTTTGAACTAGATGGGAGATGGGAGTTTTATCTACGGATTTTGTTTCATTATCTCGACCTAATTTCCACTTGAAACCATAATTTCGGGGCTAGACTTTCAGGGCTCTATAAATAGGACCCACAGTCTAGGCTTGAAAGGGGAGAGATCTAAGGTCGACAGTGAAGCCCTGCCGCATTCTCTTGCGACCTGCAGTCAGGGAGGGAGGCTTTCTACATCCCCTTAAGCCTCCGGTTCAGGGAGTAGTTTTGTGTTTTGAGTCTTTCTTTGGTCATCCCACCATCTTTTCCTTCTTTGCATGCTCTTTTTCATCACATTGCATCCGCGTTTGTCACTGTTGCATCTCATTCTATACACCCTCCTATTATTTTTTTACGCCCCTAGGGGTTTAAAAACCTCCCAGGTATCCCCACTCCATGTCATTGCATTACTTTTCTCTTCTTTCTTATAGTTACTACACCTCGCAGGACTGATTTGGGTTTCCCTTTTGTGTTCTTCACGTTGTTTTGCAGGTCAGCATCATCCTAGCCGGCCAGAAGGGGTGGAGGATCAGATCCTACGACTTGAAACTTGGTGGCACTGAAGGGTCTTCCTTCCATCTGTCTGAGTAGGAGAGTGTGGAACGCACTAGGTTTCGTGTGTGAAAGTATCGGGATATCGGTGGTTATATCGATTCGAGACCATCTGTCCCACCGGGCGTGCCAGCTTGTGGAACGCACTAGGTTTCGTGTGTGAAAGTATCGGGATATCGGTGGTTATATCGATTCGAGACCATATGTCCCACCGGGCGTGCCAGCTTGTGGGACGCACTAGGTTTCGTGTGTGAAAGTATCGTGGGATATCGGTGTTCTTTTTATCGGTTTATCTAGTGCGAGGGCGTGCCAGTCACCTAGGTGACAATGTGTTCGGGCTTCGAGACTGGAGTGGTCCGAAGCCCGGGGTGCGCTCCATCTGACTGATCAGACGATTGTGGATATCGGGTCGGGACTGGAGACCCGCCGCGCCATAAAGGCCGCGACGTTAATTACATCCCCTCGGAGAGGGGAAGACCTCTGATTAATCGCCAAGAAAAGGGGTCAAATGACCTAAAGATCGTTTTTCATTAAAGCATGCGAGTTGGGTTGACATGATTTAAACCCTCCGCATCGGTACGCAAAACGGTGTTCAAAACCATACAAATACTTGCTGCGAATGCGGCGAATTTAATGAAAGTGCGGGATTAGATCCCGGTATATATATATATATATCAGTCTCTAACAGACAATCCAGTATTCGGTCGAGAGTCCATATTCGAAGCATCGAAGGTAACAACAAAGACATTCGGATATCTACTGTAGGTACGGCACGTTTCATGTGGGTGCGGGATCGGATCCCGGAAGAAATGGGTCAAGCTGATGAACTATCGGCCCGAGAGGTGCACGGATCATGACCATGTCGGGGATCCCGAGGTCCATGTCCGATACCACGGGGCATCGTTGCTTTTCTCTTCACGCACAGTCCGGGGGAGCGGGTTGTTAAGTGTAAGGCCCGAAACTCGACAACGTGCGCCCTCGCACGCGGATCGACCTGCGCGGTTAGGTCGCGGGGTTCGACCTGCCCGGTCAGGTCGTGGGGGTCAAGGGGGCAACGCCCCTTGCGGGGGTTTTCGGGGGCAGTGCCCCCGGAACAAAATTTGGATTATAGTGGAGGGAAAACTTTTGATCAGTTTTATTCATTAGCTTTAATTCTTTTCTCTCATGCCGGTTTAAGGAAGCAACGGGGACGGGGCGCGCCGGATTAGTATCAAGAGGAGGGCGCCTTTTTAGGGTCCAAGGGAGGAAATGGGGGCGCCGTTTTAAGGTGAACAGTGAAAGAGATGGAGAGGAGGCGCGCCGTTTTAAGGACGTTAAGGGGGGGCGCGCCGGTTTTGTGGCCACGCCGTTTTAAGGGTTGAACAAAGAGGGGGGGGTGCCATGGGGCGCGCCGGGTAGAGGCCTCAACGGGGCGCGCCGTTTTAATGATTGAACAAGGTAGAAGGGCGCGCCGGGTAGAGAGGCTCCCATGGGGGGGGCGCCGTTTTAGCGTTCAAAGGAAATGGGGGTTACGAGAGTGGTGTTAAATCGGCGCGGTGAGGGGTGACCGCGCCGGATTAGGCCACGCCGGGACAGCTTCAAAGAGGTTTTATCTCGACCCTTTTATGCTCTGTTTCTTGTTTCTTTAAACTATAAGCCGGTTTATTGATTAGTTGTTCATCTTATGGATGGATTATGTTTACAGAAATAAGATTTAAACATTTTAATTGTTTATTCAGGTGGATTAGTGTGGATGCTTAAGTGTTCGTTCAGGGGGGGTTCAGTTCACAGAGTTTTACTGTGTGTTTCTTTTCTTTCACCCGTGGGCAAATTCTATGATACATTTATTCATTGTTCTTGGTGTTCTTGTATGTTCTTGACCCTGACGAAAATCGGGCAGCACCTCCCCTAGATCGGAAGGGTCTGGGGGAAAAATATGGGGCGCGCCATGCGGAGAGAACTCCGACGGCCCCGAAACATCCCGGTGCGTGCTAAGCAACGACACCAGTAAAATTACCCCATTAGGGGCCGGAGATCCCGAGGGCTAGCCTACAAGGGAAACCGGTGACCCATGGGTTGCTGCGATCGTATCGACTCCCCCGTTCGGGGCCGGAGGTCCTGAGGGCCAACCTACAAAGGAACTCCGACGACCCGAGGGTTGCCGTGATCGCGTGGCTGAAGACCGCGTGAGAGCCGAAGTCGGCACAAGAACACGGCGGAAGGGAGATCCAAGGGACAGCAGTAAAATGAAGTTAACGCATGCATACGTATATATCTATCTACAGATACATATGTATATATCTATGCATATATGATCCGACGGAAACATATAGACTTGCAAAAGGGAAGGGATGAGCGAGCATCAAAATCGGGTTTCATGAGGGAGATAAGTGAGGATCGGGGTTGAAGGCCCCATGCTTCATTTCCATTTAAACAGAAGAGCTACATCGGGGCTGGACGTCGCCGAGTAGAATACAAGGGGAGAGGGGAAAGACAATGACCCACCCTCACACGGCTGGCTCTCACTCTTCCTCCCCTTTCTCTCCCACTCTTTCTCTCTTCTTCTTCGCACAGGCTTCGGGCTTCAAGGGATTTCTCTCAGAAGAAAGCTTCTGCCTTTCAAGCTTCCAAGAGTTGTCCCTCCTCTTCCGCGCGATCAAAGTTCCCCGTGGTGGGATTTTTATAGGGGCCAGTGGCCCTGTCGAAGGGAGAGCCCCCCCCTTATTTCTCTTTATTTCCTCTTCTTTCCATCTTGCTTCGCCTGCAACGCCTCTGCCGTGTCGCCGTGTCGAGAGCCGTTGTCGTGGACGTCACCTCTGCCGCGGCTACAGTGTGACCGGGAGAGGGGTAGAGGCATGGCCTCCCCCTTCGCTGGCATGTACACCGCTAGCCACGTTTGCTTTCATCATTTGCAGGGGAATGGGCGGCCGGCTGACGGAGCAAGCATTCGACAGTGCGTGGCTCGAGAGTTTCCATTTGAAGAACATGCTTGGATGCCCAACGGGTCGAAGCATACCTTTTGCCATTTAAGCAGTTCGTCGACGTGCTGTTCGCAGGAAACAGGGGACCGTAATGCCGACGGGATGGGTTGGTTGCTCGCCAGGAAATGCTTCAGAGAAAGGGGTTAAAACGGCGCCACATCCAAAGGGGGGGCGCCGTTTTAAGCATCAAATGGAGGCCCCTTCGAGCGCGCCGTGTAGCCAATGAAAAGAAAAGAGGTTAAAACGGCGCCACATCCAAAGGGGGCGCGCCGTTTTAAGGGGGGGGGCGCGCCGTTTTAAGGCGCGCCGTTTTAAAGCCCCCTCGTGCCGTTTTAAGCACTAAACGATTCTTCTCGAAGTCGCGGCCATTTTACGTGAATGTCGACATTCCCGGAAGGTTCCGGTTGCTATGTATGACCTCTACAATGTTCCATTCGCAGCCTTTGGGGCCCGGTCCCAGACTCTGCGTGACTTTCGGTGCACGTCGGGCTATGTCGGAGTCCCCGACTCTTCTTTGATTCAGCTCTCGGCACGGCCGGCTGTAGAGTTGTGGCCATATCTTCCGCCCAGGGGGGCTCCCTCATCGGCTAGCGGACCACCAAGCAAGTCCTCATCCTGATTGGGGAGGCATGAGGTTTATTTGGCATTTTCATCTTCGGCTTGCTCTCGAGTGTCGAGACGTGCATGCCGTATGATCAGCATCGACATTTTTCAACGTCCACAAATGCCCCCCACTCGCGGGTGGCGCAAGCGAGGGATGAGTGCGCGGGGATCGCGAGTGTAGAGTTCTTCGACAGGACGTCTGTTCTTCCGAGCCAGTGGGATGCTAGTCCGGTGCAAATTCACGGGAAAGCGCTCACTCCTTCAGCGAAGGGATGAGGGGATCGCTTCACCGCACATGCACACGGACTGGCATATCTGAGTGGAGGTTTGGTCGACGGCATGGTGGAGTGCCGAAGCAAGAAGGAGGGGTTCAAGTTTCTCTGACTTGGGTGAAAAGTCAAGATCGGATCGCACGGCTGAGGCCCCAGAAAGGCCTTAGGCGCCGTCAAAGGTGGTTCGTTGACACTGGGGTTGCATCAACGCAAGGATTTCAATCTTCTTCCGACCCAGACGAAAGGTCTAAATCGGAGCTTTCGGCGAGGGCGCCGCATAAAGTGGATTCGTCAATGCTGGGATTACATCAACGCAAGGATTTTGGTTTTCTTCCGACCTAGACGAAAGGTCTAAATCGGAGCTTTCAGCGAGGGTGTCGCATAAGGTGGATTCGTCAATGCTGGGATTGCATTAACAAAAGGATTTCAGTTTTCTTCCGACCCAGACGAAAGGTCTAAACCGGAGCTTTCGGCGAGGGTGCCGCATAAAGTGGATTCGTCGACGCTGGGATTGCATTAACGCAAGGATTTCAGTTTTCTTCCAACCCAGACGAAAGGTCTAAATTGGAGCTTTCGACGAGGGTGCCGAGTAAAGTGGATTCGTCAATACTGGGATTGCATTAACGCGAGGATTTTGGTTTTCTTCCGACCCAGACGAAAGGTCTGAACCGGAGCTTTCGGCGAGGGTGCCGAGTAAAGGTGGATTCGTCAATGCTGGGATTGCATTGACGCAAGGATTTTGGTTTTCATCCAACCCAGACGAAAGGTCTAAATTGGAGCTTTCGGCGAGGGTGCCGCATAAGGTGGATTCGTCAATGCTGGGATTGCATTGACGCAAGGATTTTGGTTTTCATCCAACCCAGACGAAAGGTCTAAATTGGAGCTTTCGGCGAGGGTGCCGCATAAGGTGGATTCGTCAATGGTGAGATTGCATTAACGCAAGGATTTCGGTTATCTTCCGACCTAGACGAAAGGTCTAAATCGGAGCTTTCGGCGAGGGCGCCGCCTAAGGAACACTAAGGAATAACTTCTTTCTTATTCTTTTTCTTTTTTCTTCTTCTTTTTTTTTTCTCTTTTTTTTCTTTTTTCTTTTTTTTTTTTTTTTCTTTTTCTTTTCTTTCTTTCTTTCTTTTCTTTTCTTTTTCTTTTTTTTTTATGATCACGGTGGGACCGGATCACAAAGGTATGATAGTATCGTCGACATTGGGTTTATGTCAACGCAATGGAATTGGGTTTAATCGGCTTAGACGGAAGGTCTAAGCCATGCTGCTCGGTTGAGGCCTCGGAGGGCCATGGGCGCTGAGTTGAGTTTTCGGGTGCTTTATGTAAAAAGTTCCATGACGGAATCCTCTTCATTGTGGGGTATTGGTTTCAGTTGATCACCGAGTAGGGGAAGCGGCGCATGGTATAACTTCAGGTGTTTCCCATTGAGTGGTGGGAATTGAATTTCCCCCCGGTGGTTGACGATGACATAAGCACCGCCTTCATAGACTTTCTGGACCACATAAGGTCCTGTCCAGTTTTCATTCAGTTTGCCTTTGGGGTTGGCCGCCATGACCTCTCTTCGCTTGACCATGACTAGGTCTCCCTTCTTGAATTCACGTTCTTTGACGAGTTTGTCAAAGGCGCGGGTCATGCGGGCCTGGTAGACTTGTATGTTCTGCTGGGCTCTGAGCCGTCGTCCTTCTAGATCGGAGAGCTCCTCCAGTCTTCTTTCTATATTGGCTTGGCCATCTTTGACTAATTCGTGCTGGATCGCCACTCGTAGTGAGGGTATCTCCAGCTCTATCGGGACGACCGCTTCTGAGCCGTACACCAAGGAGAATGGTGAGCAACCCGTGGGGGTCTTGTACACGGTGCGGTACGCCCATAGTGCTTCATACATCCTGTCTTCCCAATCCTTCTTGCTAGAGCTGACCGTCTTGGCAAGAAGTGTGCATAGTGTCTTGTTGAAGGCTTCCGCTAACCCGTTTGCCTGCGGATTATACGGAGTGGAGGTCCTCCAATCAATCTTGAATTTATCGGCCAATCTATAGACCTTTTGGTTTCGGAAGTGGCTTCCGTTGTCAGAGACAATTCGATCGGGCACGCCGAATCGGAATATGATATTTCGACGGACGAATCTGGCCACGATTTCTCCCGTCACTTCTCTTAGAGCCACAGCTTCCGCCCAGCGAGAGAAGTAATCTGTTGCCGCTAGAATGTATCTGCATCCCGCTGAAGACACGGGGAGCGGGCCCACAACATCAGTACCCCATTGAGCAAAAGGCCAACTGGGCACCGTTGGGTGCAAATGAGCTGGAGGTCTTCTTGGGATCGCAGCATGCTGCTGGCATTTATGACATGACTTGGCATACTTGCAGCAGTCATCGAACATAGTCGGCCAGTAATATCCCAGCTTCTTGACTTCAATCTTCATTTTCGGCCCAGCTTGATGAGCACCAGCCGACCCGGCATGAACTTCCTTCATGACCATCCAAGCCTCCTCCACGGATATACATCGGAGGAGCACCTTTCTTCCGGCATCAGCCATGGTTCGGAACAGAGTTCCATTTCTGACTTCGTAAGAATCTTTTGTTCTGATCAATCTGATCCTTTCTTCCCTCTGCTTGGGCAATTCTTGGTGTTCAAACCATTTCATTAGGGGTTCCCTCCAATCAGGAGAGTTAGTTGTTTCTGCTGTCGCAGCTTCATATTCTTCTTCGTCACCTGGCTCCTCTATCATGCTGGGGACCTGGCGCCTGTTTATGACTGTTATGTTGAGGGATTCGCCTGGCAGGGCCGCCAGTGAGCTTGCTAATTTTGCTAGTGCATCAGCCTGGGCATTCTGGCTTCGGACGACATGGCCTACTTCAATGAAGTAGAACCGCCCCATGAGCTTCTTCGCCTTGGCGCAATACGGAAGTAACCCGGGCTTCCGGACGTCGAACTCTCCTTGTATCTGCTTGACAATCAGCATAGAATCACCAAACACCTGCAGCATTCGGATCTCCATGTGGAGGGCTATCTGAAGACCGATAATCAAGGCCTCATATTCTGCTTCATTGTTCGTGCACGGTTTATTGATCGAACACGACGTATGCAACACTTCTCCTTCTGGGGATTTGAGGACGATGCCTGCTCCAGCCCTTATCCTCGCATGCCCTGATTGAGATGTCTCCGTTCTGGATGCTCCGTCGAAGTATAACTGCCATATGGCTTGACGGACTTGGTCCACTTCCAGTGTTTCATCTTCCGGAAGTTCCGTGACAAGCGGGGAATTCTCAGGCACAGGGTGTGCTGCGAAGAAATCTGCTATCGCCTGGCCTTTAATAGCCTTTTGCGGCACATATGTAATATCAAATTCCATCAAAATGACGGCCCACTTCCCCAGTCGCCCTTTCAGCGCCGGCTGGGACAAGAGATGTTTGGCTGGATCGGCCCTTGATATCAGCTGTATTTCATGCGAGAGCATGTAATGCCTCATTTTCTTGGCCGCAAAGACCAAGGCAAGACAAACTTTCTCGATCGGGGTATACTTTGCTTCTGCCCCGACCAGTCTTCGACTGAGGTAATAAAGCGCCTGCTCCTTTCCCTCGTCGTTGTTTTGAGCCAACATTGCCCCGAGTGAACATTCGGTGGCGGCTATGTAGAGAATTAGCGGCCGCCCTTTGACAGGTGCCCCCAGCACTGGTGGGGTCTTCAAGTATTCCTTAGCTTATCAAAAGCCTTCTGGCATTCTTGATTCCAGTCGAATGGTGCATCTTTCATCATCAACTTATGAAATGGTTGACATCGCCGGACAGGTTGGAGATGAACCTGCGGATATAGGCCAATCGACCCTGCAGTGATCGCAGTTCCGTCAGGTTCTTCGGAGGCGGCAGCTCCTGAATGGCCTTTATCTTGGAGGGGTCTATTTCAATCCCCCTATATCGGACAATGAAGCCCAGAAACTTCCCACTGGAAACGCCGAAGGCGCACTTCAGCGGGTTCATCTTCAACTCGTATTGTCGGAGCCTTTGAAATATAACCCTGAGGTCACTCAGGTGATCTTCTTTCTTTTGGGTCTTGACAACCAAGTCGTCGATGTAGCATTCGACCTTGTCATAGAGCAATTCATCAAATATCTTGGTCATCGCCCTTTGATAAGTGGCGCCAGCATTCTTGAGGCCAAAAGGCATCCTTTTATAGTGGAATATCCCCTTGGGTGATCGGAAAGCCGTATGAATTCTATCATGCTCGGCTATCCATATCTGGTTGTATCCGGACGACCCATCCATGAAAGATAAGGCTTCATGGCCAGTGGTGGCATCGATCATGACTTCAGTGATGGGCACCGGAAATCATCTTTCGGACAAGCCTTGTTCAGGTCTCGGAAGTCCACACATATCCGGATCTGGCCGTTCTTCTTCTTGACGGGCACAATATTGGCCAGCCAGGTGGTATACTGGTTTTCTGCTACGAAGTCGACGTCTATGAGCTTGTCGACTTCCTTGCAAACTTGGCTTATCAGTTCTGGCCTCATTCGCCGGGGTGACTGCTTCACTGGTTCGGCCTTGGGGTCAATGGCCAACATATGCTGGGTAATGGCCGGGTTGAGGCCCGGCATTTCTTTGTAGTTCCAAGCAAAACAGTCTCGGAACTCTTGTAGGAGCTTGATGTATCGCTCTCTTTCTTCTGGGAGAAGGAGGGCGCTGAGGAATGTTGGTCTGGGGTCATCTTTTGTACCCAGATCCACTTCGATCAGCTCATCAACAGTGGCTTGGCCACCATCTTCTATCTCCGGGGGAGCCGGTTGCAAGTCGATGAAGCCTTCATCATCTTCTTCAGCCTCGAGGGCATCATAGATGTCTTCTTGTACCACCCCGCTCAGTGGCAGGGCTTTGTCATCTTCTTTCAGAGGGGTTGAAAGGGGTGCTTCACTGGCTTCCGGGCATCTTCCATCGGTGGGGCTTGCGACCTCCGTGAGCAAAGAGATCATGTGGACCCCGCTTCTATGAACGACCACGTCATGCGGATGCGGTGGGTACACTTCATATTTTCCCAGCCTTAGTTCGCCCTTCCTGATTAGGCCTTGAGCGATATTTTTGAATACATAACAATTCTCAATAGGATGCCCCAGCACCCGATGATAAGGACAGAATTCGGGGTCGTCGCTTCGTTCGACATCCTCTGGCCTTTTGGATTCTGGCAAGGTGATCTTGCCGTAACGACAAGCCCATTCAAAAATCCTCTGAGTTTTGTGTCTTGGGAAGGAATAAGGCCTCCTCATTTTCTCTCGCAACGAGGCCGGTTGATTGGTTGAAGGATTGGCTACCTCCTTTGTCTTCTCCTTCGAATACCCAGAAGTGCGGAAGTTGACACCTCCGGGTTTGTCTTCTTGCCTTGCCAGGGTGATGGCAGGATGGTATTTTGCCGGGAAGGCTTCAATATCAGCCGCTATCATGGCCAACTGATCAAGGGAGTGGACGTTAAGGCCGACCATCCGCTGCTGAATATCCTTCTTTAGATTTTCCCCGCAAGCCCAAGTGGCAACCTCGTGGCTTAACGGGGAGATGCATCTCACATATAGGCTTCTCCACTTTCTGATGTAGTCCAGGACGGGTTCATCATCTTCTTGCCTGTGGCTGTAGAGTTCTGCCCTGGTCACGAGGAAGTGCTCCGGGCTTGAGTGACTGTATCGCTGAGGGAGGATGTCCCCTGCTGGGTCAAACCAGCGCATACTTATTTCGGCTAGGTGCTCCTCCAGCCTTTCAATTTCCTGATGTAACCCGCCGAGCAGTGAGGGCAAGGTGGAGTTAGGCTGAGGGAAATCTGCTTCAGGGCATCTTTCACCAGCCAGGCTTGTGACCTCTGCGAGGAGGGAAACCACATGGACTCCCTTTTCACGGACAGCTGCTTCATGGGGTTGTGGGGGCTTCACCTCATAATCCTCCATCTTCAATTCTCCTCTGTTGATCAGGTTCTGGGCGATATCCTTGAAGACATAGCAATCTTCTATAGGATGGCCAAGGATTCGATGGTAGAGGCAGAATTTAGGGTCATCACTCCTTGTAGCATCCTCTGGCCTTTTGGACTTTGGCAAGGTAACCCTGCTATAGTGGCAAGCCCATTTAAAGATCTCCCGAGTTTTATCCCTCGGGAAGGAATAAGGCTTCTTCATCTTCTCCTGCAACGTGAGGACTCGTTCCGCCGGCCGGCTAGTTGAAGGACCGGCTATTTCTTTCACCTTCCTCCTTGAGTGCATAAAAGTACTAAAGTTGGTGGTCAGGTACTGATTCTCCCATCTTGCCGTGGTGGCATAGGAGCCCCCCGAGTTCATGGATCTGCCCTCCCGGAGGTGGATACCCTCGGTAAGACCGGACAGTAGTTTGATCATCTTGGCCAACTGTGCCTTCAACATCTCAATCTCCTGCTGCTGCTCATAACATATTGCGAGCATAACAGGGTCACAAAGGGAGAAATCTGGAGTGTAGCTTGGACTGCTATCTTCCGTTTCGGCATCGAGTGGAGGTGGCAGCACCCCGCCACCGTGACTATCTGGGAGTGGTGCCTCGGAAGTGGATGGCACCCCCTCTACATCCCTGCTTAGAGGTGGGTTCTGGAGGAACACTTCTTCATCTTGAGCTTTGTCGGCTGAAGGCATACGCTGCTCTTTGCTCTTGGTTTCTAGTGCATCTGTGTCTTCTGGGGGACTGTCGCCAACTAGAGTTGAGACAGCTATCATGTTTGCTTCATAGAATTCTTCTGCTGAGAAACCCAACCCAGGGTGCTGGGTAATCTTCAGGAGTTCCCTATCCAGGTTCGGTGGATACCACAGCTTCTTGAACATTTGATTCCGACTTTCGGTCTGAAAGAAGGGCAGTTGTTGCCCTCTAGCCATTTTCACCACTCTGCTGGATATATCCGGAAGTCCCATGATTGGGCCGACCGGGTCACAGATTTCTTCGGGGAATTTACAATCATCATCCCCTTTCACTGGATGTTCATCAGCCACATAGAATATCGTAGGTGGGCCCTCTGGGTTGGGCACCTCCCAGATCTTCAAGAATTCGACTGTTTGACAGTCTAAGTCTGTGGGGGGCTTCATGATCCCTGGAGGGACCTTCACATACCCAGGCAAATCTTCGAGCTTCGGAACTCCTGTCTCGAGGTAAATATTGAAGGGGACGGCTCGAACCACGCCTTCAACTTTAGAAATGTGTGACACTTCCTGCGGTGCCACATAGTCGGGCGGTGGTGGAGGGAACCAATCGTCGTCCTCTGCTATCTCCTTTTCTTTGCTTTGAGTCGGCTGGGGATTCTGCTTCGGCTCCTCCATGTAAAGTGCAGCATCGAGCAGGTGGCATTCAAACACCTCGAAGGGGTGTAAGTCTGCGAATATTCTTTCTTCTTTTCCATTCCGGAAGTACTTAATGCACTGGTGCAGGGTCGAAGACACTACCCGATTCTGATGCAGCCACGGTCGGCCGAGCAATGCTTTATATGTGGTATCGGAGTTGATGACGTGGAACTGCACTTTGGTGGTGAAGTCTCCTAGTGACAGCTCGAACTCTGCTACACCCACGGGAACTTCAGACTTCTGGTTGAACCCAGTTATCTTCATATCCCTGACCTTGATCAGGTGCACATTGAAGTAATGTTTCTGGTAAACCTGGTAGGAGAGTATGTTTACTGCTGCCCCTGTATCGACCAAGATCCTGTTTATAGGCTGGCCATTCAACTGTCCCCTCATGTACAAGGGTCTGTTGTGGCTGACCGAAGGAAAGAACATGTCTTCTTCGGTGAAGGTGATGGTTGTTCCCAACTGCATCTCAGCAAAGCAGCTTTCATAATGCGCCGGGGTTTGCAGAGCCGCAATGACAGCCCGCCTGGTTTCCTCATCCAGGGAGAGTACCTCCCAGACACTGAATCTTGCTGGGATTCTTTTCAATTGTTTCAATATCCGAGTGCCGGCTCGGACGTCAGCTAACTTTGCTTCTTCGGCTTTGCTAGGCTTGCCATGTTCTGGTGCCGGAGGAGTCGGCGAGGAAGACAGTTTATCTTCTTCGGAGGCCGCCCGGCTCCGGCTTGCTTGGTCAGCTGGTTCTTTCATTTGCGCGGGCTGAGCCACAGGGGTGGCGCCCTCATCATCTTTATTCGCCGGAGGGGGCGTTCCCGAGGTGGAGGCAAGAGTGCTCTTGGCCTTGGACCCGGGCTGTTGGTATGGTTGTTTGCTCTTCTTTGCGAGCAAAAATTCGGCGAACGAGGGTACCACTTCGCCTGCTGCATCTTCAGGGTACAAGCCCGATGGAGGCGGGATTGCTGCGCCCTTCACTTCAGGTTCGGGGATTTGGTATGGCCGCTCGCCCCTGAATATAATATTATGATTGGCTGGGGGCAGACGTCCCCACCTTCTCCCAGACCTGGTGACATGTTGGGAAGTAGAGGCCTCGACTTGGTTTGCTTCGGTAGGTGCGAAGCATATTTCTTCTTCTCCCTCCTCTTCAGAGTTTTGGGCCATGTTGAACAAGGCCGACAAGGTATTGCAAGACAAAAAGCTGCATTTTCTTTTATTCTTCAGCTTCTTCTTCTTTTTCTTCTTCTCTTCTTTTACAGCTGGAAGCTGTTCTCGGGGAAGTTCATCCCATATGCCGGTTTCTTGTGTTTCGGGTTCAGCTTCTTCAGCCAATTTTAGGGATTCAAAATGTTCCCAGGGGACATATTCCTTCAGCCGCACTGGCTGGATCTTGGGTTGTTCATATTCTTCTAACCCGTCAATGATCACCTGCAGCCGTTTAACCGCCGGGCTGACTTGCATGTGCATCCGCAACAAGAGTGGCTTCTTCCTGTTGTCAGTCATTCTTCGGAGGACCAACTGAGGAGCAGTTTCATACCAGACCGGGGTGACAACCGGTGGTGGTGGCTGAGGCGTGACGCCATGAATTCGGACTCCCGGGGTAGGGCGGGATGTCGACTTTCTTCTTGTCTTCTTTGGCACCATCTGCCAATATCCATGGCTCTCTGCGGGAGCGAGAACAAATGCCTCATAGGTGTGCTTTGTACAAGTATCTGACACTTCTTCAGGCAGTTGTTGGTATAAGGATATCATATTTACGGTTGCCCCCAGCACTGGCAACTCATGCGGGCGGGGCGGGTCCACCTTGTGTTCGCCCATCTGGAGCTCTCCCTTCCTGATCATGCCTTCAATGATGTCTTTGAAGACGTAACAGTCTTCGAGGGTGTGCCCGAGCATCTGATGGTACGGACAAAATCGAGGATCATCTTTCCTCTTGATGTCACCGGGTCTCTTCGGCTCCGGGAGAGTAATTTTGTTATATTTGGTGGCCCACTCGAAGATGATCCGGGTTTTCTCCTTCGGGAAGGAGTAAAGTTTCTTCATTCTTGACCGCAAGGAGGCGGCCTCTTGTTGTTCAGCCTGCTTGGCCGGAGGAGCACTGGTGACTCCTTTATCAGTGTCCTTCTGCTTCTCGAAATCCTTGAAGTCGACAGTGTTGACTTCTTTGGGCACGGACCGCTTCTCAATTGATTTTCCTTTTTGGGCTGAGGTGGCCGGTGCGGAAGAGTATTTGGAGAGGTAGGACTCAATTTCCACCACCACATTATTTAATCGATCAAATGACTTGATCTCCATCCCGATCATTTTCTTGAAAACTTCACGCTTCAAATTCTGCTTGCAGATTTGAACCGCATCTTCTTGGTGTGGCGGGCGTCTACACCTCATGCTGAGGTTCCGCCATCTCTTGATGAATTCTAGAGCAGTTTCATCATTCTTCTGCTTGGTTGCATAGAGCTCGGCCACTGTGACCTCTCTTTCGGTGACGTGGAACCGCTCCCGAAATTTTCTTTGCAAATCTGGCCAGTCGTTAACAGACCCCGCCGGCAAGTTTGAGTACCATTCGAAGGCGAGCCCTGTGAGCGAGGACCCGAAGAACTTCAGTAGGTATGATTCATCAGTCGCCAGATCGCCCATCACATTGACGTAATAGGCTATGTGCTCCTTCGGTGACCCCTGGCCATTAAATTTGTCAAACTTTGGCGGCTTGCTGACGCCAGGAGGCAATCTCTTCCCCGCATGATGGACAGGGTAGGGTACCTTGTACACATCATATGAGGCATATTCTTCACTTCCCCGGTCGGCCAGCTTCATCTCGACTATCTGCTCGATCATGAGCTTGTTAGCCGTTGCCGGATCCACTGCTTCTGGGTAGAAATGAGCTGACTGCATCTGTGGCGTCGTCAACACCGTCGCCTGGGGTATAGTGGCGGTGCCTTGGTGTTGAGGAGCCGAAGGGGTCATTGGGGCCATGCCCCCAGCATAGTTGGGGATTGGCTGAGAGGCCGTCACCTGGGGTGAACCCTCAAATTCTCCAGCGCCTTGCCTGGATGTTTCTGGAGACGGTTCGACCTGCTTCGACGTGGAAGCATGCATGGTCAGTTCGCCCACCTGTCGCTTCAGAGCTTCGATCTCCTGTCGATAGGCTTGAAGCAGCATCAGCATCGCCGGGTCGGAGGTGGAAGGGCTAGGAGCTTGGCCTCCCCCTTCTGTCAGAGTATCTAGAGAAGGCGCTACCCTTTCTCCTTCATCCCCAGTGGTAATCACGTTCGCCGCCATGGCGACCGCATCTGAACTTGTTTCACCGGCGAGGGCTTGTATTATCTCAGCTGCAGCTGCTCCTCTTCTGGTTAGGGGACCCGACCTGCCAGCCAACCTGGCCATCTCTTCTTGGTCTTCAGGTAGGGCTCCATATTGGTTGGCCACTCCGGCCATATTACAGGTATAAACCCGCATCTTTTGGTTTCTTCGAGCCGCCTCCCTGGTTGTCAGTCTAGGAAAGGTTATCCTATCAAACACCGAGACTCTTGGTGGAGCTTCTTTATAGAGGGGCGGCCCATAGCACCCTGACTCCGCATCTTCGATATCTTCCGGGTTAACTTGTTGCTCCCGGTTTCTTTCAGCATCATTCACGGCTTCTAGGAGCCGCTGAGTTCCCAAGAGGGTGTTTCCAAGGCCGCGGAGATATCCCCTCACGGCTTGAGTGATGTCGTCTTCTCCCTGGCTGGGGCAGACAGTTGGTGGTGATGCTTGCACTGGCGGTCTATAGGCGAGATGCCTCCGCTCGTGCATCATGTTGTATCTTCTTTCCTTCAAATAGATGTTCGCCTGCCGACCGTGAGTACGGAAGGCAGGTCTTCGAGACGCTTGAGCTGACGCCTCAATCTTCTCTTCTTCATCTTCCTTCATCTTTTTCTTGAGCCGGTCAGTCCTGACGAGCTCCAGTTGAGTTGAGGCTGGGGCCCGCCTGATGGGGACCCATGCTTGCTTGAATTTAGTCGGCTTCTGGGCCGACTCTTGCTTTGGCATGGACCTGATGCGGTCTTCTCGCTCCCGGGCCAGTGCTTGGAATTGGTTGTGCACCGGCACCATCGGGATTACCCTATCTGGTGAGATCGTGGCCTGACGGCCATTCAGGTACACTCGGACTCCTCCGATCATTACGGATTTGCCCGAGAGGGAAAGCCGGCCTTGCGGCGTGCTAGTGGTTCTCCTTGCCGCCCTCCTGGCAGCCGAGGTGCATTTCTTCTTTGCTTCAATGTGGTGGACATAGTAGCCCACCATCTTCACGGCTTCGGGTGTCGCCTCCACGGGGGCGACGGGCTCGACCTCCTTGACATCCAAGAGGTCCACGAACATAACCCCGAGGAAGTTGGGGAAGCCAACGACCGGGGGAAAATCGCCGAACTGGATCGGCACTGCCAAGTAGCCATGCTCCGCATGGCTCGCCACAACCAATGGACCGAAAGTGACAGCCATTGGTTCTTCAGAAATGGATCCCTCCTGCAATTTCAAAAATGCGGAAGTTAAGACTTCGGAAAAGGCCATTGGGCCCCTAATCTTGGCGAAAAGATGAGAGGTAGTCCAGTCCCACCGGGCGTGCCAGCTTGTGGAACGCACTAGGTTTCGTGTGTGAAAGTATCGGGATATCGGTGGTTATATCGATTCGAGACCATCTGTCCCACCGGGCGTGCCAGCTTGTGGAACGCACTAGGTTTCGTGTGTGAAAGTATCGGGATATCGGTGGTTATATCGATTCGAGACCATATGTCCCACCGGGCGTGCCAGCTTGTGGGACGCACTAGGTTTCGTGTGTGAAAGTATCGTGGGATATCGGTGTTCTTTTTATCGGTTTATCTAGTGCGAGGGCGTGCCAGTCACCTAGGTGACAATGTGTTCGGGCTTCGAGACTGGAGTGGTCCGAAGCCCGGGGTGCGCTCCATCTGACTGATCAGACGATTGTGGATATCGGGTCGGGACTGGAGACCCGCCGCGCCATAAAGGCCGCGACGTTAATTACATCCCCTCGGAGAGGGGAAGACCTCTGATTAATCGCCAAGAAAAGGGGTCAAATGACCTAAAGATCGTTTTTCATTAAAGCATGCGAGTTGGGTTGACATGATTTAAACCCTCCGCATCGGTACGCAAAACGGTGTTCAAAACCATACAAATACTTGCTGCGAATGCGGCGAATTTAATGAAAGTGCGGGATTAGATCCCGGTATATATATATATATATCAGTCTCTAACAGACAATCCAGTATTCGGTCGAGAGTCCATATTCGAAGCATCGAAGGTAACAACAAAGACATTCGGATATCTACTGTAGGTACGGCACGTTTCATGTGGGTGCGGGATCGGATCCCGGAAGAAATGGGTCAAGCTGATGAACTATCGGCCCGAGAGGTGCACGGATCATGACCATGTCGGGGATCCCGAGGTCCATGTCCGATACCACGGGGCATCATTGCTTTTCTCTTCACGCACAGTCCGGGGGAGCGGGTTGTTAAGTGTAAGGCCCGAAACTCGACAACGTGCGCCCTCGCACGCGGATCGACCTGCGCGGTCAGGTCGCGGGGTTCGACCTGCCCGGTCAGGTCGTGGGGGTCAAGGGGGCAACGCCCCTTGCGGGGGTTTTCGGGGGCAGTGCCCCCGGAACAAAATTTGGATTATAGTGGAGGGAAAACTTTTGATCAGTTTTATTCATTAGCTTTAATTCTTTTCTCTCATGCCGGTTTAAGGAAGCAACGGGGACGGGGCGCGCCGGATTAGTATCAAGAGGAGGGCGCCTTTTTAGGGTCCAAGGGAGGAAATGGGGGCGCCGTTTTAAGGTGAACAGTGAAAGAGATGGAGAGGAGGCGCGCCGTTTTAAGGACGTTAAGGGGGGGCGCGCCGGTTTTGTGGCCACGCCGTTTTAAGGGTTGAACAAAGAGGGGGGGGTGCCATGGGGCGCGCCGGGTAGAGGCCTCAACGGGGCGCGCCGTTTTAATGATTGAACAAGGTAGAAGGGCGCGCCGGGTAGAGAGGCTCCCATGGGGGGGGCGCCGTTTTAGCGTTCAAAGGAAATGGGGGTTACGAGAGTGGTGTTAAATCGGCGCGGTGAGGGGTGACCGCGCCGGATTAGGCCACGCCGGGACAGCTTCAAAGAGGTTTTATCTCGACCCTTTTATGCTCTGTTTCTTGTTTCTTTAAACTATAAGCCGGTTTATTGATTAGTTGTTCATCTTATGGATGGATTATGTTTACAGAAATAAGATTTAAACATTTTAATTGTTTATTCAGGTGGATTAGTGTGGATGCTTAAGTGTTCGTTCAAGGGGGGGTTCAGTTCACAGAGTTTTACTGTGTGTTTCTTTTCTTTCACCCGTGGGCAAATTCTATGATACATTTATTCATTGTTCTTGGTGTTCTTGTATGTTCTTGACCCTGACGAAAATCGGGCAGCACCTCCCCTAGATCGGAAGGGTCTGGGGGAAAAATATGGGGCGCGCCATGCGGAGAGAACTCCGACGGCCCCGAAACATCCCGGTGCGTGCTAAGCAACGACACCAGTAAAATTACCCCATTAGGGGCCGGAGATCCCGAGGGCTAGCCTACAAGGGAAACCGGTGACCCATGGGTTGCTGCGATCGTATCGACTCCCCCGTTCGGGGCCGGAGGTCCTGAGGGCCAACCTACAAAGGAACTCCGACGACCCGAGGGTTGCCGTGATCGCGTGGCTGAAGACCGCGTGAGAGCCGAAGTCGGCACAAGAACACGGCGGAAGGGAGATCCAAGGGACAGCAGTAAAATGAAGTTAACGCATGCATACGTATATATCTATCTACAGATACATATGTATATATCTATGCATATATGATCCGACGGAAACATATAGACTTGCAAAAGGGAAGGGATGAGCGAGCATCAAAATCGGGTTTCATGAGGGAGATAAGTGAGGATCGGGGTTGAAGGCCCCATGCTTCATTTCCATTTAAACAGAAGAGCTACATCGGGGCTGGACGTCGCCGAGTAGAATACAAGGGGAGAGGGGAAAGACAATGACCCACCCTCACACGGCTGGCTCTCACTCTTCCTCCCCTTTCTCTCCCACTCTTTCTCTCTTCTTCTTCGCACAGGCTTCGGGCTTCAAGGGATTTCTCTCAGAAGAAAGCTTCTGCCTTTCAAGCTTCCAAGAGTTGTCCCTCCTCTTCCGCGCGATCAAAGTTCCCCGTGGTGGGATTTTTATAGGGGCCAGTGGCCCTGTCGAAGGGAGAGCCCCCCCCTTATTTCTCTTTATTTCCTCTTCTTTCCATCTTGCTTCGCCTGCAACGCCTCTGCCGTGTCGCCGTGTCGAGAGCCGTTGTCGTGGACGTCACCTCTGCCGCGGCTACAGTGTGACCGGGAGAGGGGTAGAGGCATGGCCTCCCCCTTCGCTGGCATGTACACCGCTAGCCACGTTTGCTTTCATCATTTGCAGGGGAATGGGCGGCCGGCTGACGGAGCAAGCATTCGACAGTGCGTGGCTCGAGAGTTTCCATTTGAAGAACATGCTTGGATGCCCAACGGGTCGAAGCATACCTTTTGCCATTTTAAGCAGTTCGTCGACGTGCTGTTCGCAGGAAACAGGGGACCGTAATGCCGACGGGATGGGTTGGTTGCTCGCCAGGAAATGCTTCAGAGAAAGGGGTTAAAACGGCGCCACATCCAAAGGGGGGGCGCGCCGTTTTAAGCATCCAAAATGGAGGCCCCCTTCGAGCGCGCCGTGTAGCCAATGAAAATAAAAGAGGTTAAAACGGCACCATATTCCAAAGGGGGCGCGCCGTTTTAAGGGGGGGGCGCGCCGTTTTAAGGCGCGCCGTTTTAAAGCCCCCTCGTGCCGTTTTAAGCACTAAACGGATTCTTCTCGAAGTCGCGGCCATTTTACGTGAATGTCGACATTCCCGGAAGGTTCCGGTTGCTATGTATGACCTCTACAATGTTCCATTCGCAGCCTTTGGGGCCCGGTCCCAGACTCTGCGTGACTTTCGGTGCACGTCGGGCTATGTCGGAGTCCCCGACTCTTCTTTGATTCAGCTCTCGGCACGGCCGGCTGTAGAGTTGTGGCCATATCTTCCGCCCAGGGGGGCTCCCTCATCGGCTAGCGGACCACCAAGCAAGTCCTCATCCTGATTGGGGAGGCATGAGGTTTATTTGGCATTTTCATCTTCGGCTTGCTCTCGAGTGTCGAGACGTGCATGCCGTATGATCAGCATCGACATTTTTCAACGTCCACAGAGAGCGGTCCCCATCGAGCCGTTCTACGTCTTCCTGCGGCCTCCTTCGGACCGTCCCGTCGTCAGCCAGGCTTCGTCCCGTGTTCTTCCCAGCACTGGTGAGCGGTCTATCGAGCGACTGTGCGTCTCACAGGGAGGTTCTTCCAGGACCGTGTATTCCTGCAGTGCTGTTGTGAGGCGAGTGTCTCCCTTTTCCATGGTACGGGTGCATCCTTTTGCATTTTAGTATCTTGGTGGCGATCACGATCACACACACTTCTTTACCCTTCTTCTTTCTAGTCCCATTTTGGATTTTATTCATAGATATTGGCTTAGGAAGGTAAGAAAGGGATTAGGAAGGGGAAGGATACATAAAAAACATGTCTACACCCCCCTTTTTTGGCGATCACGGTGGGACATCTAGTGCCCATCATGCTGTTGTGTTGCTGATATGTGTTTTGTGCTTTGGAAGGTTTTGTTTGAGTTGTTTCAGGGTTTGCTATTTTCGTCCACATGGTGTTTCTGCCCTCTGGGGTTACACGGTTAACTCAGAGCCGTTCAGATAATAGCGCGGCCGTTCGACTGGCCGTTATGTTATGATCCCAGTGCTGATTGTTCTGTGAGCCTATTCAATTCAGCGGTCCTCCTTGGGCCGTTCACTGGATCCCACGGTCTGGTGTAAACCATGTACTACTGCTGGCTCAGGTATGTTTCCGCCATACACTGGTGGTTTTTGCTAACGTTCCATGGTTCTTTCAGGACTGTTCGACAGTGTGCATGGTCTGTCGATAGACCGTTCCGTCAGGTATGCTTCTGTTCCCACAGTTTCACTATCTCAGTTCATTTCAGTTTCTGTTCCCTTTCAGTTTGTTGCTACTCCCTGCCATTGAACGGTCCTGCCCTGGACCGTCGCCTCCCTGAGCGGTCTGCCACAGACCGTCTATCTATGCTACAGTGCACTCGAGCCTTTCACTTTGATTATCATTTCATGCTGATTCGGTGCTTTTGATCTCTCCTGTTTGCTATTTGATGATTGAATGATCATTGTCATATTTCTCTTATTTGTTTTTTCTCCCGCCTGTTTTCCTCTTGGCGAATTTCCCCCCGTGCCGGCCATGGCCGGCGCGGCGGGGATCCCTTCAGCTGTGCTGGGGGCCTCATCTGATCCATCAGGGGCTGGATCCTCCTCTATCGGTGATTCTTCCCGTCGAACCTATGCTCAAGTCATCATGGAGAAGCAAAGGTCTCCTTCCTTTTCTATACCGATAAAGGAGCCTTCATTCACAGATCAAGGAGAACCGGCTGTACATTTTTCCAAGGCTGACATACAAGCATCTATACAATTTTTATCATTCGCAATAGTTGCAAAGTGTTCATACGGTAGGCCTTCCTTTGCAGAAATTAAGTCCTGTATGGTGCAGCGATTAGCTATTTCTAACAGTTTTATCATTAGCAAGTTAAATCCCCGGCATCTTCTCCTAAGATTTGACAGAGAAGAGGATTTTCTGAAACTTCTTCTGCAGAAAAACTTGTATATAAAAGGTTTTCTATTTCGATTTTTCCGGTGGACTTCAGATTTTAGTTTTGAAGCTGATCCGCCGACCGTTCCGATTTGGATCGGATTTCCTGCTCTCCCGGCTAATCTTTATCAAGAAGATTGCCTGCGTTCCATAGCTAGAAATTTTGGTTTAGTTTTGCGAATTCATGAGAGATCCTTAGCTTTGACGGACACTTCAGAGGCTCTTGTTTGTATAGAGATGGATCTTTCAGCCCCGCGCCAGGAGAGATTGTGGATTGATCTTGATGGGAAAGGCTATTGGCAGTCTGTCAATTTCCTTCGAGCACCAGTTCTCTGTTCCTTTTGCCATAAACTTGGCCATGCAGCTGAAGTTTGCAAGAAGAAGCTTGTGAAGTTAAGTCGACAGCCGACAATCACCAAGAACCTCCGTCAGACCTTCAGGCCTCGGCCAACAGAATCCCCTGTTTCGGCTGGTAATCAGAACAAGGGGACAAAGGACTCTCATAAATCACCTGTAGCAGAGCCACAACATGTTCGACAATTGGTCTCTGAGGAGAATAGATTTGCAGCCTTACAGAATGCTAATGAATTGACTGGAATTGATTCAAACGAATTTTCCCAAGTGAACAAGGAAGATGTTCAGGAACAGGTAGGAAGCAGAAATCAGTCTCTCCTTCAGTTGGAAACCAAGATTCCACCAACAGAACCTCTACAGCCTCGAATACCCGCAGAAGGGTGTGTTACTAATCTTGATGAAGATAAGCTATTTCCTTCTGATGGAGAGGTTCAGCAAGTGGAAGTTCTCTTATGCCAGAAGGATATTTTAAAACCTGAATGCATCAAGCCTTTTTTGGTTGAAGTAAAGGAAGACATTGAAGAACCAGAAACCTATTGTTCTCCTGGGACTGAGTCCTCTCCTATACCAAAAAGTATAGAGTCTAAAAGGAAAGGGGATGAGGAAAGGCAAGATATTCAGAAGTTATCAGAAGTTGGATTTTCTGTTGCAGAGAAGGCCAATAGAGATAACTCCCTTATGCAAATAGTTGAAATAGGGAGGGGAACTCATGCTGGACGAGTCCCTTCAAAAAAGGGGATAATCACACGATCTAGAGCTAGATCGGTAGAAGCTCAACAACAGGACTTTTAATGATAAACACAACCCTTATTTGGAACATCAGAGGAGTAGGGAATCAAGGTTCCTGGAGATGTATAAAGAAGCTAATTCAAATTCACAAAGTTGACTTAGTTGCTATTAGTGAGCCAATGTTGGATGCTACGAAAGCCATGAAGCTTGGAAGGTTTGTAAAATTGGAAAAATTTGTTGTTAACTCCCCAAATGATTCAAAAATCTGGGTGTTTTGGCATGACAGTTTTAAGCTGGATATTCTCGGTTCATCTGCTCAACATATAACTTTGGGAATTAAAGAGGGTGATAGATATTCTAGTCTTTATTCCTTTGTGTATGCTTCTTGTGATCCCCACCTTCGAATTGAGTTGTTCAATGAATTAGCTAACTCTGCTGGTACAGTTTCAATCCCTTGGATAGTAGGAGGGGATTTTAACTGTGTTATGAAGCCTTCGGAAAAGATGGGTGGAATCACTCCCCCGTTGGCCACTATGGCTGAATTCAATGCTTTTGCATGCTCGGCAGGGCTTATGGATGCAGGCTACTCAGGTGAACCTATGACTTGGAATAACAACCGTACAGGAGCGGCTAACATTAAAGCTAGACTGGACAGAATCCTCATTAACACTGAGTGCCAAAATGGTTTTCCTCAGCTGGTTGTGAAGCATTTGGCCAGAGGCCCCTCTGACCACACCCCGATGTTACTTTCATCATCTAACACCTCTCATGGACCTTCCAGGTTTGTTTTCCAAAAGATGTGGTGTACTCATAATTCTTTCCACCAAGTAGTTGCTGAAGCTTGGAATCAATGTACAGTTCAACATCCAAATGCTATGGTTAGATTATCTGCCAAGTTAAAGGCTGTGAAAATGACATTAAGCAAATGGAATAAGGAAACCTTTGGAGATGTGACCAAGAATGCCAGATTAGCAGAATTAGAAGTGGATCAGAAACAAAGAGAATTTGATCAAATCCCTTCAACTGAAAATAGATGTAATTTGAATGCTGCAGTGGCAAAACTCCATCAGGCATTGCACAAGGAAGAAATATTTTGGCACCAAAAATCCCGTACAGATTGGATAGAAAGTGGGGATAGAAACACTGCATATTATCATTCACTTGCTCAACACAATCGTAGAAGAGGCTTTATCAGAAGGTTAAAATTGGATGAATCTGAAAATTGGTGTGAAGACCAAGCAATTCTATGTAGGCAGGCAAAATAATATTTCCAAAAGCTTTTCTCTTCTGAGAACCACATAATGGATTGCTCCATGCTGGATTGCATTCCTCATCTAATTACTAATGAACATAACAGTTTTCTCTGCTCTACCCCAGGAGGCAATGAGATAAAAGAAGCAGTGTGGTCTCTAAAAGGATCCAGCTCCCCTGGTCCGGATGGGTTTTCAGGAGAGTTTTACAAACATGTATGGGACATTATAGGCCAAGATGTCACTAATGCAGTGCAAAGTTTCTTTCAAGGGTTTCCAATCCCAAGAGGTATGGCGTCCTCAGTTATTGCTTTAGTTCCTGAAGTTCAAGAGCCTAAGTCCTTCAATGAATTCCGGCCAATAAGTCTATGTAATTTTTCCTACAAAATAATCTCTTCTATTATCTCTAAGAGGTTAGCTCCTATCCTGCCAAACATTATTTCGAAGGAACAAGGAGCCTTTGTTCAAGGCCGAAACATCCTGGATAATGTAGCTTTAGCAAGACAACTCATGAAGGACATTGATAGGAGAGTAAGGGGTCACAATGCCATTGTTAAATTGGATATGGCCAAGGCTTATGACAGAATTGAGTGGGATTTTTTATTGGCAGTCCTAAGGAAATTTGGGCTCAATACTAGATTTACTTCCTATATTGGAATGATTCTATCTAACTGTTGGTTTTTAGTCAATTTCAATGGAAATTTGGCAGGATTCTTTAAATCTAGTAGAGGAATCAGACAAGGTGATCCCCTTGCCCCATATCTTTTTATTCTAGCCTCGGAAGTGCTGAGTAGGGGGCTGACAGCTTTATCTCAGTCAGGATCCTTGAGGGGCTATAGTGGGCCTAAAAACATTACTCAAATATCTCATCTCTTGTATGCGGATGACACACTTATTTTCATGAATGCAAGTAAACAGAACTTAGCAGTTTTTCAGAAATTTATTTCAAGATATGAGAGAAGCTCAGGGCAAAAAATTAATGTTGGAAAGAGCAGCATTATTGTTTCAGACAAAGTCCTCCTTTCGTTTAAGAATTCCATACAACTACAGACAGGATTTAGAATTGCTTCAACCAGCTTCAGTTATCTTGGCATCCCAGTGAAAAAAGGAAGATACACAGGTCAGGATTTTAAATACATTGTGGACAGAATCCAGCAGAAACTAGAGGGTTGGCAGTCTAAATTGCTCTCACAGGCTGGGAGGGTAATTCTCATAAGTTCAGTACTCCGAAGCATTCCAATATACCTAGCCTCTGCATGTTTCTTCCCCAAGTCAATAATAAATGCCATTGACAGGTTATGTGCAAATTTTTATTGGCAGGGTTCTGACAAATTGAAACGTCGCCACTGGATTTCATGGCAAAATATCCAAAAGCCTAAACTGGAAGGGGGTCTTGGTATTAGAGATCTCAACCTTGTCCAGTTGTCCTTGGCAACCAAAAGTTTGTGGAGAATAACTCAAGGATCATCCCTCTGGTCCCAGTATGCAAGACAAAGGTTTGTTAAAACTAATATTTTTGACTGCACTAGACCTTTCCCTGCTGGTATATCCCAAAGTCTGTTTCAGCAGGCGAAGAAGCTTATTATTAACTACTCCAGGTGGATGATTGGGGATGGAAAGGGAACAGATTTCTGGAAAGATAATTGGACGGGCAGAGGACCTTTAATAAATTCAATACCTTCAGGGAGCTTTTATAACATCCAGAAGCAGCCAAAACAGACTGTTAGAGATGTCCTCCTTGATACAAATCACCCAGCCTGGTCTCTCCTCAGAAATTCTTCACTTTTACCCAAAGTTCAGCTAAGCAACAGTACAGATCATTGTATTTGGGCTGGTACAGTTGGAGGGAATTTCAGTGTTCAATCCTCAAATAATTTGTTGAGACCAAGAGGAGTAATCAGGCAGCCATGGGCCAAGTTATGGCATACTAGCATTGCTCCTAGGGCAACAAATTTCTTCTGGAAGCTGATTCAAAGAGCAGTCCCAGTTGATGGCAGAATTACAGAGTGTGGAATCTCTTTAGCTTCTAAATGTTGTTGCTGTCTGTCCCCACTTCAGGAGGATTTGGACCAGCTTTTCATAACGGGAGATTTAGCAATGGCATTATGGAAGTGGGTCTCCCCCTTGATTAGTGCCAAAATCAATCTCAGTGAACATATTACTATCTGTGGTTGGAACATTTTGGCAGGATCCAAATTGCACTCAGCTTTCAGTTATTCAAGAATGTATGCAGTGATCCTATTAGTATGGGAAATATGGAAGGCTAGATGTTCATCCAGGTTTGAAAACTCTGCCATTAACATAACTAGCATCAAGAGGAAAGTGGTGGCAGGTATCTCCCAAGCAATGGAAAACCTATCTTTTCCAGTCTGTTGCTCAGCAGATCAAATTCAAATTCTGAATCAATTCCAACTATTCCCGAAGATTATTTCAAGGAGGCCAATAGTAGTTTCATGCAACCTAGCCCCCCTTCAATTCACTCTTCATGTAGATGGAGCTTCCAAAGGTAACCCGGGCATATGTGGAGGTGGAGGTTGTGTCAGAGATTCTGTAGGAAACATGATCATTAGTTTTGCTTTCAACTATGGTTTTGGGAGCAGTATATTAGCAGAAGCAAGGGCCCTTTATGATGGGCTATCAATAGTAAAAAATGGAGATATTAAAGTGATTGCAATTTTTTCTGACTGTGCCTTTCTTGTGGAATCCATACAAAGGAATAAAGCTCCTAGCTGGGTGGTCTATCCATGGTGGAATGAAATCCTGAATCTCATTTCCTCAATTGGCTGTTCGGTGAGACATGTTTACAGGGAAGGTAATCAATTGGCCGATGCATTGGCCTCCTTTGCAAGCTTAAGTCACTCTAACTCTATTTTTACTCATGTAAGTGAACTCCCCAAAATGGTGAGGGGTGTCTATAGGATGGACAAAGGAGGTTTGCCTTCTCTTCGTTTTAGTAAATAGTTTTCAGAATTCCTGAATTGCCTTGGCAGCTGTACAGTCAGGGGTATGCCCCAAAGAGTTTGTATACTTTTCATAAAAATAATAAAAGTTTAGGCCACAGAATCATCCTGGGGGAGTGAGAACATGTTCCCCTGCTGGGGAGACATGCACTCGACTGGTAGATGATTTTGAGGGCCGGTGTTGATTAAAAAATACATTGGTAGGGGATCCTCTAGTCTCCATATTCCTTGGAGCCGACTAGGTGACCTTACCCGGGACCTCCGTAAGACCCCATGAGCCGTGGATTCCCACACGGATGCTGGGCAGGTTGTACCTTGCCACACGAGTCTAGGGTTGCATCCATGAGATGGAGTCCCCTTTAGAGTCAACCAAGTTTCCCATTCCACCCTTATTAGGCACCTTTGTGGTTTGTGAGAATTGTCATTTTAACTAATACACTAAGGTTCTAAAAGGGAGAAGTGTTAAAACTTGTCGTGCATCATATAAACATGGTTGGTCAAATTGATTGCCTCTTCTCTCCTCTCTTTCTGTGTGCATTTGATTGATTGTTTGGTTGTTTAGAAGGTCGTTTAGGTTTGTTATTTGGTGTCGGTGGGTGTTGCATGTGGAGTTGCTTCACACCCTCAAGATCTTCTCCTAGGGGCAGCTCTCATTTCTATTCCTATTTCAATCCTTTATTCGACTCATCACCCACCATGTCTTCTTACAATTTCTCTCACTCCCATGAGGACTATCTCCCTCAGGGACTTCTGGAGGACCCACCTAGGGTCACCCATGTGTAGGGGAGAGAGGGGACCACCCCTCCTCTCCCAACCGTTGTTGTTGAAGGTGCTCAACCCTCCCTTTCTGATTCTTCCTCTCAAAACTCAGCCAATCAGATTCTTCACATGACTCAGCTCAATCTCCTTCGATAGGCTTTGCTAGGGCCGGATGCCCCATCTTCAGTTCCCTCTCATGGCGTGTCTGCTGCCGCCACTTCATCTCCTTTTGTTGGTTTAGGGGCTGCTTCCGCTGCACCCATCGATCTCACTCTTATTCATCCTCGGACCCTCCGATTTCCTGGCATGGAGGCGGGCTAAGCCTCTACCTCGGCCCACCAACCTCTTGACAAGGGGAAGACCCAGATCCCCTTGAGTTCTTATTCTGATCCATACACCACTGTCTCTTCAGCGCCGCAAGCCCTTGTGGCCCCGGCTGATTTCATCCGTCTGCAACCAGGGGCCGCCTAGTTGGCTCATGCGGATATGGGCCCTTCCCTGGCCCATTATCCATCTTATGGGCTTCCCCCTTCATCAGTTTATCCATCAGCTCCGTATACTGGTTCAGTTCTTCCTGCTGTGTCTCCTCCTTCCCGGGAATGGGAACTTCTTGACAGATGGGCTGCTATGCAGTAGCAAATTGACCTCCTCCATAAGCGGGTCGGCCCGCAGTCCCTCACCGATGTCCCCATTCGAAGCTCCCTACATACCGTAAGTACGATGGGAATGGCAACCCGTTCATTCACATAAGGGAGTTTCTATATGAATCGGCACAGTTCCAGCATGACGAGCACCTCATGGCGTATCTCTTTCACCAGTCGTTGGATGGGGTGGCGTTAGAATGGTTTTATACTTTGCCTTTGGAGGAGGCGGAAAGTTTCAAGGTAGTGAAGGAGAAGTTCATAACAAGGTTCCAAGACCGGGTGAGCCCGGAGTTTTCCTTCACCGACTTAGTAGCAGAGAAGATGAAGCCAGATGAAGATTTTTCCACTTATGCAGATAGATGGAGGCAGATGGCCTCACGTGTGCCCGGGCAGATCCCGGAAGAAGAAAAAGTAAAATTGTTGATTTCAAATGCAACACCTACGTTCCAGAACATTCTGGCGATGAATGACATATCGAATATGCACCAGTTGTACAGTCAAGCCCGGTTCATACAAACCCAGTTCAAAGACTCCCCCATTCATTCCCTATTTGAGACCCAGAAGTCCAAGACCATAAGAAAATCCCAAGGCCCTATTACTGAGGGAGTTCAAACTAATGAGCAAGTGCAGGCTATTTAGTTCCCCAACCAGTTTGCTTCACCCCACTTCCAACAACCTCCACGCAACCCCCAGTTCTCCGCTCCACCATCTCCCCGACCCCCTTTTCAAGCTCTCCAACACCCACAGCAACCACCACCACCACAACAGCCTCAGCAGCCACCCCAATACCACAATGTTCCTCCTCCTGCTGGTTATGCACTTGCTCGGTCGGGTCCAAAAAGAGCCCATTATCCTCCACTTCTTGAGACTATGCCGAACATTTTCTCGGCCCTTATGTACACTGGTGACATATAGCTCCCGCCGGAACGTCAGAACTGGAACCCGACCACCGATCAATCTCGGTATTGCATATATCATCAGTAGCCCAGGCACACTATAGACAGATGCTTTCAGTTCCGAGAGTTAGTGTATGATTTGCATGAGGGGTAAAGGATTGACTGGGCCCAGATGCATAAGTTGATACAAGACATTAAAGAGAAGAGAAGACAAGCAAGGCCGCAGTAGGCGGCGCCATAGCAGTAGCAGTTTCAGCAACCCCAACCTCAACCTCAGCAGCAGCAGCAACCACCTGAACTCCTGATTCACCAAAATCCCATGCCAGACCACCAACCCGCTCCTCAATAGCAGCCGCTGGCACCGGCTCAAGTAAATGTTGCTCATCGCCTAGCCCCTAATGCTGGGTGGTCTTATGACGATGAGACTCCCGCTCATCTCTTGGCCTTCCACCACACCAACTCCCCCGCACCTTCTGTTCCCTCTATTCTCCGGCCCATCACCTTGACCACTGATCCACCCTCCCTTCCCTCTAGGTCACCTATTGCACCCGCCACATTCCCTACCACTCCGCCAATCCTTCCACCAACACCCGCCTTACCCTCCATCATCACCCCTCCATTTAACCCTTCTCCCATCACCACTCCGCCAGGGCCCGTCAGGCCAGCCTCCGCCCCATTTATATCCCTTCCACTCACCCTACCGGGCCAATCGGGAGTCCATCTGATGCCGTGCCAGCACGAAACTGCGCCCTTGAGAACGGGCGTTTATTCCACAGAAGTTACCCCTCTACTGGTGCACCTTCACGCAACCCCCCAATTCCTTCCTCTGCAGTTGAAGCAGAAGAAACTAACCCCTTGCCTGGCACTAAATATGATTTATTGCAACACTTGGACAGAATGCCAACCAAAATATCAGTCCTGGAGTTAATCAAGAGGTCCACGCTACACCAAGATGCCCTGAGGGTTTTTTTGCAAAAAGTTATGGTTAGCGAGGACATGGCAGTAGACAGTTTGGCGTCGGTGTTGGCCACTATCACAAAGGAGCCATCTATTTCATTTTTTGATTCGGAGCTCGCACCCCCAGAGGCACGTCAGATGCCACTATGTATTACAATTTCATTGAACAAAGTGGCCGTTGATTCAGCTCTAGTAGATATAGGAGCTTCTATTAATGTTTATCCCTTGAGCACGTTGCATGCCTGCAACATTTTTGAAGACATGCTAAGGCCAACACCGACAACGATCGCAACATATGATAACTCCAGGAGAGCTTGCCACGGGGTCGTGACAGTTCAGGCCGAGCTAGGGCCTTTGAAAATGGACGTGGAATTCTATGTGTTGGACATAGACCCGATGTTCAAGGCTATTTTGGGTCATCCATAGATAGATAGTTTGAATGCAGTACCCTCGATCGCCCACCAGTGTCTCAAATTCTCATTTCAGGGGCGGGTAGTGAAGGTAAAAAGTGTTTCCATAGTCCAGACCGTGGATGCTATTGCTGATAAGATTCTGCCTACCCTATGGCCAAGTAACAAGCCAGTTTTATCTGTGATGGACTTGAACTTTCCTTGGGCATAAGCGTCACGCAAGCCCGCCACTGCACCAGTTAACGTTAAAATCAAGTCCAAGATTAGATATTCGAAAGGATGGCACATGATATTGAAACTAGGCTATCAGCCGGGCATGGGCCTCGGCGCACAATTGTAGGGGCGGACTAAGCCCGTCCCTAGGGGTAGAAAGATGAGCCAAAGAGGCCTTGGCTATCGAGAGTCTGCATTGTCAATACTGGGGGACTCCAGGCCACTGACGTGGGACTATCGCCAGCATTTTGTAAAAGGCCTATTGCAACCCGTGTTGATGAGAACCATGATGCCACTTGTGCTGTTGCTGACCCACCGCCGCCACTGAAGGGGCTGGTGGGTGATATGGAAGATTTCTGTAGCTGTTTTGAAAAGTTATTTCATGAAGAAGAAGTTTGTTTGAAGAAGACGGAGATGCAGCTGGTGAAGCACTCTCCGGTTGAGCCAGTTTACCAGAGGTCGCGGGAAGAGGGGAGCTCTATCATTACTTTTTCTTGGCCTCCTTCCCACCTTGCCTCCTTGTTCTAGTGATTGGGGTTTATTCCCCGTTCACCGCCACTCATGGTCGATCCGTACCTTATGGAAAGGCAACTTGAAATTCTATTTGTTCCATGTGCATGTGGGCAGTGCCCACCCATTGATTTGTCCACCATGTGGACCCCCACCACTAATCTCCACGAAATATGGTTTTCTTCTTCTGACCCATTCTTCGATTGTCTCTTCCCATCTCTATTTCCCATGCAACTTCCTCCTCCTCCTTCCTCTTCTGACCTCTCTTGCTGCATGATTTCCTCCGATCTCCAAAAAAAATGCCAATTTTAAAATAGAGATTTCGATGGAGGATTGTGCTATGTTCTGTCCACATTCTTCCAAGGGGCACGAGGCCCCTATTTCCTTTCTAGTAGATTTTCTGTCCCCTAGGTTAGATGTAGGACTTGTTGAGATTAGAGAAATAGAGTCAGTTGAGTCTAGTGAGTTAGGTTCCTATTCTGATGTCTCCAACCTGTCCACACTTGCCACGCGCCCGATGACGCGTCACTCTGAAGCCATGCTAGATAGATTCTTCCATGATCTTGCTCAGCATTGTCACACCCTCCTTAAATGCCCTGAGTTTGTAGAGACAACCATAGTCTTGGAGGATGATGAGGAGATAAATGGGGTATGGAGCAATGACGGATTAGGTGTATATAAAATCATAGACGAGAAGGACCCTATCGATGATGAGGAAAGTGACGTGGACGATGCTGCCAATTTGTATGCATAGGGTTTGAAGAGGTTTGATGAACCATCATCGACAGTGGACGAACCCACAAAAGAAATCAATCTTGGAACTGAAGAGGACCCTAGGCCGATACTTATTTCCGCTAATCTCCCTCCTCAGGTTGAAGAGGAGCTAATTAAGGTTATAAGGGAGTATAGCGATTCTTTTGCCTGATCCTATGAGGACATGCCGGGTCTTGACCCCGCTCTGGTTGAAGATAGACTTATCCTTAAACCAGGGGCAACACCCGTCAAACAAAAAATCAAGGAGATTCCACCCTCAAATAGCCTTAAGAAAAAAGGAAGATGTTGATAAATTACACAATGCCAAGTTTATTAGAGTTGTGTTATATCCACAGTGGGTGGCAAATACAGTCCCTGTGATGAAAAAGGATGGAAAGATTTGGATTTGTATTGATTTCAGGGACTTAAATAAGGCATGTCTGAAGGATGATTTCCCGCTTCCTCACATTGATGTGTTGGTGGACAACACGGCTGGGTATGAAGCCCTCTTGTTTATGGATGGATATTTTGGATACAACCAAATCCGTCTTGCTCCCGAGGACCAAGAGAAAATCTCGTTCACCACGCCCTGGGGCACATACTACTATGTTGTCATGCCATTCGGATTAAAGAATGCATGTGCCACGTATCAGCGGGCAATGATGGCTATCTTCCACGACATGATGCATGTGTATATGGAAGCCTACGTGGATGATATCCTGGTGAAATCGAGGTCCAAGGAAGAACACCTCACCATTTTAGCTAAGGTGCTGCAAAGGGCTAGGGAGTATAAGTTAAAGATGAATCCAAAGAAATGTGTGTTTGGAGTTGCATCAAGGAAATTACTAGCGTTCATAGTTAGCAAGCGGGGGATTCAAATCGATCCGAATAAAGTGAAGGCCGTTATGGAAATGCCACCGCCTAAGAATATCACTGAACTTAGAGGATTGATAGGGCATTTGCAATTTATTCGAAGGTTCATATCTCAACATTCGCAAAGATGCCACCCATTCTATGAATTGTTGAAGGCGGTGGCTAAATTTGAATGGAATGAACAATGTCAGAAGGCCTATGATGATCTTAAGGTTTATCTATCTAATCCCCCGATTCTGCAACCACCTATCCCTGGGAAACCCCTGATATTATACATTTCTATTATTGATGACTCCCTAGGAGCTGTCCTGGCTCAAGTGGACGATGAAGGAAGAGAAAGGGTAGCATACTATCTCTCTAGATTGTTTAATCCTGCTGAATCTAAGTATACTTCCATGTAGAAGACCTATGCAGCGTTAGTATGGGTAGCTCAGAAGCTCAAGCACTACTTCCTAGCCCATGAAGTTAAGTTGATCTCTAGAATGGACCCAATCCGTTACCTCTTAGAAAAAACTGTCCTTTCTAGCAGATTAGCTCCCTGGCAGAGCTTTCTTTCTCAATTTGACATCACCTTCATTGTTCATAAAGCGATCAAGGGATACGCCATTGCGGAACATCTTGCTCATTCTCCTATCCCTCACACTGATTCAATCCAAGATGAATTTCCTGACGAGTACCTGGCTGTACTTACTCATCTCCCCTTCTAGTCTTTACACTTCGACAGTGCTCTCAATTCTCAGGGCCGTGGAATCGACGCCGTTCTTCTCACTCCGGAAGGAGTAACCATCCCCATCGCTTACCAGCTCTCTTTCCCTGCCACAAATAACATAGCCGAGTATGAGGCTCTCCTTGTCGGACTGAAGCACGCCTACATCATGGGCGCACGATACCTAAACATCATAGGAGATTCTCAATTAGTGCTGCGTCAAGTCCTTTCAACTTACCGCACCCGTGACCCTAAGCTCAAACCCTATCAAGATTTGGTCACACTCTTGGCAAGGAAGTTCCGTAAGCTCATCTACATTCACACCCCTCGTTCTCAGAACATTCTTACTGATGCACTCGCATCGCTTGCTTCTTCCCTCTCCTTCCCTCTTAGTCGCACCACTGAGACCATTGTGGTCCAATGATTAGACGCTCCTTCCCTCCAGGATCCGTGGTTTGACCACCTTAGGAAGTCTGTAGAGAAGAATGTTGAAAGGGAGAATTTGAAGGAAGCATCTTTAACTGAGCTTGAGGAGATCATAGAAGAGGAGGAATTGCCATGGTACCATGAAATAGAGCAGTATTGTAAGGATGGATTCTTCCCAGAGACGGCCAATGCCGAGCAGCGCAAGGCCATCAGAAGAGTCGCCTCCAGATACACCATTGTTGCAGGAGAATTGTATAGGCGGGCTCTTAATGGAGTTCTTATGAGATGTTTGGACGATGATGAGGCTTGGAAAGTGGTTGAAGCAGCTCACTCAAGTGAGTGTGGAGGACATGTTAATGGTCAGGCTTTGGCAAAGAAGATTCTTAGGCAGGGCTATTACTGGCCAACCTTAGAAGAAGACTGCTCCGCCTATGTCCGTAGGTGCGTCCAATGCCAACTTCATGCTGATAAAATCCATGCTCCTACTTCCTCTCTCCATCCTCTTTCCGCTCCTTGGCCATTCTCCATGTGGGCTTTTGATATTGTAGGCCCACTAGGTGATCTGAACTCACATGTTAAACAGAAATAGTTCATTCTGACTGCTACGGAGTACTTCACCAAGTGGGCGGAAGCTGAAGCCTATGCAGAAATCAAAGCTACCACAGTATGCCGCTTCATCCTCAAGAATATCATTTCGTGGTTTGGAGTGCCAAGTGATATCGTCACCGACAACGGGCCTCAATTAGTGTCTCAAGAACTCCAGGACCTCTGTAAGAGATTTAACATTTCATTGCATCATTCATCACCATACTACCCCCAAGGCAACGGCCAAGCTGAGGCCACAAACAAAACCCTTCTTAAAATCATTAAGAAAACATGCGAGTCGCACAAATTTTTGATTGGGCCGACAAATTGATAGAAGCTCTATGGGCTTATCGCACCTTCGTCCGTACTCCCATGGGGCAAACTCCTTTTGCTCTCACCTATGGGATAGAGGCGGTACTCCCGTACGAGATCTTGATCCCTTCCCTAAGAGTGCAGCTAGACAAAGAACTTATTCTCGACGAACGTCGAGAGGCATTGCTAGTTCAACTGGAACTCTTGGATGAGAAGAGGCTTAACGCGGCCAATCACGTCTCTGTTTATCAAAAACTTGTCTCACGGCATTTTCAAAAGAAGGTTATTGAAAGAAAATTTCAAGTAGGTAACATGGTTTTGAAATGCAAATTTATTAGATCAGCAGGTCCTAGGTCTAAGCTGCAACCCAATTGGGAATGGCTGTTTGTAGTTAAAGAAATCTATCCAAGGAACGCGTATCGTCTTGTTAATGCGGAGGGCGAAGAATTGCCTAATCCATGGAATGGGTTGTATTTAAAACGTTTTTATCCATAGAGTCAGGCCAGAAACTGCCCGGTGGCGGGGTGTTCATTTACTTGATCATGAAGGGATGTCTTTGGTTCAATGTTCACACACTACACGACCCCCGTGGTTCGGTTTTCCTCTTTCGCGCAACACCGTTTCTCCCTTGGCCATGCTTAGGGGAAAGTGAAAATCCTTGTTTTTCTCCTCTTTTGGCTGAAAATAGGGGCAAGTGATGAATAAGGGGGCGAGAACTGACCTAGACACCCCGATAAAAGAGAGGCCTCAAATAGGGGCAGTCCGTTATGACCTGATTCCATGTTTATAAAGGAAAAAGAAAGAAAAGAAATAAAGGAAAAGGGGCAAAATTAAAGGCAAAAGCTAAAAGCTCATTCAAAAGCTCGAAGCTCAAATGCTCCCAAAAGAATGAAACTAGGCATGGCAAGAGTGGCAGTACAGTTTCCCCGCGGGACGTCATGAGCCCGGTCATATGTGTGCCTAGAGCGGATGAAGGTTCGATGACGGACATAAAGCCTCGGCGGAACAGACCAAAATTCCTTGAAAAGGGGTTTGTCGTGAGAAGAACTCAAGCCCTAAAAATCTCTATACCTATTGCCGACTTCCCATCAAATTCTCTCTTTTATTTTCCAAGGATTAGATCATACCACGGGTGTGGCCTCGAAAGGGGCACCGTGAAGTAGAATTGGACCCCGGCCATGGGCGGTCACCCATAACACACGTTGAGCTCGGGAAACCCCTAATGAGGTGTGAGGATATCCTGTCGCCGGGTCTAAGCTGGCTCCAAAACCTAAAAAAATCAAATATTTCAAAATTTGAAAAAAATCAAATATTTCAAAATCAAAAAAGTCAAATATTCCAAAATAAAAAAATCAAATAATCCAAAATCCAAAAAAAGGTCAAATATCCCAAAATCAAAAAAAAATCCAATATTCCAAAATCTAAAAAAAATCCAATATTCAAAAATCCAAAAAAATCAAATATTTCAAAAATCCAAAAAAATCAAATATCCTCAAAACAACAAAAAAATATTTTCATCACCATGATTTGCATTCATGGCACTCATTGCATCTATTTTTCTTTGTGTTATTTGCCTATTTGATAAGGTTTACCCCCTTGACCAAAAATCGAGAACTGGTCATTTCCTAACTTGCTACAGGCAAGGGGTTAAGCCTAAAACAAATTTAATCTATTTTCCTGTTTATATGTGTGCAGGGGTAGGTTGAGGACAAGATTCGGCATTTCCATTCCTGCACGGTCCTCTGGCGACCGTTTTACTTCCCCCAACGGTCAGTATCTAAACGCTCCATTCCTCACGCGGCCTGGTTCAGACCGCCTCCTGTTTCTAGAACCTTCAGGAAATCAACGGTCCTCACTAGACCATTCACAAAACAGAACGGTGCACTCTTGACCGTTTTACTATGTCCAGGGTCTACCGATGGGCCGTTTCCATCTGCAAAGGTCCCTATTCTTAACTCTATCGTTGATCTGGTACACGACCCAATTATGGCCGTTCACCACTAGGGCGCGGTTAGACTCTAACCGTTTATCTAACTGAGCGGTCTCGTCGTGGGCCATTTTCATCCTAAGATCCTATCTCAAATTCATTCAATCACATGCAAGAAAGGCCAAGCTCAAATCAATCCATTTTATTCATTCAAATGCATACATTTCTAAGCATAAATCTCTATCTCAACATCATAAAAGCAAGAAAATCACTCAATCCTCAGACGGGCATCCCCGCGAGGCCTAATCTCTCTCAGCTCTCTCACATATGCCTAGTAAGCCTCCTTGAACTCTGTCACCTCTGTCGGTAGGGTGAGCACCCTACTAACCTCCCACATAATCAGGGCACTCCTGATCGCATGCTCGTCCTCCTCTGACCTAAACCTCCTCGCCTGTAGTGCGGGAAGATGGGGTAGCGCTGGAAGTGTAGTCTGGGGTAGTCCGATGTACAGGAAGCACCGATGCGGGCTATCCATTGCCAAAGCTGTGTCGCCCACTAGCCTCAAGTCTAATCCAGGCCTCCTGTGAAGCCTGAGAGTAGTGCCGTGGAGAAAAGGAGGGCGCATCACGAACCGGTCCAGGGGCAAGGTGTTGATGTAGAGATGCCACTCGTCCCTCGTCTTCTTATCTACTGTCCTACACTCCACCTCCTGAGAAAACCTGAAAGGACCACCAATAAAGAACAATGGATGGCTCCCGAAGATCCTACTAACTGAGGGGACATCCTCCCTAGGCATGAACTTCATCCTAACTCCCATCCAGCACTCTAGGAGAATCATAGAGCCAAATAGTGGACCCCCTAGAGTAGCGGAGCTAAGACCCTCATATAAGTAGGCGAGGATGGCCTGGGAAATGAATAGACCCTGCCACAGACCACTGATGGTGCTAAGAATGGGAATATCTAAGACATGGTCGGCAGAGGGGAAGAGTATGGCACCGCACAAGCAAATGGAAGCGGCCTTAGCTATGGCCTCGTACCACCCACACTTATTCTTATAATGTTCTATCACCCACTGGCTAAGAGGAAGTAGATGGATCTGGTGTGGGCCCACTATGGTGCTTATGTCCTTACTGCTAGGTATGAACTCTCCTAAGATAAGGGCAGGATCCACAGGGAGGACAGTGTGACAGACTAAATCCTCCTCGCCCACCTTGGACCTAGGAAAAGACAAATAGGTCTCGACCTCCTCTAGAAGGATGGTGGCCTCAAAAGATGGAAACATGAAAGTGTGGGTCTGGGGGTGCCATATCTCTACCAAGGCTGAAATACTATGCCAATCCAAAGAGAGCTTGGGGTAGTTCTTGGCTAACACTAGGAGAGGGTAAAGGTGCCATGAACTAAAGATGGATGTCACAGATATGGGTAGCTCGCGGATCATAGGAGCCATCCATTTCAAGGTGGAGTATCGTCTCGGGCCGGGGAGAAGCTGAAATAAAGAAAAGAAGAGAAGAAAAGAGAGGAAGGACATATGAGCTTTTGGAGGAAAGGATATGAAATTGAATGAAATTGAATTGAACAACATTAACTTACCTCTCTCATGGGGCTGGAGCTCAAATGACCCGGGATGGTGGTCAGCCGTTGTAGCATACCATGCTTCTTTCTAGCCGGCTTTGGACCTTGGTAAGCCACCTCGCCCATGGAACTCCCTTGTAAGGCCCTCTTCATGATGATTGGAGGAAGATGGAGAAAGATTTCAAGGCTTGAAAGAGGGTTGATGTGTGAAGGACGAATCTGGAGTCCACTCTTACTTATGGGGCTTGGTTAGAGGCCTAAACCCACTAGAATTGAGATAGGATAGGTCTAGATCGAGTTAAGATAGAGTTTGTCTTGGTTTGGAGCACCTATTCTCGGGTTGGGACTCTCCAAGAGAGTCCCGTTCGAACTCTCAGGACGTGCGTGTACGCGGTCTATTGATAGACCGCTCTAATCAGTGCACGGTTTCGTTAAGACCGTACAGAAACATTCTACATGCTTCAGATGCTGGTGTTTGCACGGTCGTGAACAGACCGTTCTACTGAACACACGGACACATTGGCACCGTTCTATCCTTTGGGTAGATAATAGTGGACCGTTTAGACGCATTTGTGGGTTCTAGCGGGGTGGCTTTAAACGGTCTAAAGGTGGGCCGTGTGGTTCCTGGAGCGGTCATATGTGTGACCGTTTAGAAACCTGAAGCCCCTTTTGTCCTCCTTGCACCAATGCCAGTCAACCTGTGTTCGTCTCTCTCTCCCACTCGCTATGTGGCGTCTCTCTCTCTCACTCGTGACGTCTTTCTCGTCCCGCTCTCACACTCACTCGTGCGTCGTCTCTCTCTCCCACTCACTCGTGCGTCGTCTCTATCTCCCACTCACCCGTGTGTCGTCTCTCTCTCCCACTCACTCGTGTCGGGTCAGGAGTCGTTGTTAGTTAGCATCAATCATTTGCATTCATTCGCACATTCATTCATAAACAACAAAAAAATCAAAAAAATATCATATCACTATCATGTCTGTAACGACCCGGAGATCTGGATACCGGTAAACCGATATCATCGATTAACTGATACCAAGAACTCGGGGAAGCCACCCAAGAGGCTGATGAGGCCCCATAAGGGTTGGAAAGTATTGTCGAGGGGATGTATAACGAATTGAGATTACACACGCGCAATATTAATTATAGCAACAATTTGAACTATGAACAGAAGTAATTAAAATATCAGAGTGATGAATATATACAATAGTCCAGATTCACAATTTATACAAGTCCAACGACTAAACAAAAGTCCAAAATTGAAACTACACGGGGCATACCCTGGCCAAAAGTACAAGAAAAGGACTAACACAGATAGACGGACCACTGGTGGCTGCTAAGACCTGCCGTCAAAAACACGGGAAGCTCCGGAAGACGGCTGCTGCTGCTCACCTAAAAGAGTGAGGGTGAGTCTCAGCCAGACTCAGTAGGGGTCACGTGGATCCCTACCTCGCAACTAAACATGTAAAAGTAGTTAAAGCCTGCATTGACATAATTAAACATGCAATGGCACAATAAACGACCGTTTAGTAAAGCTGTAAAACTATCTAAATAGTTCAACAACACCTAACTACAATGCCAATTGAATTTAAACGTGAGTACTCGAAACCTACCAATAGAATAATAACTCAATCATTTCCTCTCTTTCCTTGTGATGGAGCCACTAGTCGTTGTTGATTATCATGTGTTCCTTTCTTACAAGATGGATATGATCTCAACTATGATGAACAAGATTAACAAGCAGTAAAATCACACAACCTATGAACATGTGCAACATGAACCTAGGCAATCAGCATAAGCTCTAGCATGGGCATGCTATCTCTATCAGGAAAAAACTAAAGAAATAAATAAAAACACACGCCGGAGCGTGGAGCAAGGAAATAAAAGGAAACACACCGTATAGGTGGAACAAGCAAGATAAAGAAAGAGATATGAAGTACGATGTAAGAAAAAGCTACTACCCAATACTAAGGAAAGATGTGATCGCCACTAAGATAATAAACAAGCCAAAGACCAGAGAAATACCTTAGAATAGGTGGATGAAACACCCGCCCACGGGAGAGAGAAATAACTGCAGCTCTGTGGAATGTAACGGTGGAATGATGATGCGCCACAGGCATGTGACGGCCCCATGATAAACCGCTACGTGACTCTAACGCTCCTTCAACAGACTGTCAGAAACCTGCAGAAGAGAAACTTAGGAATCTTTGATCTCCAAGCCTTCCAGCCGGCCAGAAAGCTTGGGCCTCGTGCTGTGGACTTTGAAAACCTACAAAAGAGTGTAGAACACAAAGAAAATAACCCAAATTAGCCCTAGAGCAAGAGTAGTATCAATAAACCAAAAGGACTCAAAAGCATGCAAAAGGAGATAGAAATATCGGGGAGGTTGGTTTTTTTAACCCCTCTAGGGTGTTTTAAAAGATGGGAAGATGTTTAAATGAATGCATCAAGTGCAAAAACGTGAGAGAAGAAGAGGGAAGGATGCTATGATGCTTGGAGGAGGAAGAAAAGACTAAGAAGACAATGTGACTAAACTAGACCCTTGAAACCAATACTCCCTGGACTTTGGAAGAAGATAGACGTGGGAAGCAGATCTCCTTGGTTGATTCTAGTTCCAGAATGCGGCAGCACTTTGACGCAAACTCCAGATGTTTCCTCTCCAAGTTATGAAGTCAAGGGATCTATTTATAGACCCTGAAACTCTCCGATCGAGTAAGAGATAATCCAGCTAGAAAGTAGGACGTTTCTTAGCAAACTCTTGAAGATAATACTCCTAAGAGTCCATAGAAACAAACAGAAGGTTCTGAGGATCAGATTTGAGGGAGAAATCATCAGATCAAACTCTCAATTCGGCCACGGAGTAGCAGAGAAAGAGCAGTTCTGTTAGAACTCTCTATTTGATGTAACGGCTGCACGATAGACCACCACAGTGATGTAACGCCCCACGAATGGACCGTCACACAACCTTATCCGTCAAAGGATAAGATCAATGGGCGAAGTTTTCAAATATAAGGACTCTGCAAGGATGTAACGGCCATAAGAAGGTGCGTCAGAATGATTATAACAGTTGCACGATAGACCGTCACGCTTAATGGATCGGATAAAACATAAGCTTTTTAAAGAAGCCTTAGCCTTAAGGACTATGAGATGATGTAACAGCCATAAGAAGGCGCGTTAGAGAAATGTGACGCACCTACAATGATGCGTCAGAGACAAAGGAGTGCAAATGAGATGAAAATATGCTAAGCTTCGTCCAGCAGGAAAGAGATAAGGAACCATAGCCAACCAAGGAGACATGACCCATGAAATAAACCTCGAATTTGACCAAGATGGCTCAATAAAGGTGAACAACTCGGAGCATCATTAAAATAAATAAGGAGATGACCCAATTAATTGGTCACAAAACGGGTGTCAACAGATGCCCCTCCTTAACGCCCTCTTTGCAGGGTAGCAAGCGGAGGTGAAGCGAAAGCGAAATAGAATATGGAGATGAAGCAGAAATGAAGCGGAGCGGACTGAAAAGCGGGCGTTAAGGTAAACGACACCCGTCCTCGACCAACGAGCGATATGAATTTTCTGGAAAACTTCGAACTAATCACAAGGAAATAGCCAACCAAATGACGCATGTCTGGAGGAACTAACAACTAAGGAGAGGAAAACACGGCCAGCGGCCGGAGCAACGGAAAGGAAAGAGACGATTAACTAAACTTCAGACAGGAATCTTCAACTAACCAGATCGAGTGAACAGACCGAAGGAAACCTTCCAATTTAGAACGGAATAATTCTCCTCATTCGAGATCATGGACACAGTTATCCACCATCACTGAGACACCTTGGATAGAAAAAGGTTCGTGAATGCTCAAAGATGCGTATGATGCATGCTGGGCTAAAGGAAAAAGAAATCATTAAAAAAAAATGCATAGAAAGATAAAATAAGAAGATACTCGAGAATAGTATTGCTAGACCAGAGAAACCAGGGTCAGGACACCATCTGCAACCACGGCGTGCAAGACAGAACCATCATCCCCAAGCTTTTGCAACCAAATGGCCTATCCAACGATCAAACATGTGCACCTAGATCATCATCATTTTTGTTTTAAGGGGAACATCAGATCCCAGAACACATGAATGACCAGCCGGTTCTCAATGTAATATATAGTAGATAACATATAGTAATGCATTGAGGGATATAGGATCGAGATACTGTACCTAACTTACCTATGCGGCGAATGGCTGAAGTATGATGGCTTAACGATGTTGATTCATGAAAAAGGAGTTAGCCAACAACAATCAATCATAAGCATGAAATGAGGCATAACCATCCATAAGCATGAACCATATTGATAAGATAAGGCATGGAAGCATAAGGATCATTCAAGCATGAAATTGGGCATTATCATCCATCAAAGATCTTGACGGTCTACTAAAGGAGCGCCACACTCATGTGACGGTCGAAAGATGACCCGTCACACAGTGTCGGTTCACATTTTTCAAAACAAACGACTGAATCACTTGACGGTCTAACAATCATGCGTTAGAGGCCTATGACGGTCCTTCGATAGACCGTTACATTTCCTGGGCATTCAAAAAAAAACAAACCGATCGGTCTCATCCTCTCTCATTCGTTCAAACACCCAAAACGGCAACACACGCCAAAACCCCACCGGCGACGATGTCCGACGACGAGCTCCCCGGGCCACCATTGGAGAGGGAGAAGGGGAAGAAGAGGAAGGCAATCAAGCGCTGCCGGGATTGCATAGCCCGGGAAATAATCCTCCTGGTGGCGGACGAGCAACCGGCGGCGGCGGCGGATCAAACGGCGGAGGAAGACCCTCCCACGGCCGAAGAAGAAGGAGAAGATGTTGTGGAAGAGGCCACCGGCGGCGAAGAAGGGACCACGGCGCCAGAGAAGAAGAAACGGGACCAAGATCGTGAGGTAGGCTCCCGCCCTAAAACCCTTAAATTTTTAATTTTTTTAATTCCTTCGTGTGTGCATGTGTGTTTAAGGGGAAGAAAATGGGTCTGGGGACCCATTGGGATCCATTGTAGGCCATTGTGGCCATTTCCACGGGCTGGGGGAACAGATAGAATGATGCCCTATCGGGGAGAGCGTGACGGTCGTTCCAGCGACCGTCACAGAACCTGACGTGCCATACATGGTGCGTCAGAGGACTGTGATGCGCCAGAACCTGGCCGTTAGAGGAACCAGAGCCAGAATTGATTTTTTGGGAGTTTTTTGCTTATTCATTTTTTTTGTTTTTATTCATGTTAAATGCAATGAATTTAAACTAATGAAACAACTAACTTATGCTCTATATGTGTGCAGGGGAAAAGAAGAACCAGGATATCTTGGCTTCAGATCAGGGCGGTGTACCAGTCACTACCAGAGTATCAGAGAGAGAGGCTGGTTGCTATGGGCTTCGGGGAAGTCCTCAGCATAGAAGTGACAAGAATGGACACGCCGCTGCTATATGCTTTGCACAAGCGATGGGATCCAGTAAACAGGGCGTTCATCTTCCCATGGGGTCATATGATCCCCACATTGGAGGATATAGCGAGGATTACAGGGATGAGGGTCCATGGTGCAGCAATGATAGGCTGGACATATGCAGATTATCGGGTACTAGCCCAGGAGCTGCTGGGGCAGGATTTGGTGAGGCCAGGGCATCCGTCATCCTAGTTATCACGATCGAGACTCCAGGAGAGCCTGGGGCTTCGAGGAGCAGCTATCACAGTCCGGGAGCTTCCATAGCAGCATCTGGATAGAGTGATTGAGCAGGTCCGCCCGAGGGTAGTAGCAGAGGTGGGACCGGAGGGAGATAGAGTACTGCGACGCTTCTTGATCTTGTTGTTCGGGAAGCTGCTGTTCCCAACCAGAGCATATGTGATCAGCTGCTAGCTTCTACCTTTGCTAGAGGATCTTAGCAGAGCGGGCAGATACGCATGGGGAGCGGCGGTGCTCTCCATTCTGTTCTAGTCCCTGAGAATGACCGACAGGCAGACGATGCAGGGTGGCTTCTCCCCTTTTCTACATGTAAATGCTAAATTAAAATGCTTCTATATGTTTTTGACTATTATATGCTAACACTTGACTTCTAAAATCCAAATCTGGAGCTTCCTCTACCTTTCAGGGATCGGGTAAGGTACACAGATGCATCCTGGGCGGATCCCCTTCGTGAGGCAGTGGATTGTCGCGAGGGACACGGGATCGATCAGCAGACTGACCAGAGCCATTCAGGACGACATAGACTCATTCCCGTATGCATCGGTAAGCTCTCGAACTTGAACTCTTTTCTATATGCTCGAATGTTGCTAAATGCTGTTAAATGCTTCTAATGCTGACATGGACTCAATTACCTTTTCAGATGCGCTGGACACCATATCGGGATGAGGGCCACGAGAGACAACCATGGGTCAAGGCTTCCCTGGCATACATCGGGTGAGACATCTGGCTGCTTTGCATCAACGTCATCGAGCCCTTGCACTACCGCCTGATCTTGAGGACACGGGGAGTTCACCAGTCGGAGGTAACATTCCCTCACAGGGACGATGAGCGCCCTGGGAAGTCTTCAAAGGGCATTAGCGGGGATATCGAATGGTGCGCCCGGAAGGTGAAGTATGTGCACGATTGGAATAAGAAGGGCCGAGCCGTGAAAGAGCGAGCCGACAGCGATGAGGCCTACTTCAAGGCCTACTCCCAGCGATACGGCGACCAGGTGTTCAGGGGCACCCGACGACCGGTATGAACTTCTAAACTCAAACTCTTGTCTATTTAGTTTAATTGAATTCTATATGCACTGACACTTTGTTTCTAAATGCAGCTAGACCCACAGGGACGGATTGCAGAGATCGAGGGGCTCCTCCACGCCACTATCCAGCAGCGGGATGAGTGCCGGACGACTTTGGAGCTCCTGGTGAGTTTTCTAAACCTTAGACTTAAATGCTTATGCTTATGATTATGCAAATGCCTGACTTTGATTTCTAAATGCAGCGGGCCGAGGGAGCACAGAGAACGGGACCAGATGCTCCATCTTTGATGGAGGCATCACCCACGACTCCCTCTAGCTTGGGACATCTTTACACTCCAGAGTTGTTTGAGCTCGGGCATCATTCCATGTGGGCCCCTTTATCCATTTTGAGCTTTGTATTTGAGTCATTTTGATGTATTTTCCATTTTATTTGAGTCATGTCCCTAGGTATTTTGTTTATTTCCTCAAGTTTGAGTGTCATTAGGATTGATTAGATTGTTATTGGGCCCAATACATTGGGCTAGGCCCAAGGGTGCCCCCTACCCCTTGGTTATTTGTCATTGTTGCATGAGTTAGGGACTTTTTGTAAAATGTGAGTTGCCTATATATAGGACCTCATTTCCCCCATTTCAAGTTAATGAAAATTACCATTTTAAGAGTCCAAGATTCAAATCTTAGTGGAGAGATTCCATGTGAGAAGGTGTGAAACCTAGGGTGAGAAGCCCACTTCAATCCCCTACCCCCTCTCTCTCCTTCTCTCTCTCTCCTCACCTTCCCAACTACTTTCTCTCCCCTTCCCCCTCCATTAAGTCCACTCCAACTTCCCACACCCTCCTCTTTAATCCACCCCACCCCCAAGATAGACTCCACCTATCTCCACTCCACCCTCCAACCACCAACCACCCCCTACCACTCCCAACACAATCTCTTCTCTTCCCCACACAATCTCCCAGCCCCCAAGGGGAGTTTGAATCTTTCCCTCCACTCCTCCCTCCCCCTTTCCATACCCTAGGCCGCCCCCAACTTGAGGCCACCAGATCTGGTCGCCCCCCATTCTCCCTCTCCTTCAACTTGTGCTTCCTCCACCTCCCCTTCCCACCCCACCTAGTGCAGTGAACCAGCAGCTTCCCTACCCCTTCCCCTCCCCAAAACCCTTCTAGCTCCACCATAGTTCTCAATCCATACCTCCACCACATCCCCCTCTCACCATTCCACCACTTCCCAACACCATTAGCCACCCTCCTCCCCCATCCCTTGTGCCATTGAAGCTTCTCCCAACCAGCCAGTTCGCAGCTCTGAGTCAACAGAGGATCAACAGATTGCAGAGGCGACCCCAACTTCGTCCAAGTGTCTATCGAGGCTCAAGTGCTACCATTGGAAGCGTCTCCCTGTCTTCTTCGCGAAGGTGGTGGTATCGTCCGGTTATGAGTTCGTGGCTGCCCGAGGGAGGCAATCTTCCACGACTGCGCATCTGCGTCCTGACAGTCAACCTGAAGCCAGTTGTCGAGGCTCCCACGGCCAAATTCTTGAAGCTCTAAACGCGGCCCTTTTCTGGGAGTTTCTACACCGAGTATACTTCCAATATCAAGAAGCGAAACCCCATTCGGCATCCGGAGCTGTGTTTTCTTATTTTCCTACCTCACGTGTGTAGTTCTGTCCCCTCTGGGACTGAACCGACCCCTGTCCACAGTTTGGGTTCTCCAAAGATGCTCCGACATCATCTGGCATTCTTGTGGGTTACGTTTCGAAGAAGACTCGACAATGGTTCCAACGACTCCAGCCACACTCGATTCAGAGTTCGGGAGCGCTCGTGGCGACCTCTTCTTCCTGCTGCTGAGGTGCTTCTGCCGCCAGAGTCAGAACTTAGGGGTCCTGTTTGCAGTCTGACCCCGACCGGCACCGGCGACCAGAGAAATCAAAAAAGTTCAGGCGTCATCCTGATACAGCTATGATGATTTTCCAACTGGTCTCATCATCAGAAAAATTCAGGAGTGGCCGCAGCAGAGTCATCTTAAACCGTCTATTCCCTATTCCAGAGAGCAGGCAGAACCGGTGTTGTCCATCCGTTCGGCTTCCAATTCAGTTTTTCCCCTCCCCGCCTGGCCGGCTTAAAGCCCCTCCCTGTGGGAGGTAGTGTTTGAGTGTATGAATGACTCCTCCTCCCCTTGTTCCACCCCCTTGCATGGGGAGCAATGTTGTAAATTTTTCAAATAGGGTCAACCTACTCCGACGCAGCGTGTGGGGAACCACGCTTCCCCGCTCACCCACGTCTCCGAGCGGGACCGGTTTCTTCAAACCGGTCAAGTAAGTGTTATAACCTTGTTTCCCTTAGTGCTTGTCCTTTTAATATTTGCTCTTAGCTCCGCTGGCCGTGAGAGTGAGTGCTCGGTCCCTCAAGCTCCGTTGCTTCGAGTGACCACCGTGGGGAAGAGTGTAACCGGTGCCCTCGGCACAACATCGGCTCTATTGAATTGGGCCTCCATACCCTTGGGAACAAACCTTGGCCTTGCTGGCCCTCTAACCGCAAGGGCCCAGCCCTCACATCCTCCACTTGGCATCGCCAAGTTACCCCAGGTTTGGGTGAGTGTCGGGTGAGCGGCCGCCGATTTCGGTCCGTTATCATTGTGAATTGTGCTTGTTTGTTAGAGTCCAAGGGTGTGTCACATCAATTGGTATCAGGGCAAGTTTAGACTTGTCTCTATCAAGTCTAAGTTGATGCGGGACGAACACGCGACCTGAGACTCTAGCTCGCGATCGTCCCTATGCGAGGGAAACATGGGACTGGGCGCGGTTGAGAAACCGGCCGTGAGTCTCGGGTATCGGTCTTTTCCACGTTAACTCGGGTCGAGTCACGGGACAGGTTACACTCACTCTCTCGCAGCGGTGATACAATTGATATAACGGGCTAATAACCTATCACATGCAACGGCATATACGAATAAATACGAGTAAAGCAATGCCTACGAGGAGGGTAGCGAGTGTACCTCCACGCTTCGGGCGTAGGGAAGACGTTCCCAGCTAAGTACGGTAACTCCCGGTAACAACGGTTAAAGTTAATTACAATAGTGAAATCTATTGCCCACTCCACGTAGGGACGTAAAGCACTACAAGTGGGGCCCGGGAGGACCGACCCTGGGTTGACGGGCAGCAATCTGGAGGTGCGTACGGCATGAACTCGGCCTGCTGGTCTGACTCGGCACTATTCCTACTCAGTGCTGTGCCAACTCGGTTGCTGACTCACTAGACATCAAGCAACGGTTTCCAAAGGAATGTCGCCTTCCTGAGATATTCCGGAGGCGCCGCTTGGCTGGGACAATGGCAGGGCGTCCCTGAACGACTCCCTGAAGGGGCGGCTCCTGAAGTTGATTTTTGATATTTATTTCTGAATATCTTCTGGACGATAATTTTGGACCTGCACAAGAAACAGATCTGCAGGCCTCGGCGACACGAATTACGATGCTCAGATCCGGAGGCCGATCGAGGTGTGGCTAGTACTGTTGGAAAGAGCACTCATAGATCTACAACATATAATTTTGACAGCTCCATCCAAAGGACGGATTGAAAATGAAAATAAAAATGACTGCATGACTGTTTCTTTTTCTGACTCGGACTGACAGACACACAGGGCATCAAGGGATCTGCCTGAAACTGACCTTTGACCAAAGGGAAAATGATTTTTCTAGACTCCACGAAACTTATGGTGGAAGGGGATATATGTGTGGAACACTGAGTAATGTTTTGGGATTTTTGGAAAATTTGTAAGGGGGTGGGGAAAATGCGACAAGGTGACTCTGTCCCGTAGATCTGCAGAATGGCAGATTACAGGGGGGAGAACAATAATTATGAGAAAAATACCAAATGGTGTCCAAATGACACAAAATTTGAACTGGAGGTTAGGGGAGACGAGCAGAACAAACTCTCAAAATTAGGGCTCGACCTAACAACAAGAGAAATAACTAGAATTTTGGGATTGGGGTTCTATCATGATGGAGACAGAACTTCGGCGAAGCGGCGGTGGAGGCGCGTTGGCGGCACGAACGGAAGGTGGTGGCCGGAAGTCGCATCCAGCGGAGGTGGAGTTCTTGGAGTCACGCCAAGAGGAGGTCTTCACACCCTAGAATGGCAGAAATCCATCTGCAAGAGGGGAGGAGAGACACAAGGGGTGCCTTTGGGCTTGCTCTTGGCAAAAATGCTTAATTCTTCATTAATTTCTGTAATGACACTATACATAGGCTTATATATAGAATGGAAAGGGGTGGGGGGCTGAGAATTTCATGGGAGAGAGGGGATTTTCTTCCCCATGTGGTCAAATGACCAAATTAAATAAAAAAAATACAACATGGGATAAACTATATTATAAGGGGGAAGCATCTTGGACTTTAAGGGTTGGAATATTGGACTTTTTAATCCAATTGTCCCCTTGAATGGTCAAGCCATCGAGAAGCCCACCTTGGACCTTTGACTGGCCCAACATGGGCCCTAAGGCTTAGTTGGACCAATAGGAAAGGAGATGGGGGCCCCTTGCTAGTCCTACTGGATTTTTGCACAAAAACCCAAAGATCCTTAGGGAATGACACATTGGCTTATAAAGCCTTACAATTGCATACATGTTTTCCCAAGGATATAAATATAAATAAAAGAACTCAAATGCAAAATAAAAAGTTAGTGGTCTTGCTCTGATGTCCCCATCAATTCTCCCCGGGTGGGAAGAACTCGACCCCGTCGAGTAAGGGGTGCGACTGCTCGAGTAGCTTCGACGGATCCGTCACCGAACTCTGAAGCGCAGAGTACGCTCCACTCCAAGTAATCGACACCTGCTCATCCCGTATAGATTCGATATGCACACGCTGCTGGGGAATGAGGCTAGAGGTGGACACTCCGGGGTGGGGTCACTCTCAAAGGAGGGAAGGCGGCTCGAAGACTTACTAGGAATCACCGCTTGTCCCTTATGTGACTAGATCCGATATGAAGTCGAACCGATCCCAAAGTCCGACAAGTCTCGAACTCGAAAGGGACTAACATCGCAAGCGTACAAAAGACCGACTCGACTCGATGTATGCACAAACACACAACGGACAAATGAAACAAAGACTCACAAAGACCCTAAACAAGCCTAATGTTAGTCTGACCTACGCATAGGCGACGGTGGACCAGGACACCCGAATATGTGCCATGCATGCATTTGACGTAACTGGTGGTTGGCGGAATGGGGAACACCTAGACGCCCAAGTATGACCCAGTCATGCATGAACGGCCCTTTGGATTTGGGAGACTTGAGAGGGCTAGGAGAGCTGGGTGTGGACGAGCCGGGTGTGGGTGTATCGAGATTGGGCTTGGTGGGTATAGATGACCCGACCCGTGGGGTAGGGGTGTGGTAGTGGACTCCCTCGAAGAAATGAAGTATATATGGAGGGTCAAGGCGCCCACTAGGGAATGGGTCAAAGGGATCAAAGAAGGTATGACCCCTTGTGGTGGGTTACCACAAGTCACGGTCCCATGTATGGAAGTCTTGAAGGTGTAGATGGTCACCTTCATGAATTGTGGCGGGTGGGACGGTGATCGTAGGTAGGAAGTATGATTCCTCCCTCGGACAAAAGGGTATGAAGTCAGGATCAGCCGATATAGGGAGGAATAAGAGAATCTCCGTGGTGACACAACCCACGGTGCACACGGAGGTAATGGACCCTAAGGTCAGATGGGTGAAGCTAAGACTAGTGGGTTGGTCGAAGCCTCGGGCCAATGAGTGCGTCAACTTCCATTGCGAATCTAATCCCACAATAAGGTCATCCAAGGTGTCAACATGGTGACTAGACCGGAATGTGGTATGGAATGAGTTGACCGGCACTAATGGTAGGGTGGGGTCCATTGATGGATAAGGAGGTGGGACCAAGACATCCTTGAGCCAACTAAGAAGCGGCTCGGCGATGAAAAGCGTACCCGTTTGAAACACGGGTGGCTCAGGCTTGGGTGGCTCCAAATAAGATGGTTCCGAATAAAGTTCGGAAGTAGAAAGTGGCAATGGATCACTCACGAGTGGTGAAGGAGCATGTGTCCTTTCTTTCCTTTCCAACCAATCTAAAATCATTTTCTTGATTTCATCTAAGGTGTGGGTTGGAGTAGGGGCCTCGGGGTGGACTCGCTTCTCATCTCTCGGCCTGGGGGTGGGCCTAGGCTCGGCTATCCGTGGGGCTTCTTGGCTCCGACTATATCCCACTTGGTTGGAGGTGATTGGGTGAGGTCGGTTGGAGGTGACCGGTTGGGGAACGTAGACCATCCTAAGCTCTCTCTTCATGTCCCACCATGATTCGAGGGGCCATTGCCTCCTAACCTGCCTTAAGCCTTCGATGGTTCTCCCTTTTTCGGTAGCCCGGTCATGAAGCCTATCCTTGGCAAAATAGAATTGTCTGGCCTCGGACATGGGATAGCAAGCGAAGTATTTTTCCATGGCGGCTTCCCAACGTAGGTAATCGCCCGGGTCATTGGAGCCATAAAAATTCGAGGCTTCGGGCCTACGGAAGTAGAGAGGGTGGTTGCCCAACCCATGGGTGGGCCAACGGTCAGATCGCCTGGGCGACCGAGATTCCATTTGGAATGGGGAATTACAAGGCGGACATGCCGACACACGGAGACAAGACACTAGAGACGACGACAATGCAAGTTGGAATGCACTAACTAATGCACACTAAGGACCCTAGACGTAAACCAAGACTCGATACGTGGCGGACTTAATCGATCCGAAGATCACTCGCGCAAGTGTGCGGCCTTCCCGATAGGCGTATCCTAACGTTCGGACAACACCTTTTGATATACCGACTAATGGTATGTAAATGTGACACTTAGACCGACTTAAACGACTCTTTTTTTTTGTTTTGTTTTTTTAGACACCCTAGACTCAACTGGCACTCTGATACAAAATTGATGCGGGACGGACACGCGACCTGGGACTCTAGCTCGCGATCGTCCCTATGCGAGGGAAACGTGGGATTGGGCGCGGTTGAGAAACCGGCCGTGAGTCTCGGGTATCGATCTTTTCCGCGTTAACTCGGGTCGAGTCACGGGACGGGTTACACTCACTCTCTCGCAGCGGTGATACAATTGATATAACGGGCTAATAACCTATCACATGCAGCAGCATATACGAATAAATACGAGTAAAGCAATGCCTACGAGGAGGGTAGCGAGTGTACCTTCACGCTCTGGGCGTGGGGAAGATGTTCCCGGCCAAGTACGGTAACTCCCGGTAACAACGGTTAAAGTTAATTACAACAGTGAAATCTATTACCCACTCCACGCAGGGAGGTAAAGGGCTACAAGTGGGGCCCGGGAGGATCGACCCTCGGTTGACGGGCAGCAATCTGGAGGTGCGTACGGCACGAACTCGGCCTGCTGGTCTGACTCGGCACTATTCCAACTCGGTGCTGCGCCAACTTGGTTGCTGACTCACTGGATAGCAAGCAACGGTTTCCAAAGGAACGTCACCTTCCTGGGATCTTCTGGAGGCGCCGCTTGGCTGGGACAATGGCAGGGCGTCCTTGAACGACTCCCTGAAGGGGCGGCTCCTGAAGTTGATTTTTGATATTTATTTCTGAATATCTTCTGGACTGTAATTTCAGACCTGCACAAGAAACAGATATGCAGGCCTCGGCAACACGAATTACGATGCTCAGATCCGAAGGCCGATCGAGGTGTGGCTGGTACCGTTGGAAAGAGCACTCATAGATCTACAACATATAATTTTGACAGCTCCATCCAGTGGACGGATTGAAAAGGAAAACGACTGTATGACTGTTTATTTTTCTGACTTGGACTGACAGACACACAGGGCAGCAAGGGATCTGCCTGAAACTGACCTTTGACTAAAGGGAAAATGATTTTTCTAGACTCCAGGGAAATTATGGTGGAAGGGGATATATGTGTGGAACACTGAGTAATTTTTTGGGAGTTTTGGAAAATTTGTAAGGGGGTGGGGAAAATGCGACAAGGTGACTCTGTCCCGTAGATATGCAGAATGGCAGATTATAGGGGGGAGAACAATAAATGTGGGAAAAATACCAAATGGTGTCCAAATGACACAAAATTTGAACTGGAGGTTAGGAGAGACGAGCAGAACAAACTAGCAAAATTAGGGCTCGACCTAACAACAAGAGAAATAAATAGAATTTTGGGATTGGGGTTCTATCCTGATGGAGACAGAACTCTGGCGAAGCGGCGGTGGCGGCGCGTTGGCGGCACGAACGGAAGGCGGTGGTCGGAAGTCGCATCCAGCGGAGGTGGAGTTCTTGGAGTCACACCAAGAGGAGGGCTTCACACCCTAGAATGGCAGAAATCCATCTGCAAGAGGGGAGGAGAGACACAAGGGGTGCCCTTGGGCTTGCTCTTGGCAAAAATGCTTAATTCTTCATTAATTTCTCTGATGACACTATACATAGGCTTATATAGAGAATGGCAAGGGCTGGGGGGGCTGGGAATTTCGTGCGAGAGAGGGGATTTTCTTCCCCATGTGGTCAAATGACCAAATTAAATAAAAAAATATAACATGGGATAAACTATATTACAAGGGGGAAGCATCTTGGACTTTAAGGGTTGGAATATTAGACTTTTTAATCCAATTGTCCCCATGAATGGTCAAGCCATCTAGAAGCCCAACTTGGACCTTTGACTGGCCTCACATGGGCCCTAAGGCTTAGGTGGATCAATAGGAAAGGAGATGGGGGCCCCTTGCTGGTCCTACTGGACTTTTGCACAAAAACCCAAGGATCCTTAGGGAATGACACATTGGCTTATAAAGCCTTACAATTGCATACATGTTTTCCTAAGGATATAAATACAAATAAAAGGACTCAAATGTAAAATAAAAAGTTAGTGGTCTTGCTCTGATGTCCCCATCATAAGTCTTAGGACCATTACATTGTGTGTCCATCCTTCATTTCATTCCCCTCCCTTGCATGTCCACCCGTAGTGGAGCCATTTACCGACCCGACCCATCATCTTCGATTCTCCCCATGGATCCCCATCCCCAACTCAACCAAGATGCCCCTAGGGAGGAACCGCAAGGCCAAATGAATTGGTTGGATGCTACCCTTACAAACATTCTTGCCCAACTTGAGTCCCTTTCCACTCGACTTGCTCGGCTAGAAGAGCATGAGTTCCACCCAAGGAACAATGAACCAAGAGCCCACCCTCCACATGTTAAAATTCATAGGGATGAGTTCCACCCAAGGAACAATGGACCAAGAGCCCACCCTCCACATGCTGAAATTAATTGGGAGGACTTGAATGTTGACCCCTACCATGACTATGAGAGGCCTCGCCACCATCAAAATCATGACAGGCATCCACGAGACGACTCGGATGACCCCCTCTTAAGAATGATCAAGGTAGAGGCCCCAAACTTTGATGGTTTCCATGAACCAAGTGTCTACTTAGAATGGGAAACAGCCATGGACCAATATTTTGAATGGTACCTTATGCCCGACCAAAGGAGGGTAAGATTGGCCAAAATACACCTCACCAAATTAGTAAAAACTTATTGGCTAAACCAAGAGGGATTAAGAAGGATTAGGCGGGAAGAGCCTATTGACACTTGGGAAGGTATGAAGAACCAACTTAGGAATAAATACCTACCCCTATCCTACCACCAAATGCTCTTAGATGAATGGCAAAGCCTCACCCAAGAAGGGAACACCATGGTTGAATACATTAAGAAATTCGACTCCTATCTTTTGAAGTGTGGAGTTCATGAGGACCCGACCGTTACCTTGTCCCGCTTTAAAAATGGCCTCCAAGGCCACATCAAGAGAGAACTTTTCATGAGAGATGTTGACAACCTTGAGCAAGCCTACCAAATAGCTAGGGATGTTGAAAGATTCTTTAGGATCCTTAGGTTTGCCCCTCCCCGACCGACCGATCCCAAAGGCATGGGACCCCGAACCAACCCGGCCCCCCCCATAAAGGCTCCTAGTCCAAGTAGAAATGTCCCAATATGGCTTTACAATCCCGCTCCCACCATCACTCCAACCAAGGCCACTCATAGCCAACTTCCCCCATGGAGGGAAGAGACTTTCAAAGGACCAAGTGTAGGAGGGACCACCCCGGGTAGTGGCCGTCAACAATGCTATAGGTGCCAAGGGTTTGGCCACTTTGCTGGGCAATGCCCATCCAAAGGGTTGTCTAGTTTACTTATTGAGGAAGAAGCTCCCCCACCCCAAGGGGAAGTTGAGAGTGTGGTTGAGGTCCATGAAGCCTCACTAGATTGGGAAGAAGAGTATGAGGCCCAATACCATGAGTCGGGTATAGACTACACCATTCCATATACCAACTCCTATCTAGGAGTGATTAGATGCACCCTCACCAAACCCCAAGAGGAGGACTGGCGACGAACTTCAATCTTCCACACCTTTGTTAAGATAGGGGGCCATGCGAGAAAAGTGATCTTAGATAAAGAGAGTTGTGTCAATGCCGTGTCTCCCGACACCGTTAAGCTCCTTGGGCTTACCATTACTCCCCACCCTAGCCCATACCGGGTCTCTTGGATCAAAAACAACTCCATCCCAGTCAACACTCGCCGCCTTGTGCCCCTCACCTTCTCTTCCAACCATGGCCAAATTTGGTGTGATGTTATCCCCATAGAAGTAGGTAGCATCCTACTAGGGAGACTGTGGCTTTATGATGTGGATGCCACTATTTTAGGTAAAACCAACACATGCACCTTTGAGCAAGAGGGAAAGAGCATCCGTCTTAATCCCTCCCCACCGCGTCCCTTGCCTAAGAAAAGCCCACCCCCTCAAGGTCAACACTCCATCACATCTTAAGTCATTGGGAACTCCACCCCACCAACCCAACCTCTCTCCCAAAACCCCAAACAAGATAAGACTTTGGGAATGACCAAGGGTCTTCACCTCATCACCAAAAGAGAGCTTGAGGAGGAGATAGCTCAAGGGACACCTCTATGTGCGGTTGTCATTTGTCTAGGAGAGCCCACCCCCTCCAACCCCCATCCCATAGAAATTCGACACCTCCTAGAGGAGTTTCATGATGTGTTCCTGGAGGAGCTCTCGGACCAACTCCCTCCCATGCGTGATGTGCAACACGCAATTGATCTAGTTCCGAGAGCCACCCTTCCCAACCTTCCTCATTACCGCCCCAATCTCACGGAACATGCCGAACTTCAAAGGCAAATAGAGGAACTTATTAGGAAAGGCTTTATCCACATTAGCAAAAGCCCATGTGCCGTACCGGCCCTTCTCACTCCTAAGAAGGATGGATCATGGCGGATGTGTGTGGATAGTCGGGCCATTAATAAGATCACCATCAAGTATAGGTTTCCCATCCCTAGGCTTGATGACATGCTAGCTGGAGCCACTATTTTCTCTAAAATAGACCTTAAGAGTGGCTATCACCAAGTTAGGATTAGACCTGGAGATGAATGGAAAATGGCCTTCAAGACCAAGGATGGTTTGTATGAATGGTTGGTCATGCCTTTTGGGCTCTCAAATGCCCCAAGTAATTTCATGCGTCTCATGACGGAGGTCCTTAGGTGATGTGACATAACCTCGGACCTAATTTAACAAGCACAACCACAAGGCTATGAAGCCTACGCAAGCGGACCTTCGTATGGCGCACACACTTAACCCGGGGGGTAACTCGGGGATGCCGAGTCGAGGAAATGGGACAAGTCCCTTGCTGGTAGAGGGCTAGCAAAGTCTAAGTCAAACCTCCCCTTGAGGTGCGGATATTCAACTCAATGTGTTGGCCTTGGCCGAGGGACGCGGATCACTCACTCACACCCACGGGGGTCGCACAAGTGCGGTGGAGCCTTAAGATCGGGCGCTCTCTTCTTTACCGACGGCGCAATTGGAGAATATTAAATGAACAAGAATAATTGAGAGCAAGGGATGATTTCTCACCTATCTGGTTTGAAGAAACTGACTCCGGTCGGAGACGGGGGCGAGCGGGGAGGCGAGGGGAAGCACCCGCACGCCGCGTCGATGAAGCTTCAAACCTGTGAGTGTAAATAATACATGAACTACCCCCATGCAAGGGGGGGGGGATCTCGGTGAAGGGAAGCTAATGAATACACGCAATACGACCTCCATGCAGGGAGGGGCCTTCAGTCGGCCAAGCGGGGAGGGGAATTCGAGATAGAAGTGAAGAGAGGGAAGTCGAAGCCAAATCTGCCCGCTGACTGTGTCTCAGAATAGACCGTCAGGTATTTGAACGCTATGGTCAGCCCCGAATTTTGTTGCAGACGAAACCACTTGGAGATTCTTCGTAGCTGGATCTGGATGATGATTGAATTTTTTAAATTTCTTCGGGCACCGCTGCTGGTCGGAGTAGGGGCTTGAACAGGGTGGCAGACCCTCGGATCTGACAACTTCAGGTTCCTAAAAGCAGGAAGCAGAGGTTGCCACGGTCGGTCCCGAGCTCAGAATCAGGTTCCGCCAGAGTCGTTGGAACCGTTGACGAGTCCTCTTCGAAGCAAGACTGACGGTGATGCCAGCTGATGTCGGGGTCGACCGGTAGGCTCTGAACACTGAGGAGGGGTCGGTGCAGACTAAGTGGAAGCAGAACCGAGCACCCAAGGGAGAAAATTGATAACTTTTAGGTCCGGTCGCCAAATAGGACTCTGCTTCTTGGAGATGTTATAAGACTCATAGTAGAAGATGTTTGAAGAAGAACTCTTGATCCGATTCCCAACACGATTGTTGCAGTCGAGCTTCCAATCCGGCTCTGGTCTCCTGCCAGGGGGGCTCTGCGTAGTTGTGGGAGAATGGCTGTCCTGGTCGATCTCGAACTCGGAATGGGACAGGACCACCACCGTTGCGAAGAAGACAGGCAGACGCTTCCGTCGGTATATGGTATGCCACCTGAAGCTCCCAGGGGACGACGGGGTGGCCTCTACAACCTGCGGCCAATCTGCTGCCTGCAACCAGAACTTGAGAGGGTGGAGATAGGTAATGGGGAATGGGGTAGATGGGAGGGGAAATGAGGTGGTTGTGTGTAGGGGCAACCCCCAGCTGTGAGGGGGTCTAGGAGGGGGGGTTTCAAGGTGTGGGAAGGGGAGAATGGGGGCTGGAAGGGGGTGTTTGCTATGGCTGAGAGAGGAGCTGCGAATTTGGGCTTGGAGGGAGAGGGGAAGGTGAGGGGGGCACAAGTGGGTGGAGGGAAGGTGAGTTTGAATTTTCCTTAATGGAGGGTATTCAATGGTGATCTTGGGGATGGGAGGGGTTGTGTTGGGGAAGGGAAGGGGTGCTTGGGGTAGTGGGAAGGGTGCTTGGGGAAGTTGGTGGGGTAGTTGGGGGTTGGGAGGTGGAAGCTCTCTTGGGACTAGGGGTGGAGTAATGGGATGTGTGGGGAAGGGGAGTGGCCTTTAATGGGGGTAGGTGGGAGAGTGGTGGTTGGGAAGGGAGGAGAGAGAAAATTTTTGAAATTGGGTGTGAAGGAGAGAGAAAGGGGAGTGAAAGAGAGAGATTAAGAGAGGGATGGGTGGGGAATCTCTCCCCTAGGGTCTCTCACCCAAATAATGTAATCTCTCCACTAGATAAGAAGTTTGAACTCTCAAAGTGGCAAGTTTTTCATTCATTGATTCATTACCTCAAAATGGAGAGAGTGGGGTCCTATTTATAGGGATCCCACAATTTACAATAAGACCCTGACTTTTGACACATTGACTAATAACCAACAAGACAGGGGCACCCATGGGCCAAGCCCAATGAATTGGGCCCAATAGCTAACTAATAAATCTAATGACACTCAAACCTAGGGAAATAAGCACAAGACCTAGGGACATGACTGAAATAAAAGGGAAATTACAATGATATGACTCAAATAAAATAAAGAAACATACATATGACTCAAAATAAATGACTAGACCATGATGTATGCCTCCGGGGTGACGAGAATGGTCGAGAGTGTCAGGACGGATGGTGATGACCCCATCATACTCCCGGGGTGCGGAAAACTCGACTCCGTCGAGTAAGAGGTGGTACCGCTCACATGTCTTCCGAAAGAAGCCGATTCTTCCTCCTAGCGAGGTAGAGCCCGTTCACCTTGCTCCGAGTGATGATTACCTGTTCATCCAATATTCTCTCAAGTTACTTACGTCGGGCTCTCTGGGCTGATGGTGCTCACATGGGGAGGGGTGGGTGCTCTCTCAAGGGAGGAAGGGGGCTTGAAATTCTCACTTGGTGCCACCGTGGGTCCCTTGTGTGGCACAAGGCTTTCCACATTGAAACTGAAGTTAACTCCGTATTTCTTGAGGAGGCCTAACTTAGTAGTGGGGCTAATGCACCTCAAATCCTGGAAGGGGCTGATTCCACAAAACCTCAATCTTTAGTTGTCTCTATGTGGGAGCCTCTCATTCTTCACCATCCCGGAATCTCCCATTTGGATTTCTTGGTGACGCCATTGAGTCGGCCGGCCTTTTGTAGATTTCATGACTCTTGTTGATGCGCTTGCAAGGTTATCATGCAATTTTATGAATGCTGTCCTTTTAGTGGTTATGGATGGACCTGGACAACCATAGATGGACCTATCATGCCATGATGCCATATGGACCTTGATGAACCTTGGTGGGCCGGGGCAACCATATGTGGACTTATCATGCAATGTTGTCATGTAGACTTTGGTGGGCCTAGGTGGGCCGGGGCAACCATATGTGAACCTATCATGCAAAGTGGTGATGAATGTCGGGGGACCCGGACATCCGTAGATGCTTTTGACATGCTTAAGACCCATGATGAATGAGGGTGGACCAATACATCCGAATATGGACCACTCATGCTTTTTACTTGACATGTGGGTGATATGAATGAATGGACCCAACATAGTGTTCATGCCAAGTGGTGTGGTAAGCCTAGACACATGCATATTTTTCCTATGGGTGACTTCCATGTGTATAGGTGTGGGACAACCTTTGAACTCCCATTGGAAAGGGTCGAATAGATCTAAGAAGGTGGTCATCATGGGGTGGAGCACAACCTCATTACCTAGGGATATGTGGCCCAAGGTCATGGCTCCCAAGGTGTAACCCGGGTCTAAGATGGAGTGAATTGGGTCAAACATGGTGAGTTGGTGTAGGAAAAAGTGGGTGGTGGATAAAGTGTTTGGGTCACACGAGTCTCTTGACTCCCATTGGAATGGATCATATGGATCATAAAATGGGTTACCTAGGGGGAGGAACTCCATGTCCTCAAGATCCTCAAAAGTTGCTAAGTCATCCTTCTCCATGATAGTTGGGCCAATGTTCTTGGCAAGTGGGTCGGCCATGAGTGGAGGGCTTGGCTTTCTACCCGAGATAAGAAGCTCTAAATCGAGGAGAAGGTTGGGCTCATCGGGTGTAGGGAGGAATAGAAGGAGGTCGCTAGTGTAGCAACCAATGGTGCAAACCGAGGTGATAGACCCTATGCATAGGTGTAGGAGGCTATGGCTCCTAGGTTGTTCGACCATAGGGGTCAACATGCTAGTCATCTCTAATTGCCATGCTATGCCCTTGAGAAGGTCCTCTAAGGTCTCCACTTGATAGGATGCTTAGATTGTGGTGTGATAGGAGAAGAAGGGCACTATGGGAAGGTCTTGTTCTATGGGAGGGAAAACATGGGTCGGGATCTCTCTAATTGGGCTCTCCTTTAGCCAACTAACAATGGGTTCTCCTAAGATGAGCTCCGCCCCAACTAGAGAGGGTGGTGTAAGGTAAAGACCATCGTGTGGGGTTTCTTCTTCAATTTGGACTTGGGTTTCCTCCAAGGTGGGGGGTGGGTTTGGAGTGCTCACAACTATTGGATCGGGTATGAGTTCTTCTACTAAGGAGGTGAGGGGGTCTTTTGGGGTGATGAGGGTTAGTGTGTGGTGCTCCCGGGGTGGAGGGTAAAGGGAAACTTGGATTGGGATTGGTAGAGTGGGGTTTGGGAGTGGAAGTAGTGGAGGCCTAGGTTGGGGTAGGATTGGGGTTCGAAGTGGAAGGTGGGTTGGGTGACAAGATTTGGGTTGATGGGTTTTGGGGGGTGTACCCTTTTTAGGGGACGGGGTAGTGGTGGGGACCAAGGGGAGATGTGGGGTATGGGTTTGGTGAGGGATTGTGGGTTGGGTGGTGGTAGCCATCATGGGTCTAGGTGGAGGGATGGACACGGGGTCCACTTGGGTTTGAATGGTGGTCCTTATTGGGGAAACTGGGTCGGTTAGGGGTCTCTTCCTCTTGGGATCGATCGGTTGTGGAGGGGGGGAAGTGGGGGCCAATTGAGTTTGGATAGTGAGGTTTGTGGAAGGGGGTTTTTGTTGGAGTGTGGGGACCCTTAGGGGATTTGGTGGAGAGGTGGATGCTTGGTTTATTTGGGCCTTAAGGGAGAGGACTTGGTCGCGAAGTGTAGTTATGATGGTTGAGAAGTGATTTGTTGGGAGTGGTGGGGGAGGAGGCCTAAAGGTGGTATCAAGTTGGTGGGGTGGGGATGGAGGAGTGGTAGTGCACCTCGGGCTAGGGGTGTTTGAGTAGAAGGGGTGGGAATATTTGGGGATGTAGATTTTTCTAAGTTCTTTCTTCATATCATCCCATGAGGAAATGGGTTCTTGTTTCCTAACGTCCCTTAAGCCCACTATGTTCCTCCATTTTTCCTTGGCTTGACCCCAAAATTACCCCATGGCAACGCGGACTCTTGCGGGTCCATAAACCATAGTTCTCTCAAAGTGTTTTTCCATTGTGACCTCCCACTTTAAGTAGGCACTATAGCATGATCCATCGAAGAGGAGATCCTCAAAAGAGATTATGTCAAATGGAGGGTTGATCGGTCCGTTGTGGGGGGTCGAGTGGGATGAATGTGACCAAAGAGAGGTAGCCATGTTGATGAATGCAAATGTGCCCAAGGACTAGACTTAGTAGAGACAAGTCTAAAACTTGCTCTGATACCACTTGATGTGACACAACCTTGGACCTAATTTAACAAGCACAACCACAAGGCTATGAAGCCTACGCAAGCGGACCTTCGTATGGCGCACACACTTAACCCGGGGGGTAACTCGGGGATGCCAAGTCGAGGAAATGGGACAAGCCCCTTGCTGGTAGAGGGCCAGCAAAGTCTAAGTCAAACCTCCCCTTGAGGTGCGGATATTCAACTCAATGTGTTGGCCTTGGCCGAGGGACGCGAATCACTCACTCACACCTATGGGGGTCGCACAAGTGCGGTGGAGCCTTAAGATCGGACGCTCTCTTCCTTACCGACGGCGCAATTGGAGAATGTTAAATGAACAAGAATAATTGAGAGCAAGGGACGAGTTCTCACCTATCCGGTTTGAAGAAACTGACTCCGGTCGGAGACGGGGGCGAGCGGGGAGGCGAGGGGAAGCACCCGCATGCCGCGTCGATGAAGCTTCAAACCTGTGAGTGTAAATAATACATGAACTACCCCCATGCAAGGGGGGGGGGATCTCGGGGAAGGGAAGCCAATGAATACACTCAATACGACCTCCACGCAGGGAGAGGCCTTCAGCCGGCCAAGCGGGGAGGGGAATTCGAGCTAGAAGTGAAGAGAGGGAAGTCGAAGCCGAATCTTCCCGCTGACTGTGTCTCAGGACAGACCGTCAGGTATTTGGACGCTGTGGTCAGCCCTGAATTTTGTTGCAGACGAAACCACTTGGAGATTCTTCGTAGCTGGATCTGGATGATGCTTGAATTTTTTAAATTTCTTTACACACCGTTGCTGGTTGCAGTAGGGACTTGAACAGGGTGGCAGACCCATGGATCTGACAGCTTCAGGTTCCCAATAGCAGGAAGCAGAGGTTGCCACGGTCGCTCCCGAGCTCAGAATTAGGTGCCGCCAGAGTCGTTGGAACTGTTGACAAGTCCTATTCGAATCAAGACTGACAGGGATGGCAGATGATGTTGGGGTCGACCGATAGGCTCTAAACACTGAGGAGGGGTCGGTGCAGACTAAGTGGAAGCAGAACCGAGCACCCGAGGGAGAAAATTGATAACTTTCAGGTCCTCTCGCCAAATGGGACTCTGCTTCTTGGAGATGTTATAAGACTCATAGTAGAAGATGTTTGAAGAAGAACTCTTGATCCGATTCCCAACACGATTGTTACAGTCGAGCTTCCAATCCGGCTCTGGTCTCCTGCCAGGGGGGATCTGCGTAGTTGTGGGAGAATGGCTCTCCTGGTCAATCTTGAACTCGGAATGGGACAGGACCACCACCATTGCGAAGAAGACAGGCAGACGCTTCCGTCGGAATATGGTATGCCACCTGAAACTCCCAAGGGACGACGGGGTGGCCTCTGCAACCTACAGCCAATCTGCTGCCTGCAACCAGAACTTGAGAGGGTGGAGATAGGTAATGGGGAATGGGGTAGATGGGAGGGGAAATGAGGTGGTTGTGTGTAGGGGAAACCCCCAGCTGTGAGGGGGTCTAGGAGGGGGGGTTTCAAGGTGTGGGAAGGGGAGAATGGGGGCTGGAAGGGGGTGTTTGCTATGGGTGAGAGAGGAGCTGCGAATTTGGGCTTGGAGGGAGAGGGGAAGGTGAGGGGGGCACAAGTGGGTGGATAGAAGGTGAGTTTGAATTTTCCTTAATGGAGGGTATTCAATGGTGGTCTTGGGGATGGGAGGGGTTGTGTTGGGGAAGGGAAGGGGTGCTTGGGGTAGTGGGAAGGGTGCTTGGGGAAGTGGGTGGGGTAGTTGGGGGTTGGGAGGTGGAGCTAGGATTGGTGGAAGCTCTCTTGGGACTAGGGGGTGGAGTAATGGGATGTGTGGGGAAGGGGAGTGGCCTTTAATGGGGGTAGGTGGGAGAGTGGTGGTTGGGAAGGGAGGAGAGAGAAAATTTTTGAAATTGGGTGTGGAGGAGAGAGAAAGGGGAGTGAAAGAGAGAGATTAAGAGAGGGATGGGTGGGAAATCTCTCCCCTAGGGTCTCTCACCCAAATAATGGAATCTCTCCACTAGATAAGAAGTTTGAACTCTCAAAATGGCAAGTTTTTCATTCATTGATTCATTACCTCAAAATGGAGAGAGTGGGGTCCTATTTATAGGGATCCCATAATTTACAATAAGACCCTGACTTTTGACACATTGACTAATAACCAACAAGATAGGGGCGCCCATGGGCCAAGCCCAATGAATTGGGCTCAATAGCTAACTAATAAACCTAATGACACTCAAACCTAGGGAAATAAGCACAAGACCTAGGGACATGACTGAAATAAAAGGGAAATTACAATGATATGACTCAAATAAAATAAAGAAACATACATAGGACTCAAAATAAATGACTAGACCATGATGTACGCCTCCGGGGTGACGAGAATGGTCGAGAGTGTCAGGACGGATGGTGATGACCCCATCATTAGGCCTTTCATTGGGATCTTTCGAGTGGTCAACTTTGATGACATCCTCATATATAGTCAATCCCAAGTGGCCCACTTTGACCACCTTAGGCAAGTTTGCACCGTCCTTCGACAAGAGAGTCTATTTGCCAACCTAGGCAAGTGTCACTTCATGACCACATCCATCACCTTCTTAGGATTTGTGGTGTCTACCAAAGGTGTCTCCATGGACCCCGAGAAGGTCCAAGTTATTCTAGATTGGCGGAACCCCACACTCTTTATGAGGTCCGAAGTTTTCATGGGTTGGCCACATTCTATAGGAGATTTATTCGGGGATTTAGTACCATCACCGCCCCTATCACCGATTGCCTCAAAAAGGGGACTTTTTTATGGACCAAACCAGCCTCCAAAGCCTTCCAAGAGCTCAAGGAGAAGATGACCCAAGCCCCGGTCCTATGCCTACCCGATTTCTCTAAGGTCTTTGAAGTCACATGTGATGCACCCAGGATAGGAATAGGAGGGATCCTTAGTCAAGAGGGTCACCCCGTGGCCTTCTTCAGTGAGAAGCTATGTGATGCTAGGACACGGTACTCTACTTATGACAAAGAGTTCTATGCCGTGGTTCAGTCCCTCTGACATTGGAGGCACTATTTGTTGCCCAAAGAATTTGTCATCTTTTCCGATCATGAGGCCCTCAAATACCTCGACTCCCAACAAAAGTTCAATGCCCGACATGCCCATTGAGTTGAGTACATCCAATCCTACACCTTTGTCATCAAACACAAAGCGGGAAGTGAGAACTGAGCGGCGGATGCTCTTAGTAGGAGGGTCTCTTTGTTGTCCACTATCCAAGTGGAGGTTATCGGATTTGAGAGGCTCAAGGATGAGTACTCTAGCTGCCCTAACTTTGGACACATCTATACCACCTTGACCACCCATTCTAGCAAAGAACACGAGGGTTTCATCTTGGAGGATGGGTTCCTCTTCAAGGGACCAAAGATTTGCATACCACGGACCTCACTCCATGATTTATTGGTTTGGGAATTGCATGTTGGAGGGCTAGCTGGCCATTTTGGGGTTCATAAGATCATTGCTCTAGTTGAAGGTCAATTCTTTTGGCCTAGTCTCAAGAGAGACGTAGCCAAGATAGTGGGTCAATGCCGCACATGTGCTTTGGCCAAACAGGTGAAGCAAAACACCAGCCTTTATACCCCTCTCCCCATCCCCGACCGCCCATGGCAAGACTTAAGCATGGACTTTGTGCTAGGCCTACCCAAGACTCAAAGAAAGCATGACTCAATCTATGTGGTCGTTGACAGATTTTCAAAAATGGCCCACTTCATCCCATGCTCCAAAACCTCCGATGCGTCCCATGTGGCCCGATTGTTCTTTGATGAGGTTGTTTGCCTCCATGGCCTACCCAAAACCATAGTCTCTGATAGGGATGTCAAGTTCACTAGCTACTTTTGGAAGACTCTTTGGCACTTGATGGGTATCCTCCTCAAATTCTCCACAGCCTACCACCCTCAAACTGATGGCCAAACCGAAGTTGTCAATCGGAGTCTAGGGAACCTCCTTAGGTGTATTGTTGAGGATCGTCCAGGGAATTGGGATCTCATTCTACCTCAGGCTTAATTTACATATAACAACTCTATCAATAAGTCCATAGGGAAAAGTCCGTTTGAAGCTGTGCATGGGTACAAGCCAAGGAAACCATCAGATCTCATTCCCCTTCTCCAGCATGCTAGAGTGTCTATTTTAGCTGAGTCTTTTGCCCAACACAATAGAGAATTGCTTGAAGAAATCCGCAAGCACATCAGCAATAAGAATGATACTTATAAAAGGCTAGCCGACTCTCATCGACGTCACCAAGAATTCCACATGGGTGACTTTTTGATGGAAAGAACAGAGAGGCTCTCCCCAGGCGCCATCTCAAAATTGAGGCCTCGTGGGGCTGGTCCCTTCCAGGTTCTAAGGCGCATTGGCACTAATGCCTATGAGTTAGATCTCCCCGAGGAATATGGAGTGAGCCCCACATTCAATGTGGCCGACCTAGTGCCATATAAGGGTCCCGCGGTAGTACCCAGTGAGGATATTGAGCCCATTCCCCCCATTGAGAGGGCATCCACCCGTGAGAAGAGTCCATCAGCCAAGAGAGCCCAGCGTGAGCGAGTTGAGCGAATATTGGATGAACAAGTTACTACCACCAAAAGCAAGGTATACGAGTTCTATCTCGTCAGATGGAAGGATCGGCCTCCTTCGGAGGATTCAGGGGTGAGTAGGGAAGACCTCCAGTAGCTGAATCCCGACATTCTCGAGCAGTATCACAGCAGGATGGACCCCTACTCGACAGAGTCGAGCTCTTCACAGCCCAAAGGATTTGATGGAGGCATCACCCATGACTCCCTCTGGGTTGGGACATCTTCACACTCCAGAGTTGTTTGAGCTCAGGCATCATTCCATGTGGGCCCCTTTATCTATTTTGAGCTTTGTATTTGAGTCATTTTGATGTATTTTCCATTTTATTTGAGTCATGTCCCTAGGTCTTTTGTTTATTTCCTCAAGTTTGAGTGTCATTAAGATTGATTAGATTGTTATTGGGCCCAATTCATTAGGCTAGGCCCAAGGGCGCCCCCTACCCCTTGGTTATTTGTCATTGTTGCATGAGTCAGGGACTTTTTGTAAAATGTGAGTTGCCTATATATAGGACCCCATTTCCCCCATTTCAAGTTAATGAAAATTACCATTTTAAGAGTCCAAGATTCAAATCTTAGTGGAGAGATTCCATGTGAGAAGGTGTGAAACCTAGGGTGAGAAGCCCACTTCAATCCCCTACCCCCTCTCTCTCCTTCTCTCTCTCTCTATGGGGTTCACCCCCTTCTCTCTCTCCTCACATTCCAAACTACTTTATCTCCCCTTCCCCCTCCATTAAGTCCACTCCAACTCCCCACACCCTCCTCTTTAATCCACCCCACCCCCAAGATAGACTGCACCTATCTCCACTCCACCCTCCAACCACCAACCACCCCCTACCACTCCCAACACAATCTCTTCTCTTCCCCACACAATCTCCCAGCCCCCAAGGGGAGTTTGAATCTTTCCCTCCACTCCTCCCTCCCCCTTTCCATACCCTAGGCCGCCCCCAACTTGAGGCCACCAGATCTGGTCACCCCCCATTCTCCCTCTCCTTCAACTTGTGCTTCCTCCACCTCCCCTTCCCACCCCACCTAGTGCAGTGAACCGACAGCTTCCCTGCCCCTTCCCCTCCACAAAACCCTTCTAGCTCCACCATAGCTCTCAATCCATACCTCCACCACATCCCCCTCTCACCATTCCACCACTTCCCAACACCATTAGCCACCCTCCTCCCCCATCCCTTGTGCCATTGAAGCTTCTCCCAACCAGCCAGTTCGCAGCTCTGAGTTAGCAGAGGATCAGCAGATTGCAGAGGTGACCCCAACTTTGTCCAAGTGTCTATTGAGGCTCAAGTGCTACCATTGGAAGCGTCTCCCTATCTTCTTCATGAAGGTGGTGGTATCGTCGGTTATGAGTTCGTGGCTGCCCGGGGGAGGCAATCTTCCACGACTGCGCATCTGCGTCTTGACAGTCAACCTGAAGCCAATTGTCGAGGCTCCCACAGCCAACTTCTTGAAGCTCTAAAGGCGCCCCTTGGCTGGGAGTTTCTACACCGAGTCTACTTCCAGTATCAAGAAGCAGAACTCCGTTCGGCATCCGGAGCTGTGTTTTCTCATTTTCCTCCCTCAGGTGCGCAGTTCTGTCCCCTCTGGGACTGAACCGACCCTTGTCCACTATTTGGGTTCTCCCAAGCTGCTCCAACATCATCTGGCACTCCTGTGGGTTAAGTTTCGAATAAGACTTGACAACGATTCCAACGACTCCAGCCACACTCGATTCAGAGTTCGGGAGCGCTCGTGGCGACCTCTTCTTCTGCTGCTGAGGTGCTTCTGCCGCCAGAGTCAGAACTTAGGGGCCTTGTTTGCAGTCTGACCCCGACCGGCACCGGTGACCAGAGAAATGAAAAAAATTCAGGCGTCATCTTGATCCAGCTACGATGATTTTCCAACTGGTCTCATCATAGGAAAAATTCAGGAGTGGCCGAAGTAGCATCATCTTCAACCGTCTATTCCCTATTCCAGAGAGCAGGCAGAACCGGTGTTGTCCATCCGTTCGACTTCCAATTCAGTTTTTCCCCTCCCCGCCTAGCCGGCTTAAAGCCCCTCCCTGTGGGAGGTAGTGTTTGAGTGTATGAATGACTCCCCCTCCCCTTTTTCCACCCTCTTGCATGGGGAGTAGTATTGTAAATTTTTAAAACAGGGTCAAGCTACTCCGGCGCAGCGTGTGGGGAACCACGCTTCCCCGCTCGCCCATGTCTCCGAGCGGGACCGGTTTCTTCAAACCGGTCGAGTAAGTGTTCTAACCTTGCTTCCCTTAGTGCTTGTCCTTTCAATATTTGCTCTTAGCTCCACTGGCCATGAGAGTGAGTGCTCGGTCCCTCAAGCTCCGTTGCTTCGAGTGACCACCATGGGGAAGAGTGTAACCGGTGCCCTTGGCACAACGTCAGCTCCATTGAATTGGGCATCCATACCCTTGGGAACAATCCTTGGCATTGCTGGCCCTCTACTAGTAAGGGCCCAGCCCTCACATCCTCCACTTGGCATCGTCAAGTTACCCCGGGTTTGGGTGAGTGTCGGGTGAGCGGCCGTCGATTTCAGTCCGTTATCATTGTGAATTGTGCTTGTTTGTTAGAGTCCAAGGGCGTGTCACATCAATCCTCCTCTTCACAGCCTGCGGGTGGCAGAGCTGATCGGGATGCAGAGTTTGCTCAGGTGGTTGCTCGGGCTGTGGATGCCGAGGCTACCCTTGCGGAGCGGGTAAGAAATCAACGAGTTCCCTTAGACTTAAACGCTTAAGATTATGCAAATGCCTAATCGGCTAACTATGATGAATGCTAATGCAAGGAAGAGAGCTGACCGCAGCCGTGGACGAGGCAGAGCGAGGACGGTTAGAGACAGAGAGACTCCGAGTGGAGTTGGCACAGGCACGGGCCGAGGCAGAGAGACTTCGGACTGGGACATCGGACCTGGAGTGCTACCGGACCGAGGCCAGGGAGTCACGACGTCAGATCTTCAAGCTGAAGATCGAGCTGCGGATGATGGAGAGGACCGTGCGGATGATGGGCCATGGACCAGAGAGGAGCGTCTCCCAGAGTGGAGCACAGAGTGGCGTTCGGAGCGTCGCCCCGAGTGGATCAGTTGCAAAATTTCTTCCCAGTTCTTCCGGCCAGCGGAGGAATGAGGAGGCGGAGCAGAGACGATAGCGGGGAGAGGAGAGCAGCGTTATGGAGCCACCAGCGAAACGATACGAGGGTACCGGTGATAGCGACGGCCCGGGAGACAGACCGGCCGAGTGACCTTGTACTCTTCTTTTCTTCTTTTTCATGACCCACACTTGTACATGACTATATGAATGATAAATGGAATGATAGATGGAATGAAAATCCTCCCTTTTTTTGTTTTTTTTGTGGATGTGTGAATGAATGCTTGGATGTGTGGATGAACAGGTTGGGTAGAGACAGGGTGAGACTGGAAGGTTTAAGCAAAGGAGAGATGGAAGAGCGAATCAAAAACCTTCAGCAGAGAATGTAACGGTCTAATGTTGGAGCATCAGGGTCGTGTGACGGTCCAAGATTAAGCCATCAGAACTGACAGAGTGAAGGGGAAGTAAAATCCTGCAGCAGGAAATGTAACGGTCTAATGTTGGAGTGTCAGAGAGCTGTGGCGGTCCTACGATGAACCGTCAGAGGAAAACTATGCAACCCGAGATGGATTCTGCCGTGAGAGCCCGAACTCGCGGCAAAGAGGCCTTAATCCACACTAGAACCCTCCTAGGCTTAGGATAAGGCTTCCTAACCTATGGCCTATCATTCTAGCATCAAAATCAAACGTTTACAAATAGGAACAAGCCCAGAAATCGCAGCTCCATCCAATTTTCTGCTACAAGGCTTGGAACTACATCAAAGTAGCAAAAAACACCATGAAGAGGAGCTTTGGAGTGATGGGCATGGGGGAGAGGGTCTACACCGGGCCCAAAGTAGCCAAAAAGGAGCAGGGGGAGCTGCAAAGATTGACCTCCATCCCCAAGCATCTAAGTTCAAGTGCACAAAGAGAGGTAAGTGACAATTTCAATTCAATACCATAAATTTCTGCACTTTCCTTCTCATGATCCTTTTCTCTTCTTCCTTTCCTTTTTTGTTTTCCTTAGCTTCTTCCCAGTCCAAGGTGCTATTCTACCCTGAAGTGGGTGGCTCCAATGATAAAAGAGCTCCCTCTAGAGGTCTTATCAATTCTAAGGGCATGGCATCTCCAACCTCTATTAGTTTTGGCCAAAAAATTCCAAAAATTGTCCTTGGATTGGGCAAGCATTTCTTCCCTCATAGAATTATGGCACCCACAAACACACACCTTCCTCTTCCCTTCCTTTGAAGCTACAGTCCTATTAGAGGAGGTAGAAACCTACCTAGCCTTCCCTAAGATAAAAGTGGGAGATGAAGACCTAGTGTGTCATACGGTTGAGCCTATTGACCCATCCTCGATTCTAAGTGATTTCATACACAACCCGAAGGATGTTAGGACCATGATTAGCCCACGGCACATTCACTTAATACCCATGGCTCAGTGGATAGTCTCCCATTGTAAGAACAAGTGGGAAAGATATGAAGCCATTGCCAAAGCCATATCGGTTTGTTTATGCGGATTCTTCCTTTTCTCCACCACAGACCACCTCCTAGATATACAAAACCTCAGCATTGTTAGTGGGTTGTGGCGGGGTTTATCTATTTCTCAAACAGTCCTTTCATACCTCTATGAAGGTCGTAGCTCGGCTTGCTTAGGAGGACCTCTTTTCGGCTCAATGATACTCCTTGAGTGTTGGATGGGAGTGAGAATCAAATTTCAACCCAAGGGAGATACACCTTCAGTTAGCCGGGTCTTTGGGAGCCACCCTTTATTATTTATTAGAGGTGCCTTTGGATTCTCTTCACAGGTTGAATGCCGGATGGCGGACAAGAAAACATGGGACGATTGGCGTCTCTTCCTCACTACCTTGCCCATAGACAAGTTCACGATATGACCAAGAGTTCTTCGGAGCACCTTACTCAAAGTATCACGGTGACCGGGCCTAGATCTACAGCTAGTGGGGGACACTACCATGGCGATCTACAACCCACACCGATGCTATCTTCAAATCGGGATACCCCGGACCATAGTTCCTGCACTATCACATTTCCCTCCCCTTCAAGGATGGAATATGGGGACCGAGGAGGACGAAAGAGCAGTTTGGAACGCCCTGATCATGTGGGAGATCAGCATAGTGCACCCGTGGCAAGAAGAAGTGGAAGAAGACGATGAGCAACGCCGTACCTATGTAAAGGAGCTACGCAAGATCCGGCCTCATGCGGATAAAAAGCTGAATGTAGTTTGAATCTTCTTGAAATGTAATGAAATTGAATTTTACCAACCAGTTTTATGCATCATTGATTTTAATTGAATGACATGGAAGTGCCTCCGATGATGGAATATAAGTTTGGTTGCTTGATTGGGCTCGGATGTTCTTGAAAATAGAGTTTCTAGGAACTGTAATGGTTCTATGTAGGGCCGCCACAACACCGTGACGGTCTCACGATGAGCCGTCAGGAGGGTGAGATCAAAAAACTGAGTTTTCTTTTTCTCGGGAGAGTGTAACGGTCTAATAGCCGGCCGTCAGGGTGAGGTAACGGTCTAAGGTGGACGCGTCAGGGAGAGTTTACTGAGAACGAACGAGTTGTAAACTTCGGGAGAAGGTAACGGTCAGATGATGGACCGTTAGAAGGATGTGACGGTCCAAGAATAGACCGTTATAGAACCTGTTGATTTGCCGACTTGAATCTTGGGCTTGAACCTGCATTCTACACACACTTAGACACAAACAAGTAAGATATGTTCTTAGGCTCAACCCCTTGCCTGAAGCAAGTTAGAGAGCTGACCATTCTTGATATTTGGTCAAGGGGTGGAGCCTTATTAAATAGGTGAAAAAATATAACAGGAACAATGCAATGCATGCGATGCATATGATGGTATTTTTGGAGTTTGTAAATATTTAGATTTTTGCGAGATTTTAAAAATATCTGATGTTTTTAGATTTTGAAATATATGATTTTTTTTGGATTTTAAATTATATGATTTTTTTGAATTTTGAACTATATGATTTTTTTAGATTTTGAAATATATGATTTTTTTGGATTTCAAATTATATGATTTTTTTTGGATTTCAAAATATATGATTTTTTTTAGATTTTGAGAACCAGTGCTCCCCTAGAAACGTGGGTCCTCCCTATTCCATAGAGAGTTTAGGAGGTTGGCGTGCGATAGAGGTGACAACCCCTGGCCAGGGCCCAACTTGCTTGACGGTGCCTCTATTAGAGGCCATACCCAGGGTATTTGTCTTAGTCCTAAAAAGAAAATAGAACATGGGGGTAAGCTTAGGCCAGGTATAGGAGTTTTCAAGGCGTGAGTTCCTCTCCGGGCAACCCATTCAGAGATTCGGTCTGTTGTGCTGGAGCTCTATGTCTGTCATCGAACCTTTGTCCACTCTAGGCACGCATACGACCGGGCTCATGACGTCCCGCGGGAAAACTGTACTGCCACTCTTGCCATGCCTAACTTTTTCTTTTTCCTTCGGAGATTTGGAATTACGATTGATGGACTTTCAAGATAATCTTTTGTTTTCGTCATGATAACCGCTCGTTTACTTTGCTTTTTCTTTGTGGCGTCAGGTCATAACGGACTGCCCCCTTTTGAGACCTCCTCTCGTCAGGGTGTCTAGATTGGTCGTCGCCCCCTTATTCACCTCTTGCCCCTGGATTCAGTCGAAGAGAGAAACGGATAGGGACTTTGACTTCCCCCCAAGCGTGGCCAAGGAGAAACGGTGTCTACAAAGTTGGAAACCCGATCAGGGACATCGTGTGGTGTGTGATCGCCGTGCTCGGGGTCCTCCTTCAGGGTGAAAGGGAAAGGACACCTCGCTACTAGGGTGGCACTGGTTAGACTCTAAGGAAAGAAACGCTTAAGATACAACCCATTGAGCGAGCTCCTCACCTTCTGCGTTCACTAAGCGATAAGCATTCCCTGGATAAGCCTCTTTGACAACGAACGGCCCTTCCTAGTTAGGTTGTAATTTAGACCTAGGACCTGCAGACCGTATGAACTTGCGTTTCAAAACCATATCACCTTTTTGAAATTTGTGCTCAATTACCTTCTTTTGAAAATAACGCGAAACTCTCTTTCGATAGACGGATACGTGATCGGCCACGTTCATCCTCTTCTCATCCAAGAGCTCCAACTGGACGAGCAATGCCTCTCGACGTTCATTGAGATTGAGTTCCTTATTGTAGCAACCCTGGTAAATCAAAGAATAAAATCTTAAATAGGTTAAAAGATTAAACTAAAGATAAAGGCCCAACTCATATACACTTAAAGGTCCAACTCTTATACACTTAAAACATATAAGCCAAAAGTGATTAACGCCTCCGATCAAGTCGCTATTTAATTGAAGACTGTTCAAACAGGCGCTAATTCAATAATTGACGCCCCTTTGACAGGCGTCATATGAAGAATTGAAGACTGTGATAGAGGCGTCATTTTCAAATAACGCCCCAACCTTAGGCGTCATTTCCAAACAGAACCCGTTGGTATTTGGTTCGAACAAGGATGTTATCTGGGTAAGTGTTGATTAGGGAAAGGTTGAAGACGTGGATGTCTAAGTTTAATCAGGAGTTTGCGTAGGAAGTTTCAATTCTAATCAAACTCTTAGAACCCAGTAGTATTCCTTCCCTATAAATACCCCTTCCCATCGAGCCAACCTGCTAGGCTCTTTTCTTCAACAAACTGCTGTTACTCCGTGCGTGAAGAACACAAGAAGGTTCTTCAACTTCTTCCCTTTTTCATACTGCTGCGTTCGAAGGGCAGACGGCTCCTACTGTGGTGTACGTGAAGAACGTGAAGTTCTTCATCTTTCCTTCTTCTTCCTTGCTGCACGGAGGTTTGAAGGCCGTTGCCTTTCTTCACCGTTGCTGCTACTGCTGCTGTTACCTCCAGCCGCTGAAGCTAGAGGAGCAAGCTGCTGCATCTTCTTCCTCTTCTTCATCCTGCCGTGATACGGGAAGAACGTGGGAGAATTCTTTATCTTTTCCTCTTCGGCTACTGCAGTTGCTGCCTCTGTTTACACTAAAACAGAGTATCGTATCAAGAGTTACCACCTCCATTTTCTTCATCAGTCATCAACCAAATCATCACCCAAGGTAGGTTTTCTCAAGACTTAGCAAAATCCTCTAATTACTAAGTGAATACGTGCATATAGGTCTAAAGGAGTTACAGATTTCATTTTCCAGAATGAATTTTCTCCGTTTACTGCATGAATGAAATTGACGACCCAAGATAGGGCATCATTTAAAATCAACGACCGTGCAAACAATCGTCTTTTCCTAGATAGTTAATAATTGTACAAATTTAATAACTATGAACTCTTACATGTACACTAATGCATGACTGTGTCCATAAATTCATGTTATTTTTCCCTATCTGTTCATGTCTTTAGAATCTTGATCAGACATACTCCAAAAATCATGTGTCAAAGAATTAACGACCCAGATTAGGTCGTCAATTGAATGAACACCCCTCTAAACGGGCGCGAATTTAGTGATAAACTGTGAAATTATAGAAATGGTTATAATGTTCCTGGATATTGAAATGACGACATATACTCTACCCTTTAATTTGTTATATGACGCCCCTGACTAGGGCGCTGTTTACTGAATTGAAGCGTTCATGAAGGCCGTCATTTTTTATAATAATCAAAATTGGAAAATGTTTATAGATATTAATCTGGATGTAACGACTAAGTGAACAGTCGTCATTTATTGAACTGACGACCCTGACAAGGGCGCCAATTCATAAAATGAAGACTTAAGCTCAGGCGCCATTTGACTGATCCCTGAGTTTTCGTGGTTTTTATATAACCCTTGTTAATGGGTTATGCCTATCGGCACTATATTCTATTCCGTGAATATAGTCCCATGTTTCTCCTTGTTTTATCGATTACCCACTAATTCTCGGTGATAGATGAACTCTCCATAGGACATTCCGTTTCTATGGACCAGTGACTTTATCATAGATACCTCTGTAAGACTCCGTTACCTTGGATTCCCTGAAGGCAGCTGAGCAGGTTGTACCATCAAAACCCATGACACTACTTGATTTTCATGTCACTCTAAAGAAACATGGTACCGGCCCTCATGATATGCTATTTTGATGTCATGAGAATATCCCTGAAATTAATGGAGTGGGAAACCATGCCATTAGTGTCCTTATGAATTAGGTGCCATACTTATGGACCTCAATTCTATCTAGCTTATCATGTCCAAGAACGAGCGACCATCTCTATATGAGCGCTTATTCTTAATATCGTGGCACCCGGTTAGGGAGCCTATTCCACCTAGTTTTAATGCGAATCGTGGTTATACCGTTACTTTAGTAGTACGTCCTTACACATCATGATTCAATCCTTGAAATTCTTTTCCTTATGATCTACCTTAAAGTTCCTACAAGTTTAGTTCCTTTGGAATTCTTTTGTTGGCTATAACTAAAGTGGATGTCGAAACACATGACCAATGCCTGCGCATTTAGGGCCCGATCTGGTCCTAGGAGGAGCACCCAAAAGTACTAGTGCCCATGGGAGTTGTAATGATCACGGTATGGCATTGTACCGAAGTGCATGACTAGCTTGATAGACATTCCACAATCTCGTACTTGACTTGACATGACATGACTTGCGTGACCCGAAAAGGGTATTTATGACTTGCTTGAACGTGATAGCCAAATTCTTGACATGACATGATCACATGGATGTGCGTGCTTGATTATCTTGCTATGTTGACATTAGTTCTTGAAATACTTACTAGTTCACTCACTATCTCTTGATATACATTCTCGCTTGTTGTACATTCTTCATTGTCATTTTATGCGAGCATGCATAGCTTATTGCATTTCATGTAAGATGTAAGTTACTTAAAGCAAGCAAGCTCTTGAGATATAATCCCTATTGAGCATTTGCTCACCCAGTGTTTTTCCCTATTTTTCAGGTAAGTCCGATGACGAGACTCAATCGGATGGGGAAGGTCAAGAGTGAAGAGATTAGAGCTACTCCATCCATCCAAGCGTCACTAGTCTTGTCTTTCCATTTTCTCGAGTCAATCATTGTACTTTTCCTTTTATTGAGTCTTAGCATTTTCATTGGTAATAGAAGTTCTTTGAGGTTGTGATTGAATAAAGGATTGGGTTATCTTTACCTTTGTGCACTCTGTCGTTGTGTCGAATACACTAACGCTCTGATGGACATGATCGATATAAACTCGTCACGCACTCCGGGTTCCTTCCGCGCTCGGGGTGTGACAGTTTTTGTGGTATCAGAGCCTAGGATATTCAATTCCTAGGAAACCCAAGTCCAAGGATAGGTTTAGACCTTTATCCGGTGAGAATTGGGTAGAACCATGGGTTAAAGTAACTAAGGTATTCAAACTCTTTGTCAAGTCTCATATTACTTAGTTATTTAAATCCTTGTAGGATAATGGCTGCCGAACATGCTCAGTGGCGTAACATGCAACACACTATTCAAGGCATGACTCAGGCACTTCAACAGGTAGCTCAGGGGATGGTGAACCGTGGAGCGGGAAACCTCCACCAAAGTTTCAAGAACATGAACCCTCCTAAGTTCATGGGATCCACTGATCCGGATGACGCCGAGCACTAGATCCGGGAGACGGAACGTATCTTTAGAGTCATGCAATGCACGGACCAAGAGAAGCTCTTGTTAGCAACGTTTCAATTGGAAAGGGACGCCCACTGCTGGTGGGAGTCGGTAGAAGCCACATTAGATCAAGGACAAGTTACTTGGGAAGAATTTGTTGAATATTTCAATAATGCATATTTCTCAGACCGAGTCCAGGAGAAGAAGGCCGCCGAGTTCGCCGCACTTAAACAACGATCTTTGTCGGTGGCTAAGTATGAGGCTCAATTTTCTAGGTTATCTCGATATGCTAAACATCTAATTAGTACCAAGAAGATGAAAGCTAGGAGATTCCTAAATGGGCTCAGACCCTAATATATCACACAGCTGGCGTCGATGGACATACAGGTCTATTCGGAGATGGTACGACGAGCTCAGTTACCAGAAGATGCCACGGATCTATCTGATAGGATCCGTGGGAAGGATAAGAAGGAACAAGTCACTAGTTCGGGTTCCTTCAAACCCAATTTCAAGAAGAGGCCGAGTAATGGAGGTACTCCCTCCCAAGATCAAAAGTTCAAGAAGACCAAACCTTTCTCCATCACCACTACACCTTCTAAAGTGGTGTGTAAACACTGTGACAAGGCCGGACATAAGGCCGAAGAATGTTGGAGGAAACTTGGAGCGTGTCTCCGTTGTGGGAGTCGTGATCATCGGATTCCTGACTGTCCTCTACTCAATGATCAAGCCGGTGACGGAAAGTGCCTAGTGACAAAGAATGCACGTCTCCAAGCTATTAAGGAGACAGAACAAGATGAAGGCGGACTAGTGGAAGGTACATTGAAAGTTTGTTCCAAGTCTGCATATGTCTTATTTGATACTGGTGCCTCGCATTCTTTTATTTCTAAGAAGTTTGCTAATCCATTACCCATGGAACCGGAATAGATGAAATTAGTTCTTTCAACTCCTCTCAGAAGCGAAGTTGACCTTACTCACCATTATCAAAACTGTGAAGTATTGGTAAATGGAAGAAATCTTCCTATCGACCTCATATGTTTAGACCTAAAGGAATATGATGTCATATTTGGATCCGATTGGTTATCCAAATACCAGGCAACTGTGGATTGTCGTAATAGCAAAGTTACTTTCAAAGACTTTTCGGAACTGGTCTATACTAGCCCTAAGAGTCGGAGCAAGTCGTCTCTTATTTCGGCTCTCCGAGCTAGCAAGCTAATAAGGAAAGGATGTGTATCTTTCCTTGCGTTTGTCACTATTAAAGGGACTAAGGAGACTAAGATAAAAGACATCCATGTTGTGCAAGAATTTCTAGATGTGTTTCCGGAAGATTTGCCTGGATTACCTCCACAACGAGAAGTGGCCTTCACCATCGATTTGATCCTCGATGCTGGTCCAGTTTCTAAGGCACCTTATAGAATGTCCCCTGCCGAACTCAAGGAGCTGAAGGAGCAATTGATGGAACTTCTTAAGAAGGGTTTTATTAGACCAAGCACTTCCCCGTGGGGAGCACCTGTGCTATTTGTAAAGAAGAAGGATGGATCCATGAGGTTATGCATCGACTATCAACAGTTGAATCATCTCACTATCAAGATTAAGTATCCACTGCCAAGAATCGATGAGTTATTTGATCAAATATCTGGATCCAAGTATTTCTCGAAGATTGATCTAAGGTCAGGATATCACCAACTAAGGATCAAAGATGAGGACATTCATAAGACCGCGTTCAGAAGTAGGTACGGGCACTATGAATTTGTTGTTATACCTTTTGGACTAACAAATGCCCCTGTAGCCTTTATGCAGTTGATGAATAGTATATTCAGGCCTCATCTAGATCAATTCATAGTAGTTTTCATTGATGACATATTGATCTATTCAAAGACCAAGAAAGAACACGAGGAGCATTTAAGGATTTCATTAAAGATATTGAGGGCAAATCAGTTATATGCAAAGCTCAGTAAATGTGACTTTTGGCTAGAAGAAGTATCTTTCTTGGGGCATGTTATATCAAAAGACGCTTTATCCGTTGATCCATCGAAGGTTGAAGCTGTAAAGAATTGGGAAAGATCGACTAATGCTAGCAAGATCCGTAGTTTCTTGGATCTTGCGGGTTATTACCAGCGATTCATCAAGGATTTGTCCAAGATTACCGTACCGCTCACTAGACTAACACGCAAGGAGATACGTTATGAATAGAGTGAGGAATGTGAAAGAAGCTTCCAAGCTCTTAAGGATCACCTAACTACTGCCCCGGTCTTAGCTTTACCAGTTGAAGGAGAGAAGTTCGAGGTATACACTGATGCATCTGGCATTGACCTTGGATGTGTCTTAATGCAACAAGGAAGAGTTATAGCTTACTCTTCTCGCCAATTGAAGAAGCATGAAGAGAACTACCCAATTCATGACTTGGAGTTGGCCGCGGTAATATTTGCATTGAAAATATGAGGCACTACCTATACGGAGTACATTTCAAAGTATATTCTGACCATAAGAGTCTCAAGTATCTCTTCTCACAGAATGAATTGAACATGAGGCAAAAAATGTTGGCTAGAGTATCTCAAGGACTTTGACTTCACTATACAATATCATCCTGGAAAGGGTAATCCCGTAGCTGATGCCCTCAGTCGAAAGCCAAGAGCTATATTAGCCAAGTGTATGATTCAGGAGTGGAAGTTGCTAGAACAATTCTCTAAGCTTGATATAATCCTGGACAAGGAGAACACGTGTGTTACACTATCTCATATAAGCATACTGCCAGATCTACTCTCAGAAATACAAGGACTACAAGATAAGGATCCATTATTAGTGGAAATCAAGGACAAAATTGATGAACAATTGGAGTTCAAATTAGCATTAGATGGAAGATTAATGTTCAAAAATAGAACTTGTATACCGGATTGTCCAGAGCTGAAAAAAAAAATCTTAGATGAAGCTCACAGATCAAGGTACACGATTCATCTAGGGTCTACCAAAATGTACCAAGATTTGAAAAGGACCTTCTGGTGGCCCAATATGAAAAGAGAAGTAGTAGACTTTGTGTCTCGCTGTCTCACATGCCAACAAGTCAAGGCAGAACACCAAAAGCCTGCCAGTAAGCTACATCCTCTATATATTCCCAAATGGAAGTGGGAGGATATCGGTATGGACTTCATTATGGGTCTGTCTAAATCAAAAGGAGGACATGATGGAATATGGGTTATCATCGACCGATTGACCAAATCGGCACACTTCTTGCCAATCAAGAACCGATGGTCAGTTCATGTTCTTGCTGTATTATACATTAAGGAGATAGTCATGTTACATGGCGTACCTGTCTCAATCGTGTCTGACAGAGACCCTCATTTTACTTCTCACTTTTGGAAGGTTCTACAACATTCGTTGGGGACGAGACTTAACTTTAGTATAACTTTTCATCCTCAAACGGATGGTCAGACCGAGAGAACCAATCAGGTAGTTGAAGATATGCTCAGAGCTTGCATCATTGATTTTGGTGGAAGCTGGCATGATCACTTGCCTTTGGTTGAATTTGCATACAATAACAGCTACCAGGCAAGTATACAAATGGCACCTTTCGAAGCTTTATACGGAAGGAGTTGTCGATCGCCTTTGTGCTGGGATGAAGTTGGCGAGAAACAACTATTAGGTCCAGACATGGTAAGGGATACCACTGAAAAGATTCAGTTGATTAGAGAAAGACTACACGTTGCTCAGTCTAGACAGAAGGCTTATGCTGACACAAGAAGAAGAGATCTCGAATTCCAAGTCAGAGATCACGTATTTCTCAAGATATCACCTGGACGTGGAATAAGGAGATTTGGTGTTAAGGGCAACCTTACACCAAGGTTTATCGGACCTTTTGAGATACTAGAAAGAGTTGGCGAGGTTACTTACCGCGTCACTTTACCTCCTGAATTATCCGAAGTTCATAATGTATTTCATGTATCCATGTTGAAGAAGTATGTGCACGATCCGGCACATATCATCGATAATGGTGACCTGGTGATTCAAAAGGATCTCACATATGAACAAAAGCCCATGAAGATCCTCGATCGTGAGATTCGTACTCTAAGGAATAAAATAATTCCCATGCTAAAAGTGCAATGGAGTAAATGCTCAGAGCACAAAGCCACATGGGAGACTGAGGAGTCCATAAGGAAGCGATTCCCAGATTTATTCTAAAAAGGTATATGTCTTGCACCCTCCGTAAATTTGTGCAATTGAATTTCGGGACCAAATTCTTCTAAGTGGGGGAGAGTGTAGCAACCCTGGTAAATCAAAGAATAAAATCTTAAATAGGTTAAAAGATTAAACTAAAGATAAAGGCCCAACTCATATACACTTAAAGGCCCAACTCTTATACACTTAAAACATATAAGCCAAAAGTGATTAACACCTCCGATCAAGTCGCTATTTAATTGAAGACTGTTCAAACAGACGCTAATTCAATAATTGACGCCCCTTTGACAGGCGTCATATGAAGAATTGAAGACTGTGACAGAGGCGTCATTTTTAAATAACGCCCCAACCTTAGGCGTCATTGCCAAACAGAACCCGCTGGTGTTTGGTTCGAACAAGGATGTTATCTGGGTAAGTGTTGATTAGGGAAAGGTTGAACATGTGGATGTCTAAGTTTAATCAAGAGTCTACGTAGGAAGTTTCAATTCTAATCAAACTCCTAGAACCCAGTAGTATTCCTTCCCTATAAATACCCCTTCCCATCGAGCCAACCTGCTAGGCTCTTTTCTTCAACAAACTGTTGTTACTCCGTGTGTGAAGAACACAAGAAGGTTCTTCAACTTCTTCCCTTTTTCATACTACTGCGTTCGAAGGGCAGACGGCTCCTGCCGTGGTGTACGTGAAGAACGTGAAGTTCTTTATCTTTCCTTCTTCTTCCTTGCTGCACGGAGGTTTGAAGGTCGTTGCCTTTCTTCACCGTTGCTGCTACTGCTGCTGTTGCCTCCAGCCGCTGAAGCTAGAGGAGCAAGTTGCTGCATCTTCTTCCTCTACTTCATCCTGCTGTGATATGGGAAGAACGTGGGAGAATTCTTTATCTTTTCCTCTTCGGCTGCTACAGTTACTGCCTATGTTTACACTAAAACAGAGTATCGTATCAAGAGTTACCACCTCCATTTTCTTCATCAGTCATCAACCAAATCATCACCCAAGGTAGGTTTTCTCAAGACTTAGCAAAATCATATAATTACTAAGTGAATACATGCATATAGGTCTAAAGGAGTTACAGATTTCATTTTCCAGAATGAATTTTCTCCATTTACTGCATGAATGAAACTGACGACCCAAGATAGGGTGTCATTTAAAATCAACGACGGTGCAAACAGTCGTCTTTTCCTAGATAGTTAATAATTGTACAATATGTTTAAAATTTAATAACTATGAACTCTTACATGTACACTAATGCATGACTGTGTCCATAAATTCCTGTTATTTTTCCCTATCTGTTCATGTCTTTAGAATCTTGATCAGACATACTCCAAAAATCATGTGTCAAAGAATTAGCGACCCAGATTAGGTCGTCAATTGAATGAACACCCCTGTAAATGGGCGCCAATTTAGTGATAAACTGTGAAATTATAGAAATGGTTATAATGTTCCTGGATATTGAAATGACGACATATACCCTACCCTTTAATTTGTTATATGACGCCCCTGACTAGGGCGCTGTTTACTGAATTGAAGCCTTCATGAAAGGCGTGATTTTTTATAATAATCAAGATTGAAAAATGTTTATAGATATTAATCTGGATGTAACGACTGAGTGAACAGTCATCATTTATTGAACTGACGACCCTGACAAGGGCGCCAATTCATAAAATGAAGACTTAAGCTCAGGCGCCATTTGACTGATCCCTGAGTTTTCGTGGTTTTTATATAACCCTTGTTAATGGGTTATGCCTATCGGCACTATATTCCATTCCGTGAATATAGTCCCATGTTTCTCGTTGTTTTATCGATTACCCACTAATTCTCGGTGATAGATGAACTCTCCATAGGACATTCCATTTCTTTGGACCAGTGACTTTATCATAGAGACCTCCGTAAGACTCCACTAGTCTTGGATTCCCTCAAGACAGCTGAGCAGGTTGTACCATCAAAACCCATGACACTACTTGATTTCATGTCACTCTAAAGAAACATGGTATCGGCCCTCATGATATGCTATTTTGATGTCATGAGAATATCCCTAAAATTAATGGAGTGGGAAACCATGCCATTAGTGTCCTTATGAATTAGGTGCCATACTTATGGACCTCAATTCTATCTAGCTTATCATGTCCAAGAACGAGCGACCATCTCTATATGAGCGCTTATTATTAATATCGTGGCACCCGGTTAGGGAGCCTATTCCACCTAGTTTTAATGTGAATCGTGGTTATACCGTTACTTTAGTAGTACGTCCTTACACATCATGATTCAATCCTTGAAATTCTTTTTCTTATGATCTACCTTAAAGTTCCTACAAGTTTAGTTCCTTTGGAATTTATTTGTTGGCTATAACTAAAGTGGATGTCGAAACACATGACCAATGCCTGCGCATTTAGGGCCCGATCTGGTCCTGGGAGGAGCACCCAAAAGTACTAGTGCCCATGGGAGTTGTAATGATCACGGTATGGCTTTGTACCGAAGTGCATGACTAGCTTGATAGACATTCCACAATCTCGTACTTGACTTGACATGACATGACCTGCGTGACCCAGAAATGGTATTTATGACTTGCTTGAAACGTGATAGCCAAATTCTTGACATGACATGATCACATGGATGTGCGTGCTTGATTATCTTGCTATGTTGACATTAGTTCTTGAAAGACTTACTAGTTCACTCACTATCTCTTGATATACATTCTCGCTTGTTGTACATTCTTCATTGTCGTTTTATGCGAGCATGCATAGCTTATTGCATTTCATGTAAGATGTAAGTTACTTAAAGCAAGCAAGCTCTTGAGATATAATCCCTACTGAGCGTTCGCTCACCCAGTGTTTTTCCCTATTTTTCAGGTAAGTCCGATGACGAGACTCAATCGGATGGGGAAGGTCAAGAGTGAAGAGATTAGAGCTACTCCATCCATCCAAGCATCACTAGTCTTGTCTTTCCATTTTCTCGAGTCAATCATTGTACTTTTCCTTTTATTGAGTCTTAGCATTTTCATTGGTAATAGAAGTACTTTGAGGTTGTGATTGAATAAAAGATTGGGTTATCTTTATCTTTGCACACTCTGTCGTTGTGTCGAATACACTAACGCTCTGATTGACATGATCGATATAAACTCGTCACGCACTCCGGGTTCCTTCCGCGCTCGGGGCGTGACACTTATCAAGTTGTACCCTTAGGGAAGGGATCAGGATCTCATATGGGAGCACCGCCTCCATCCCGTAAGTGAGAGTATAGGGGGTTTGCCCCGTGGGAGTACGGACGGAGGTGCGGTAAGCCCATAGAGCTTCCACTAATCGTTCCGGCCAATCAGAGAATTTGTGAGATTTGCATGTTTTCTTTATGATTCTGAGAAGGGTTTTATTAGTGGCTTCGGCTTAACTGTTGCCTTGTGGGTAATATGGATATGAATGATACAATGCAATATTGAACTTCTTACATAGGTCCTTGAGCTCTTGAGAAACGAACTAGGGTCCGTTGTCGGTGATGATGCTGCTTGGCACTCTGAACCGCGAGATGATATTCTTCATGATAAAGTGGCACACTATTGTTGCTTTAATCTCCGCATACACTTCGGCTTCAGCCCATTTGGTGAAGTACTCAGTGGCGGTAAGGATGAAAGATTTTTACTTGGTCTGAGAATTGGGATCACCGAGCGGGCCGACAACGTCGAAAGCCCACATGGAGACCGGCCAAGGAGTAGAAAGAGGATGTAGGGATGAAGTTGGTGTGTGAATCTTATCAGCATGGAGTTGGCATTTAAGACACCTCTGGACATAGAGGGAGCAATCTTTCTCTAGAGTGGGCCAATAATAACCCTACCTAAGGATCATCTTTGCTAGAGCCTGGGCCATTGACATGACCTCCACACTCACTAGAATGGGCTGCTTCTGCCACCTTCCAAGCTTCATCATCATCTAAGCATCTCATGAGCATTCCATTGGTAGCGCGCCTGTATAGTTCTCCTGCAATGATAGTATACCTCGAGGCGGCTCTTCTTATAGCTTTGCACTGCTCGGCATTTGCCCCTTCTAGGAACATTCCATCCTTGCAATACAACTCGATTTCATGGTACCAAGGCAACTCTTCTTCCTCCAAGATCTCTTCTAGTTCTGTCAAAGATAATTCCTTAAGATCTTCCTTCTCAGCCCTTGCCTCCACAGTTTTCCTAAGGTTGGCGTACCAAGGATCCTGAAGAGAGGGTGCGTCCAGTCTCTGAACGACGACAGTCTTAGTACTCCGACCGAGAGGGAAAGATAGAGAGGAAGCAAGTGATGCTAGAGCATCAGCCAGAATGTTCTGAGATCGAGGAGTGTGGATGTAGATCAACTTACGGAATTGCCCAACAAGGAGTGTGACCAGGTCTTGATATGGCTTGAGCTTAGGGTCACGGGTGCGGTAAGTGGATAGCACCTGCCGCAGGACGAGCTGAGAGTCCCCTATGATATTCAAGTAGCGCGCGCCTAAGAGGTAGGCATGCTTTAACCCAGCTAGGAGAGCCTCATACTCGGTGATGTTGTTGGTAGCAGGAAATCGGAGTTGATAAGCAAAGGGAATCGTCACCCCTTCCGGAGTGAGCAGAACGGTGCCCATCCCTCAGCCTTGAGAATTGAGCGCACCATCGAAGTGCAGAGACCAGAAGGGATGATGAGTAAGGATAGAGAGATGCTCATCAGGGAAATCATCCTGAATAGAGTCAGTGTGAGGAATGGGAAGATGGGCAAGATGTTCAGCGATGGCATATCCTTTGACTGCCTTCTGAACGATGAAGGTGATATCGAACTGAGAGAGGAAGCTCTGCCAGCGAGCTAACCTACTAGAAAGGACAGGCTTTTCTAGGAGATAGCAGATCGGGTCCATTCTAGAGATCGACCTAACTGGGTGGGCTGGGAAGTAATGCTTAATCTTCTGAGCTACCCACACTAAGGTGGCACAAGTCTTCTCCATAGCAGTGTATTTGGCCTCGGCCGGGTTAAACACCTGGAGAGGTAATAAGCTGCCCGCTCTTTCCCTTCATCGTCTACTTGTGCTAAAATCGTTCCTAGGGAGTCCTCAATGACCGAGATGTATAGGATTAGGGGTTTCCCAGGGACATGAGGTTGCAAAACTGGGGGATTGGATAGATATTCCTTTAAGTCCTCGTAGGCCTTTTGGCAATCTTGATTCCATTCAAATTTAACCCCTGCCTTCAGCAATTCGTAAAACGGGCGGCACCTTTGAGAATGTTGGGATATGAATCTTCTAATGAATTGCAATCTACCAATCAGTCCTCGAAGTTTCGTAATATTCTTTGGCGGAGGCATGTCCATAACGGCATTTGCTTTATTAGGATCAATCTGAATCCCCCATTTGCTAACTATAAAGCCTAACAACTTCCCTGAAGAAACTCCGAAAACACACTTCTTCGGATTCATTTTCAGCTTGTACTCCCTAGCTCTCTGTAGCACCTTAGCCAGAATAGTGGGGTGTTTCTCTTTCATTCTTGACTTCACCAAAATGTCATCCACGTAAGCTTCCATATAAATATGCATCATGTCGTGGAATATAGCCATCATCGCCCTTTGATAGGTGGCACCTACGTTCTTCAGACCAAACGGCATGACCACGTAACAATACGTGCCCAAGGCGTGGTGAAGGAGGTTTTCTCTTGATCTTCGGGAGCGAGACGGATCTGGTTATAACCTGAATAGCCATCCATGAATGATAAAGCTTCGTACCCGGCAGTGTTATCCACCAAGACATCTATGTGAGGTTGCAGGAAATCATCTTTGGGACATGCCTTGTTAAGATCCCTGAAATCAATACAAATACGCACTTTTCCATCCTTCTTGATAACAGGGACTATGTTTGCCACCCACTGGGGATATAAGATAACTCTAATGAATCTGGCCTTATACAATTTGTCGACCTCTTCTTTAATCCTCAAGGCCATGTGGGGGTGAAATCTTCTTGACCTCTATTTTACGGGTGTTGCCCCTGGTTTAAGCACTAGTCAGTGTTCCAACTAAGAGGGGTCAAGACCCGGCATGTCTCATAAGACCAGGCAAAAGAATCACTATACTCCCTCAGAACTCTGATCAGGTCTTCTTCTACTTGCGGAGGGAGGTTAGCGGCAATAATAATGGGCCTTGGGTCTTCTTCAGTTCCCAAATTTATTTCCTTCGTAGGTTCATCCACCGTCGACGATGGCTCGTCGAATCTCTTTAATCCTTGCGCATACAGATCGGCGGTGTCATCTACGTTGCTGTCCTCATCTTCGATCGGGTCCTTTTCATCTAGGACTTCATAAACTCCTAGCCCGTCGTCGCTCCACACCCCATCTTGCTCCTCATCATATTCTATCACAATTGCCGTGGCGACAAACTCTGGGCACTTCAGAATAACATGACATCGCTGAGCTAGATCCTGCAAGAACCTATCAGGAACGGATTTGGAATGACGCGCAAGTGAGCGCGGCTCGGGCTCGGAAGGATTGGATGACCTAGAACAAGACCCTACTTCTCTAGACCTAACATACTCTACTTCCCTAGACTCGACGGATCCTACGTCTAACCTAGGAGAAAGGGGATCTAGTGGAAAGGAAGGAGCAGGGACTCGTGCCCCTGGGGGGATGATGGACACAGGATAGCGTAATCTTCCACCGAAATCTCTGTTTTAATTTTGACTTTTTTTTTTGAGATCAGTGGAGATCATATAGCAAGATGGAGGGGAAGAAGGAGGAGGAGGACATATGGAAGGGCAAAAGATGTTGAGGAACGGGTCAGAGGAAGAGAATGAAGGAGTAGAGAGATCAAATGGTGGGCAATACCCACAAGGAGGATCAATGATTCGGTATTCCGTTGGCAGGTCGTACCAAAACGGAGATATTGGGGGTAGCATATCAATCATAATAGGAGGAGGACGGGGAATGAAATCTAGCATCTGGAATAGTGCGTGCAGGCGGGAAGGAGACAAAGTGATAGTAATGGGAGAGCCCGCCCTTTCCCGTGAACGGTTTGCTGGTTTCGGCTTCCACAGAACAAGCCGTACCTCCTGATTTCTCTGTCCATTGTCTGATTCCTTGAACATTCTGGCAAGTGCTTGGCTGAAATCGATCATGTCATCAACGGGCCCCTTTGGCAGCAGAGGCGGACTGGCAACCGTACAAGTTGTGGTATTCTTCTCGGAAGGTACTGATTGTAGGTACAGTGTGCCTGGCTGGAGAGGCGCTTTTATAAAATGCTGGCGGTAATCCTAGGTAAGTGGCCTTGAGTCGCCCAAGACTGATAGCGCGGACTCTCGATAACCAAGACCACGTCTACTCATTTTTCTCCCTTTGGGCACCGGCTTGGTCCGCCCTTGTAGTTGCGCACCGAGGCCTCTCCCCGGTTGATAGCCCAACTTCAATATAATGTCCCAGCCCTTGGAATCTCAGATCTGGGGCTTCACTTTGATGTCTACAAGTGTAGTGGCGGGCTTGCATGGTGCATAGGCCCAAGGGAAGTCTAGATCCAGCACAGAAATAACGGGCTGACTACTGAGCCATAGTGTGGGCAAAATCTTCTCTGATATAGCTTTAACAGACTGGACCGTGGATAAGCTTTTGACTTTAACCACCCTCCCTTGGAAAGGGAACTTGAGACATTGATGCACGGTGGATGGTACGGTGCTAAGAGTGTCGATCCACGACGACCCAAGATAGCCTTGAACATAGGGTCGATGTCCAGCACATAGAATTCAATGGGCATGGTGAGAGGCCCAAGCTCAGCCTAAATGGTGACAACCCCGTGACAGGCTCTTCGTGAGTTGTCGTATGCAGCTATAGTTGTGGGGGTCGACCGTAGAAGCTCTTCTGACAAGTTGTAGGCCCTGAGAGTGCTGAGTGGGCATACGTTGATAGATGCCCCTGTATCAACTAATGTCGCCTCAATGCTGACTTTGTTCAAGATTATTGTGATACAAAGCGGCAGTTGTCGGGCTTTTGGTGGTGCAAGCTCGGTTTCAAAGAATGTAATTGCTGACCCTTTGGAAATATTTGCCAGTGCCGTGGGTAAACTGTCGGCTGCCACATCTTCACTAACCATCACCTTCTGAAGAAAATCTCTTAGTGCATCTTGGTGAAGGGTAGATCTTTTAATGAGCTCCAGCACAGATATTTTGGCGGGCACCATGTCCAAATGATGTAGCAGATCATATTGGGTACCCGGCAATGGCTCAGTCTCCTCCTGTTGATCTGGAGCCGATTGGGAAGACTGGGGATTGGGAGCAAAATTGTGATGAAACATACGCCTGCTTTGCATGGCAAGACTATGTGCCGGCACGGCCTCGATGACGGTGTAATTGGCCCGGTGGGGTGGATAAATGGTGTAGAAGAAAGTAGGGGAGTGGTGGTGAGGGGATTGGAAGGGATGAAGGTAATAGGTTGCGGGGGTAGGATGACGGGTGAAGGGTTAGTGGGAGGCGCGATGATGATGGGCGTTGGCGGAGGTGGAGGGGTGAAGGTTAATGGAGGTGTAATGAGCGGAGGTTTAAATGGAGGCATGGCGATGGTAGTGGGGGTGATCAGCAATGGGTGTGATGGAGGCGTGGGTGAGAGCATGGTTAACGGAGCGGGGGCGAATGGAAGAACAAGGGGTCTTGGGGACGAAGAAGGGGTTTGGTGCGTGGGCGTAAGGATGGTGGAAGTGGAAGGATTGCGGTAGTTGTGGTGGAGGGCCATGACTTGTGGTATGGAACCGTCATCGTCGAAGGACCACCCCGCGTCAGGAGCCGGGGGTTGAACTACATTAACCTAAGCTGGTACCGGCGGCTGAGGCTACGGAGCGGGAGGATGGTTCGGCATTGGGTTCTGATGGATCCCCAAGTCTTGAACCGACTGCTGTTGCGGTTGCTGCTGCGGTTGCGGTGCCTGTTGTTGCTGCACTTGCTACCTCGGTGCCTGCCTTCTCTTTTCTTTAATTTCTGTAATGGCCCTATGCATTTCAGCCCAATCAATCCTCTGCTCTTCATAGAGGTTGTAGACCCGATCTCTGAACTGAAAACACCCTTCAATAGTATGTCCCGGCTGCCAATGGAACATGCAGTACTTCGTCTGATCACCGACCGGGTTCCAATTGGGCCGTTACGGAGGGAGTTGTATAGCATTAATGGACATAAGAGCTGAGAAGATGTCCGTGAGGGTTTCTGGCAGAGGTGGGTACTGTGCTCTCTTCGGAGCCGGGCGCTTGTTGTTGTTGTTGTAGCCATTGGGTGAAGGGACATTATGGTATTTGCCAAGGCTGTTGTGGAGCGGAAATGGTGTTTTGCGGAGCAGCAAAGGTGTTTTACGGAGGGTTTTGTGGGGTGGAGTAGGCTATTGGAGGGTTTTGTGGAGCGTATTGAGTGTTGCGGGAGTTATGGGGGAAGCGAATTTGGTTATTTGGGTTGGCAGAGGGAAAGTTAACGGCTTGCACTTGCTCATTTGTTTGGACTCCCTCAGTAACGGGCCCTTGAGGTTTCTTATGGTATTTGGGCTTTTGGTTTTCAAAAAGTGAATGGATGGAAGAGTTCTTGAATTGGGTTTGGATAAATCGCGCCCGGCTATATAATTGATGCATGTTTGCTATGTCGTTCATGGAAAGAATGTTGCAGAAGGTTGGAGTGGCATTAGAGATGAGTAGCTTGACCTTCTCTTCCTCCGGAATATGGCCTGGTACCCTAGCGGCCATCTACCTCCATCTGTCGACATAAGTAGCAAACTCCTCATCGGGCTTCATTTTCTCGGCCACCAAATCTGTGAAGGAATATTCTGGGCCGACCCTATCTTGAAACCTTTGGATGAACTTATCTTTCACTATCTTGAAACTCTCGGCGTCCTCTAGTGGCAGAGAGTAGAACCATTCAAGCGCGACCCCATCTAGTGATCGACGAAATAGATACGCCATAAGGCGATCATCATACTGAAACTGGGCCGAATCATATAGAAAGTCCCTTACATGGATAAAGGGATTACCATTCTTGTCACACTTGCGGTAATTGGGGAGTTTGGATTGCGGAGGGAATCAGATATTTTGAAAGCTCGGGACTGGAACATCTGCCAAGGATTGTGGGCTAACCCGCTTCTGGAGGAAGTCGAGTTGTTGTTGCATGGCGGCCCATTTATCAAGCAATTCCTGCTCCCTAGATGGAGTAGGAATAGTGAAAGATGGAATCTGAGGAGCAGAGGGGTAAGCAGATGGAGGGGGCGGCCCATAGGAAGGATATTGGGCCGAAGGATGACCCATATTGGTGTGGACTTGGGCTGCCCCTTGATGAGGGCGTATGAAATCATTTGGGCCGACAAGGACCTGCGGCACTGATGGGCCAGACATGTGATGATCCGACATAGAAGAAAGAGGGACAATGGTATTTCCCTTATCCAAGAATTGCTGGGCCGAACCAGAAGGCTGGCCCATCTCCAGATTAGAGAATCTGAGGGTCCTGGGTTAGACCGGAGTGAGGTTAATGGGCTGAACAGCAGACCCATCGGCCCTAGGCTAAGCAATCGAGAGATTGGATTGACCTCGGATGATGATGGAAGGTGGGGTGTTGTACCCTTGCATGGCTTGATAAATCACCAGGAGTTGAGCTGATCCAATTGGGCCATCATTTGAAGAATAGAATTGGCGGAAGGAGGGGGAAGAGATGAGTGGATTGGGCGCCTTTCATAGGGATGGAGGAAGAAGGGGGGATGTGCCCCTCCCCGGGTTCGAATGAGATAACCCTAGAGGAATCCTCTAGGAGCCCTTGAGGAAGAGACTCCTCTTGGGAACGGGGGAGATCAAAGGAGGCCATGGTGGACTCAAAGAGCGGATTGAAGTAGCACTTGGAGAAGGAATTGCCCCTAGGTGATGACACTTCTAGAGATTGGAAGCAACTCCACATACAATGAAAGTCCTTAACAAAATACAAACAACACGAAACAACACACAATGAGCAACTAAACTTAGATGATTTTAACAAAGATGTAAGTGAAAAAGAGATAACAACACTCAAAGTCAACCAAGTTATTTAGATGATGCAATAAGATTTTTATGATTTTCTCCTTTAGAACCTTAGTGACTTGATTTAAAATGGTGCTCTGAACAATAGGTTCATAATAGGGGAAAGATATGTAGCTTGGTTGACTCTAAATGTAATCACGCCTTCACTTATGCAATCCTAGACACGGTGTGGGAAGAGGTACAACTGGCCCGGCGTCCGGTGGGAATCCACGGCTCGCGGGGACTTATGGAGGTCCCTGATGTGATCTCCTGGTCGGCCCCAAGGAATATGGAGACGAGAGGTTCACACACCAAGGTAGAAAAATGCAATCTAAAGTATGAGTATATGAATGAGCCTATGTGCACCAGAGTACATGCAAATTCTAGCCTCAAATCTAACAATCAAATATGCACACAATGATATGAATATGTAAATCAACCAAGGAGGAGACCAAGTAGCACCCAAGCATGAAAATCACAGCAGAAATTGCGGAAATAAACTGCACCTCGGGATGTGTACCTGCGCTGGAGTGTGTGACGGTCTAGAATACCCACGCCAGAATAGTGTGACGGTCTAATAATAGATCGTTAAAATAACATAACGCGTGGATGTAGGACCGTCAGAGGAGCCAGAGAACCAGAAAATAACAGAAAATAAAGAGAAAATCTGGGGAAAACTAGGGCAAGCAAAGGACAGCAGGTTTAACAGAGATTGAATGCACGATTGGCACTAGAGGTCCCACCATGATCACCAAAAAATTCTATTGATTATCATGTGTTCCTTTCTTACAAGATGGATATGATCTCAACTATGATGAACAAGATGAACAAGCAGTAAAATCACTCAACCTATGAACATGTGCAACATGAACCTAGGCAATCAGCATAAGCTCTAGCATGGGCATGTGATGGCGAAAAAATATACGTTTTCGTTAATACGCCCCGCTACCAAATTTAAATATCCGGCCCACAAATTAAATAGATAAAATAGTTAAGTGATGAGACTAAGTCGAATCCACAGAGAGGTTTAGGTTTAAAAGTTGAAGACCTTATATTTTTAAGTTTGAAAATCAAGAGAATTGAATTGAAACCACCTTAGGGAGATTTGGATGCAATTTAGAAGGGGTGGAATGGATAGAAGAACACATGGAAAATTATAATGAAAATAGGGTGAGTTAGGAAGAGAAATAACTTTAAAATCAGACACAATTAGAAGATGTAACAGAAGACAAAGTTGAAGATCGTAGGGTTAGAAAAAAGTTTAATGAAGTGTGTAGAGACATAAAATGAGAGGAAGATAGTGAAAAACATGAAACAATGACATCTATCGGTGCGTATGAACAGTAAACTCACAAAAGATAGAACCGTAGGAAAATAAAAATAACTTAAAAATGAAGAAGAATTAGAGGGAGTGGTAGAAGAAGAAAGTCTAGATTTACAAGAGAGGAACAACTTTTATAAAGAACTCAGAAATAAAAGAAGATTGGAAGGGTATGAAAACGGAGGAACAAAAGAAGATATCAACTCGGATAAACAGTAATGTGCCAGGACAGCAAGTGGAAAAACGTGTAATAACTTAAAAACGGAGAGGAACTAAAGGAAATTGTAGAAAGAGAAAATGTAGAGAACTTAAGTATGAATAACTTTGAAGAAGACAATAAATTTAAATGAAGATTATAAAAGCATGTAAATGGTTAAGTAATGGCTAAAATCTTAAGAACTTACAATAACAACCACTTAAATTTACAAAACCCAAAACTTTTAGTAATTTAAATAGATAACAAGAGTGAAAGAAATTGTTACATGAAGGGGTCTCCTGCCCCTCTCTCTCTTCTTGCTTCTTCAATAACACCAAATGAACTTAACAAAACACTCTTACAAGAGCTAACAATAAAGAAACCCAAATGAATTCTGAAGCTATCTCCCCTTAAGCAATCACCTCCAACCCTCTTTTATAAGCCTTAAATTAGCCACTGTTCTCTCTCTTTCTCTGCTCCACTCTCTGCATGCTCTTTGTTCTCTATCAAAGTCGCAAAGTATTGGCCGTGTGAATGGCCGCAATGGTGTGAAGCCGCACGAAGTAGGAGCCGCATGAAGACCTCCTTTTGCTGCCGTTGAAACCCGCCAGAAGACCCGCGTGAGAAGCCTTGTGCATGGGCCATACACAGCCCATCCGCAGGTTGAAGCCTTGCAAGCTTTACAATGTGAAGGCTTTGAATTTACGTGGTCCCCATGTGGCTGTTGCATGCATTGAAGCCCCACCGCCCACCTTGCCATGTGAAACCTTGGCCATGTCTTGCATGTGAAGAGGAGCCCACCTGCAGCTGCTTTTAGCCTTGGATGAAGGCTCCACATGAAGAACCCTCCTTGTAGACCATGCCAAAGCCATCCATCGTGCATGTTTATATAGTGAATATATATCAGATGCCAAGGGGAAGAAGGCCACGTGAAGGGCCCATCTGCATGGCTACATGCCACTATACATATATATATTAGCTATGTATATAGTATATAGATATGATATGAGTATATCCTATGAGTATATATTATGAATATGATTATATAAAAATATAGATATATTTGAATATATATATATATATATGAATGTATATATTATGAATATATATATAATGAATGTATTATATGAATATATATATATTATAAGTGAATATATATATAAGATGAATCTATTAATGTTTTAATTTTGATTTTTATTTCTTTTTATTTCTTTTTCTTTTCATGTTTCATGATATTTGGCCCATTCTTGCATAGATTTATGAAGTTCTTGCCGAGTGCCTGCAAAATACTATATTTACTGATCAAATTATAATAATTTCATCAAACTAAGCATTTTGATAAAAAATCGATATTAAGTGTGATAAGTGTATAATTACTAACATTAAAGCTCGTAAAAAGTGTGAATATCATAAATTAACTCATACAAATGCACACTTATTACACCCCCAACTTATTCATTGCTAGTCCCTTAGCAATGCAAACAATTTTGAATTTAGGACCAACAAGAGTTTAAAATATCTATGCCTCATTTCCAGATCATCTTTCATAGAGTAAACTAAAGATTAGGAATCTAGAAGCATTAACACACACTAGCCTTCCGTAGGAAATTAAGGTACATCATCAACAATTCTAATCAAAATTTAGTAGCACTTGTGTATGTGAAATGTTAAATTCACAACGTAGATAATTGCGTCCCCCATTTGCTATTCTAAGTAAGTTCCCTTCAACCCTACACTTCTTAATCAGAGCATTAAGTATAATAGCTTTTTGTCTCTCTTATTACTTTGTCCCTTTTGAGATCTCTATTTTTTATCTCTCTCTTTTTTTTCTTTCTATACACACATGATGCTACACTACCCTTCACTGTTTTACGCGAACCTCAACACGTTTTAAGTGAAGTAGGTCCGGTTACATAGATCAAGGTTCCCTTTTCCTTTTGATGTGAACCTCAACACGTCTTAGGTGAAGTAGGCCCAGTTACTCAGAATCGGAGCATTTTTCATGATGTTTCCTCAAATTTTTTTAATAGATAACATGGCAGAAAGCTTATAAAAGATCTCTTCTTCAAAAAGTGCAGAATATCAAGTAATATACCCAAAATAGCAGAAGGCTTGTCCTGCTTGTTTCATTAGCGTGCAAAGTGTTTTTTATTTTTTCTAAAGTTCACATGAAGTTTTAAGAGATTCTTAGATTAGTTTTCAATGACTAGATTACATCAATTTTCCATCATCCTTTTCCCAGTCATTTCTATTCTAGACTTACTTTCAATAGAAGTATGAATCATGAAACTCAAAATAGGTTTTGTTTTTTATTTTCATTGAAAAAAATGAGGTTGTATATGAATGCAACAGGTGAAAAATATTTTCCATCCCCCCAACTTAAATGACATTGTCCTCAATGGCATGAACAATATGAAATAATGAACAATGTAGTCATCAAATTTGTGAAGGAGCGGGACAACCTGACGGAGGTGAACATCGATGGGCATCCTTCCTGGAATGAGAGGCGGTACGTGACTTTGAAAATCAGAGCAACAGAGGAAGCAATCAGCTCTCTCCCCCCAACTTATCCTTTATTCGAACCTGTAAAATAAAAATACAAACCACAATAAAAATTTGGGTTGCCTCCCAAGAAGCCATTTATTATCACACGAAACTATTAAAGGTTTGGGTTGCCTCCCAAGAAATGCTTAGTTTAACATCGTCAGCCAGACGCAATGTAGCTCATTAACCAACGGGTGGCATTCAGAATGAGCCACCAAATGATCTTATCCTCCGATAAATTCCAGCCCTTGTGCCATTGGAGGAAAAGATTATGCCTTGACGCTTGTGGGCCAGAAGCATGCCAAGGTGGGTCTAGTAATCTGTACGAACCCCCTTGGTCAGAGAATGGCAGAGGAATTATCCTATCTTCAATAACAAAATATTCCTCTGTATTCTTAAGGTCTTTATAAGTATTAAACACATCAATACGAATCTTAATGTCTCTTAGCTTTTCTCCTTCATCCTCAATTGGAAAATTGTCAAGCACAATGTTGAGGTGAGGAAGAATATGAGTGGGAGTGTTATAGATTTTTGGGGAGTCCACCACATGGCTAGTGTCAAGGAGAGAAGGAGGATTTGGAATGAAATAAGTTGCCTCCTTAACACAAGGATTCTCATAAGGCTCATATGGATCTAACTAGTTGGTGAGTTACAAAATATTTGAAATGATTATGGATTCACCAAGGTCAGGGATGGGTAAAAGATCCACATCCTCCCCTAAATCATGAGATGCCCGGATAGGTTGAATTTCAAATAGAGTACATGGTTCCTCAATTACCCAAGAAGCTTGATCCATACAATCACTTAATTCTCTCTCCACACTCACATTTTCTTCGTCATTCACTTGGAAGGAGGACTCATCAAATTCAGGAAGGAAAAGTAATGAAATTTGATCATTGACTGATAAATCCTCTTCTTCTTCTTCTCTCCCCGACTCAAGATCATTAGATTCATCATAATCCTCTTCACAAATAGAGTTGGGTTTAGGCATCTCAGGCTTCTCTTCCTTTAAGTCCTCATTATGAAACTCTCCCATTATCCTCTCAAGATCAAAAGGGATATGAGTGTTAGACTGGGGAATCATGGATTGATCATATGGACTTTTATTATCATCAAATGCAGGAAGTTGGTCCTCAAGACTTGTAGTGGAGTTGCTAGGCATTGGATCCACTTCCATTTCTATGATATTTTTAGTAACCCTACTCAATTAGGCCTCAAAGTTTTACAGTTGTTCCTGGAAGGCTTGTTGTTGAGTTTGGAAGAGCTGTGTCAATTGATCAAACAAATAGGGTTGATCGTAAGAATCATCATTTGGATATGGACCCCAATTTGGAAAATCTGTTCTTCAGGACTTTGGTCTTGATCCTGATAAGACTCCCAAGAAGAATCATGTTGATCTCTCCAATCAGAATTAAAGTTGTTTGGACATGGGTCACAATAAGGTGTGGAGAGTTCTAGATACATTTGGGTTAGTCTTGCTTGGTCCATCCAAGAGATTTTTGAATGATCTTCCCAGCTAGAGTTATAAGTATCTTAATGTGATTATAATCGGGCTGAAAAAACCGTTGATCATATTGGCCTTGATCCGGGGTGAAAGGTAGATTATGGCCCCCTTGGAAGAATTGAGTGGTTGGAACCTTGTCTTGGGTAAATGATGGAAACTGGGCCATCATAGGTGACGGGATCTCATTTTGGGCCGACCACGAGTATTGACTGTCATAAGAGGTCGGGTTGTTTTGGGTGAGAAATGAGAATTGATTTGGGCAACCGCCTACATAATGGGCTGGGTTATCCCACATGTGATCATTGTCATGGTAACTAGGTGGTACAGAAGGGTTTTGATCCATGGCTAGAAATTGATCAAATTTATGAGCCAATTGGTCAAACCTAGCTAAGTTGTGTGCCCAATCCATATATGAAAATTATGATCTCACCATTTTTTGTAATTTTATTTTTTTGATTTTTTTTACACAAACAAATTATCAAACAAAGTCCAACTTAGATTCACCATCAAACTTATCCACCGGTCAGGTAACAGGTGTGGAAGTGGGAGACTCCACTTACTTTCACAAGGTCCTAATTAAGTAACCACTTTCCCGCTTATAGCGTTTGCCGTTGACCTCTAGCCTTAGACACCAGTTTCAAAGATGATAGTGAGCACAAGTTATACCTTTTTATGTTTTTATTTTTCTATTATTATTTTTAGTTAGGGAACTGAGCTAGTCCACCATAATTTTTCCCTTTTTTATTTTTTTATGAAAGACCATTCCAAAGCATGAAAACGATTTACATATTGAAAGTAAAAATAAAGAAACGAAATCTATGGAAACAAAGTAAGATTACTAACCTTAATCGCATTCTCTCGTTCTTTATTTTATAAATATAAAATAACGAGAGTAGAAGATAAAGAACACTTACCTGGGGGAGACACAACATTTATTTTTTGCATTTTCAAAATTTTTCTTTATTTTTATGCTTTTGCAGATCCTTTTATTTTTCTGCAAAGAAAAGAGTGAGCACTAATATATATACAAAGGAAAATATAAAGCTATCAACTTCAAATTGAAACCTCCCCGGCAACGGCGCCAAAATTGATGGCGGGAAAACGCACGTCGTTAATACGTCCCGCTACCAAATTTAAATATCCAGCCCACAAATTAAATAGATAAAATAGTTAAGTGATGAGATCGAGTCGAATCCACAGAGAGGTTTAGATTTAAAAGTTGAAGACCTTATATTTTTAAGTTTTTAAATCAAGAGAATTGAATTGAAATCACCTTAGAGAGATTTAGATGCAATTTAGAAGGGGTGAAATGGATAGAAGAACACATAGAAAATTATAATGAAAATAGGGTGAGTTAGGAAGAGAAATAACTTTAAAATCAAACACAATTAGAAGAAGTGACAGAAGAGAAAGTTGAAGATCGTAGCGTTAGAAAAATGTTTAATGAAGAGTGCAGAGACAGAAAATGAGAGAAAGAGAGTGAAAAATATGAAACAATGACATCTATCGGTGTGGATGAACAGTAAACTCGCAAAAGATAGAACCGTGGGGAAATAAAAATAACTTAAAAATGAAGAAGAATTAGAGAGAGTGGTAGAAGAAGAAAATCTAGATTTACAAGAGAGAAACAACTATTATGAAGAACACAAAAATAAAAGAAGATTTGAAGGGAATGAAAACGGAGGAATAAAAGAAGATATCAACTCGGATGAATAGTAATGTGCCAGGATAGCAAGTGGAAAAACATGTAATAACTTGAAAACGGAGAGGAATTAAAGGAAATGGTAGAAAGAGAAAATATAGAGAACTTAAGTATGAATAACTTTAAAGAAGATAATAAATTTAAATGAAGATCATACAAGCATGTAAATGGCTAAGCAATGGTTAAAATCTTAAGAACTTACAATAACAACCACTTAAATTTACAAAACCCAAAAATTTTAATAATTTAAATGGATAACAAGAGTGAAAGAAATTGTTACATGAAGGGGCCTCCTGCCCCTCTCTCTCTTCTTGCTTCTTCAATAACACCAAATGAACTTAACAAAACACTCTTACAAGAGCTAACAATAAAGAAACCCAAATGAATTCTGAAGCTACCTCCGCTTAAACAATCACCTCTAACCCTCTTTTATAGGCCTTAAATTAGCCCATATTCTCTCTCTTTCTCTGCTCCACTCTCTGCCTACTCTTTGTTCTCTGTCAAAGCCGCAAAGTATTGGCCGTGTGAATGGCCGCAATGGGGTGTAGCCGCGTGAAGTAGGAGCCGCATGAAGACCTCCTTTTGCTGCCATTGAAACCCGCCAGAAGACCCGCGTGAGAAGCATTGTGCATAGGCCATACACAGCCCATCCGTAGGTTGAAGCCTTGAAAGCTTTACAATGTGAAGGCTTTGAATTCACGTGGTCCCCATGTGGCTGTTGCATGCATTGAAGCCCAACCGCCCACCTTGCCATGTGAAACCTTGGCCATGTCTTGCATGTAAAGAGGAGCCCACCTGCAACTGCTTTTAGCCTTGGATGAAGGCTCCACGTGAAGAACTCACCTTGTAGACCATGCCAAAGCCATCCATCGTGCATGTTTATATAGTGAATGTATATGAGATGCCAAGGGAAGAAGACCACGTGAAGGGCCCATCTGCATGGCTACATGCCACTATACATATATATATTAGCTATGTATATAGTATATAGATATGATATGAGTATATCCTATGAGTATATATTATGAATATGAGTATATAAAAATATAGATATATGTGAATATATATATATATATATATATGAATGTATATATTATGAATATATATATAATGAATGTATTATATAAATATATATATATATTATAAGTGAATATATATATATTAGATGAATCTATTAATGTTTTGATTTTGATTTTTATTTCTTTTTATTTCTTTTTCTTTTCATGCTTCATGATATTTGGCCCATTCTTGCGTAGATTTGTAAAGTTCTTACCGAGTGCCTGCAAAATACCATATTTACTGATCAAATTATAATAATTTCATCAAACTAAGTATTTTGATCAAAAATCGATATTAAGTGTGATAAGTGTATAATTACTAACATTAATGCTCGTAAAAAGTGTGAATATCATAAATTAACTCATACAAATGCACACTTATCAGCATGCTATCTCTATCAGGAATAAACTAAAGAAATAAATAAAAACACACGCCGGAGCGTGGAGCAAGGAAATAAAAGGAAACACATCGTCTAGGTGGAACAAGCAAGATAAAGAAAGAGATATGAAGTATGATGAAAGAGAAAGCTACTGCCCAATACTAAGGAAAGATGTGATCGCCACTAAGATAATAAACAAGCCAAAGACCTGAGAAATACCTTAGAATAGGTGGATGAAACACCCGCCCATGGGAGAGAGAAATAACTGCAGCTCTATGGAACATAACGGTCGAATGATGATGCGCCACAGGCGTGTGACAACCCCACGATAAACCGCTACGTGACTCTAACGCTCCTTCAACAGACCGTCAGAAACCTACAGAAGAGGAACTTTGGAATCATTGATCTCCAAGCCTTCCAGTCGATCAGAAAGCTTGGGCCTCGTGCTGTGGACTCTATAAACTTGCAAAAGAGTGTAGAACACAAAGAAAATAACCCAATTAGCCCTAGAGCAAGAGTAGTATCAATAAACCAAAAGGACTCAAAAGCATGCAAAAGGAGAGGGAAATATCGGGGAGGTTGGTTTTTTAACCCCTTTGGGGCGTTTTAAAAGATGGGAAGATGTTTAAATGAATGCAGCAAGTGCAAAAACATGAGAGAAGAAGAGGGAAGGATGCTATGATGCTTGGAGGAGGAAGAAAAGACTAAGAAGACAATGTGACTTAACTAGACCCTTGAAACCAATACTCCCTGGACTTTGGAAGAAGATAGACGTGGGAAGAAGATCTCCTTGGTTGGTTCTAGCTCCAGGATGCGGCAGCACTTCGACGCAAACTCCAGATGTCTCCTCTCCAAGTCATGAAGTCAAGGGTTCTATTTATAGACCCTCAAACTCTCCGATCGAGTAAGAGATAATCCAGCTAGAAAGTAGGACATTTCTTAGCAAACTCTTGAAGATAGTACTCCCAAGAGTCCATAGAAACAAACATAAGGTTCTGAGGATCAGATTTGCGAGAGAAATCATCAGATCAAACTCTCAATTTGGCCACGGAGTAGCAGAGAAAGAACAGTTCTGCTAGAACTCTCTGTTTGATGTAACAGCTGCACGATAGACCGTCACAGTGATGTAATGCCCCAGGAATGGACCGTCACACAACCTTATCCATCAAAGGATAAGATCAACGGGCGAAGTTTTCAAATATAAGGACTCTGCAAGTATGTAACGGCCATAAGAAGGTTCGTCAGAATGATTATAACAGTCTCACGATAGACCATCACGCTCAACGGATCAGATAAAAGATAAGCTTTTGAAAGAAGCCTTATCCTTAAGGACTCTGAGATGATGTAACGGACATAAGAAGGTGCGTTAGAGAAATGTGACGCACCAACAATGATGCGTTAGAGACAAAGGAGTGCAAATGAGATGAAAATATGCTAAGCTTCGTCCAGCGGGAAAGAGATAAGGAACCAGACCCAACCAAGGAGACATGACCCATGAAATAAACCACAAATTTGACCAAGATGGCTCAATAAAGGTGAACAACTCGGAGCATCATTAAAATAAATAAGGAGATGACCCAACTAATTGGTCACAAAATGGGTGTCAATACTCATAGCCCGACGACCTTTCGTGTCGATCCCACCTGGGAGAGGTGGCAGGGTAGTCCCATTTTACGGTTTTAAGCTAGTTTCCGTGGGCCCCTGCTTAACAGTAGCGTCCTACTGGGGGGGAAAACTAGTTAGAGGCCTGGCTCGAGGCGACAAGCTGGTGTGTGCACACGTGGTAAGAGGCTTGGACTGACACTGACGAGTGTTACTCTGAGTAGTTACTTGTTTCTGGTACTGTTACGCGTCTCGCTTGTCGCTATCTAAACTTGCGTAGATGCTTGAGGGGCAGTGTAAGCCGTCAGTGGAAGCATCTGGTTTCTTCTTTCTAGTGGTTTCCATCTCTCTTTTGTCACTTGGAAATGATTGAGTTATTACTCTATTGGTAGATTTCGAGTACTCACGTTTAAATTCAATTGACATTGTAGTTAGCTATTGTTAAACTGTTTAGATAGTTTTACAACTTTACTAAACTATCATTTATTGTGCCATTGCATGTTTAATTATGTCAATGCATGCTTTAACTGCTTTTACATGTTTAGTTGTGAGGTAGGGATCCACGTGACCCCTACTGAGTCTGGCTGAGACTCACCCTTACTCTTTCAGGTGAGCAGCAGCAGCCATCATCCAGAGCTTCCCGTGTTTTTGACGGCAGGTCTTAGCAGCCAGTAGTGGTTCGTCTATCTGTGTTAGTCTTTTTCTTGTACTTTTGGCCAGGGTATGCCTCGTGTAGTTTCACTTTTGGACTTTTGTTTAGTCGTTGGACTTGTATAAATTGTGAATCTGGACTATTATATATATTCATCACTCTGATATTTTAATTGCTTCCGTTCATAGTTCAAATTGTTGCTATAATTAATATTGCACGCGTGTAATCTCAATTCGTTATGCATTCCCTCGACAAAACCCTCCAACCCTTACGGGGCCTCATCAGCCTCTTGGGTGGCTTCCCCGAGTTCTTAGTATCGGTTAATCGATGATATCAGTTTACCGATATCCGAATCTCCGGGTCGTTACAATGTCCACATGTACAAAAGTCATAGGTACATCAAGCATGTCCCTCTCCCTGGCCCCCACCGCTATCGCCCGAGCCCTCATGCCTCTTCGCTGGTGGAGGCATCGCCGAGCATGCCTCCTCACGGTGTCGTCGACGCCGCTTCTCCTCCTCGTTCCTCCGACGGCTGGAGGAACCTGTAAAGTAACTCCTAACGGAGCCGTGCGTGCCGTGGGTGCTGCCGCTCGGAGTCCCCCTACGCTCCGACCGTCGGCTCATCTTCTTGTATGCCCGCAGCTCCCCTCTCAACTTTAACGCCTTCGTTAGTAACGCTCCGTCTCTACAGCTCCAGCCTAGAGACGCTCTAGCTCTGCCTGGAGGAGCACCGTCTCTACCGTGTCTGCCGGTCGACTCGAGCCATCTCCTCCCGGAGGTGGGCAGCCTCCTCCCGAGCCGCCGCACGACTCTGCTCCAGCTCCACCCTCAGCCGGGTTCTCTCACCCAAGGCTAATGTCAACTCGATCGTCTGCATACACATCTCATGGTTAGTCAATTGCATTTCATAAACATAATCAACTAGGAAAGTGTAGTGGTTACTTACCCTCTCAGAGAGTGTTGCCTCGGCCGCCTCGGCCCACGTCACCATCCGTGCAAACTCTGCCTCCCGCTCGACGCGGTCTGCAGGGGTCTGGGTAGAGGAAGAAGGTGCGTCCGCCCCCAGGCGCTGGGCTCCCTCGGCTCGCTGCAACCAAAACTCCAGGTCAGTCATTTCATAAGAATAATCATAATCAAGTGCATAAGTAAATTCAAGAGTTTAGGGTTTAGGAAAACTCATCAGAAGTGTCAGTGTCTGTCGGAGCTCGTCCCGCTCCTGGATGGTCGAATGGAGGAGTCCCTGTAACTCCGCGATCCTCCCCTCGGGGTCAATCTGCATTTAGGAAGACCAAACATCGGTGCATAATCATATAGGAAGCATAATAGAAGGCATTAGGGTTTAGAAGTCGTACCGGTCGGCGGGCACCACGGAACACCTGGTCCCTGTAGTGCCGGGCGTAGGCCGTGTAGTAGGCCTCCTCACTCTCCGCCCGAGTGGTAACCACCTGCCCGTGTGCTGTCCGATCTGTGATCTGCTCCGTAGCTCACTCCGTCCAGTCTATCACCGTGGCCAACCCTCGGGGCTGTCGCCCAACGCGCTTCTATGGTTTTTCTGGTGCTGGAAACTCGACAGCTGGCTGATGGACACCGGTCGTCCTCATCACCAGTCGGAAGTGGAGCGGCTCCACTACGTTCATGCAGTGCAGCCACACGTCTCGGCCTGAGAAGGTAAGGGCCGCCACCACCCACGGCTGACCCTCGTGCCCCTCACTCGTGTATGGTGTCCACCGAACCTGTCCACCAAATAAGAAAATTACATTAGCATCATAAGCATATAATTTGCATTTAATAAAAGAGTTTGAGTTTAGAGTCGTACCGAGGCAAAGGGTAGTGTGTCTAGGTCATCCTGGATCTCCCGGACCTGTCTCCGGAGGGACCCAGTCTCTCGTGGAGTCGTCCACCGCCTGACGATGGGCAGCCGCTCCGGGTGTGTCTCCTCGCCTCTCCCTAGCCCACACAAGTGCATGTAGGCCCACACCTGCATTACATTTCCCCAAATGTCAGCATATAGCATTTATGGGTTTCATATAGTTGTTTGTATAATTAGTTTAAGAGTTGAGTCGTACCTGGAGTAAGGGAGAGAAGGCCCCTAGCATCGTCCACCGACTGGTGGAGCTGAGGGTGTCGAATAAGAACGCGAGGACCGTCGCTCCCCACACGTAGTCCCCAACATGCCCCAAGTCCTCGAGCAGTGGGAGGAACCGACAGCTGATGACGTCGACCCTCGTCGCGAACAGCAGCCGTCTGAAAATTAGGATCAGGAACCTCCTCAGCACTCAATCCGCCTCGGGTCCCGCCTCGGCAGCTACTCTGGGTCGGACCTGGTCCACTAGCCTCTGTAGGTGCTCCTTGGGCAGTTCCCCGGTCGCGATCCCCGCTCTCCGAAGCCCGAGGCTATCCTATAGCCTCTCCCTCGTCGAAGTCATAGACTGCCGCTCTGGGTGCAGCAGCTCCAAGCCCAGTAGCTCCTGGGCCATCTCACGATAGTCAGCGTATGTCCTCCCGCTGATCAGAGACAAATGCACGCGTAAACCCATGATGCACACAAACTCCTCTAGCGTGGGAACCATGTGGCTCCACGGGAAAAGAAACGTCCGGCTCACCGGATCCCAACGATCGTGCAGAGCATAGAGGAGTGGCGTGTCAAGCCTAGTCACCTCCACGCTCAGGAACTCAGTGAAGCCCATGGTCGTGAGCCTCTCCCGCTGGAAGTCCGGCAGTGCAAGATACACTGCTCAGACCTACAGCAAGGAGATCAGAGTCATGCGCTTTCCCTTCATAGATTTAGGATAATTACAGTTCATTTTAGGATCTTATGTCATGCCCCAAACCGATAGCAGCGGGATGTATTCGTTTGCTCGGAACGTAGTAGTTAAATAGTTGTGTCAATCAAAGCATGAAGCATAAGACCAGAATTCGTCAAAAATAACTGTTATTCATATGAAATTGTCATTACAACTTATTGACTCAATTAAGAGAAAGGAAAAAGTACACACTAACAGACTTGGACATTTGAAACTTGATAAAAGACACCAATCAAATCTAGATATTACAAGACTAGAGAAAAGACACCATACTAGACTCAAGAAAGATACAAGACTCGGGTTCACTAATTTCCAGAGCTCGCTTGCACACTTGCCCCTCCCGTGTGAGTCTCGGTCTAGCTAGCCACCAGATTACCTGAAAAATATTGGAATGAACTAGATGTGCGAACACTTAATAGGAATTATATCTCAAGAACAAGCAATTGGTTTAAATAATTACGTCTTCGCATGTAAATGCAATAAAGCTATGCATGTAGAGATAACTAAGGGAAACTAGCAAGAGATTAAGCAAGTCTTTAACAAGAGATAGTCAAAAGAGAGAATTGAAGATTTATTGGCTACTTTGATGCAAGTACTTAGCCCATTCCGGGCCACGCTAGTCAAGTCACGCAAGTACTTTGCCTATTTCGGGCCACGCAAGTCGAGTCAAGTAATTCGAGTCACGCAAGTCAAGTCACGCACGTAAAAGAGAGAGTGAGTGTGGAATGCCAATAGATCAAACTAGTCATGCACTTCGGTGCAATGCCAGACACCGTGATCATTACGACTCCCATGGGCACAAGTACTTTTGGGTGCTCCTCCCTGGACCAGATTGGGCCCTATATGCACAGCATTAAAAATAGATCTAAACATCCACTATAGTTCATAGCCAATAGAGAGTTCCAAAGAACAAGCTTTAATAGAATGAGAAATAGAGTTTATGGAACTCAAGGGCAAGGCCCTTGGGTGAGGAAAGACTAGCGATAAAATCCACGCAAAGAGCATAGACAAACCGTGACATGTCGATAAACTACCTGGAAATGGCACCTAGATAGGTTGCCATGATACTTTGAATAAATGACTAACAAGAGTCATGAATTCAATGGACATGAAGCAAGCTGAAGAATTGGCACCTAACCATAGGTTACCCAATTCAATAATTTGCCTAGTGGAATGGTCACCCACTCCACTGGCTTGAGAGATTTCTCTCATGGGCCAAGCGTAGCACCATGAAAGGGCCGGGTTACCATGTTTCTCCAGAGTGACATGGCAATTAAAACGGGTTCAAGGTGTTTAAGGTACAACCAGCTCAGTCGGCCTTGAGGGAATACAAGGCTACGAGGAGACTAACGGAGGTCCCAATGACTAACTTGCCAGTCCGAAGGAACAGAATGTCCAACGGAGGGCTCGTATGTCATCAAGAGTTGAGGTGTATAACGTGAACCAATCATGAAATAGGGACTCCATCTACGGACATGAGATGAGAGTGCCAAAAGACCCGCGGTATGGGTCAAAACCGGAGGAAAACTACGAGAACATAAATTCGCGTCCGTTCAAGTGGGCATTAATTAAAGAATTAACTATAATTAAATAAAACTTATATTTAATTGACATCCGTGAGGGACGTCATTTATTTAATTAGCGTCCACTTGGAGGGACGTTAATTCCATGATTTTCATATTATTTAAATTCATTAATTCAAACAAGAATTCGTGGCTCTTTGAAAAGACGTCAATCTCTATTTAATTTAATAATTTCAAAAATAATATTTAAAGGATGCATTTTATTTTTGTGAAAATTTGGAGGAACAAAATATATGACAACTAAGAGAAAAATATAGGGATTTCAAATATATAAATATTATAATTTTATTTTACATAACTTGGTAGATATGGGTTTTTAAAGTTTCGGGTAAGTAGAAAGTTATACGATTAAAATACATACATATATATATATATATATATGTATGTATGTTAAAGAAACAACAGCCACACATATGGTCGTTATTTCATTAACTAATAGTCCCGATCTTTTTGAAACTTCCGTTCTCAAAGTATACACATCGGAATCGCGCAATCTATATACCAAAATGAAGGGCTCAAAAAACTCTATCTAACCAGATGTTCAAAAATATTTTTACTTGAGAGATGAGAGATCTTGAGATAGGAGGATCGAAAAAAGGAGATATCAACACCACTACCTCGATCACTATCCGAATAACACGCCCATCAAATTTCATGACCAAAGGACGCTCTGACGACCTAGAATGGGCTATCAAAGTAAAAACCTACAACTACTGTGCTACAGTGGAAATCATGATTCGCCGTGTAACTTTAATAATTCCTCTTATTTATTCAAGTTAATTATTAACTAGTTAGCAGATCATATAATCACATGAAAATTTAGGATAAATTATCGGGATTCAAGTCACATGCACTTTGTGATTTTTAGACAAGTGATTATATAGATATAAAATTTTTAACGTGTTGTGATTATATAATTAATTAAGATAATCAAACAGTAAACTAAAACTGAGGCAAAACTATGATCAGGGCGAACGAAAATATGAATTTTAGACATGCAAGCCTAATTACTACTATCTTGGGCTTCAGTTCTTTGAGAAAACCTACCTTTGATGAAGAACATGGGTTCAAAAGTCCTAAAGAAGTAGAGGGAAGAAGAACGCAGTAGGAGGAAGAAGCCTTCTACAACTTCTTCACGTCGCAGGAGGTAGCAGAGGATGAAGAACTTCCACATTCTTCACGTACACAGCGGCAGGATGAAGCCGCACGCCTCTTCACGGTCGTAGTGCAAGGAGGAAGACAGATGCAGAGATAAGAGCTTCACGACAGTGGAAACTCCTCACGTTGTCGACGAAGAGTAGCAGCATCAACAGGCCTTGCCTGTTTGACGGGGTGTGCTTATATAGGAGAACGGGTTTTCGAGAGGGTTCGAAGGGCCATGGACGGAAGGGTTTAAAAGCTTACCGTTTGTGGCATTCCCTTTGCCATATTGACAGTCGCTTACTTAGTTTTTTCACGTGAAACCCTAAGGCATCGGAGCACCTGCCTTTTTACCTGACGCTTGCCAACCTTTATGTAAAAACCTAAAAGTTAAGCAACCTACATGATCGACCATGGTACGTAATTGGGTTTTGGGTTGCTTCGATGGATTATTGGGTTGCCGTTGGGTGAAGGCCCTTGTACGTGGGTTGTCTTTTTGCCTTCATGGATTTTAAGGCTGTTAACGATGTACATGGGTTTGCGAGGTCTTATGTATTTCATACGTACACCATGGGTTGGGTAATTGAAGGCCTTTACATTGGCACATGAGGTTTATATATATACTTTTTTTTATTTCATGGTTGCCATCCTTTTACTGTGGATCATACGAGCCCATGATATCATGCTATTTGGGGTTAACCCATTTAACTGCTTTAAGTTTCTCATATTCATGGTTTATATATAAGGCCCTTGTTAAGTTATATATATATATAAGGTCCACTAGCCTTATGCTATTTTTATATGCAAGGCCCATATGGCTATCGATTTACTGTTAGTTTTTTTTATATTTTATTAATTTGGTCTGGCTATAATAATACTCGTATATCCCAGGTTTAATAACTTAGGGTCAAAGCTCATGTATTCTATAATTACATATCTTTGCCATTCCACATGGCCCATCATATATATATATATATATATATATATATATATATATATATATATATATATATATATTTATATACTTCTAGAAGCCCATTATGTACTAATACTAACCCTTGCGTGGGGTTTTAAGGGTCTGTTAGTGTACATAAGTTGCCCTTGAATGCTAAGCCCATTTCCTATGGAGTTATATTAAGCTTATATTGTAGGTGGGTCATGATATATACTAGGGTCTTATTCGATTGAGAGTTTGCTTAAGGTAGTACTTCATATAGAGATTTTTTTTCTCATAACTTCCTTCACTTTATTTACCTTCTTAATCATTATCTTGGGTATCAGAGGCATGTTCGATCCTAGGAAAAATATTTACTTCCATTCCAAAAAGGGAATATAAACTGGCCATTTATTTATTCTAAGAACAATATACCCAAATTCTTATTTATTCAACATTATTAACTATTTATAGGAATATGTAAACATCATCATGTATATGTTATCTTTTTTTTATTTCCAAACCGTAAATATATATATATATATATATAATGTTATTCCTATTTAGCCTTCAAAATTGCCAGGCGTTACACCCTCCCCCACTTAAAAGAATTTGGTCCCCAAATTCACATCACCTTCTACTCCTGACGGGAGACTAGCTATAATTCATTATGATACTAAACAGGTAAAAGAAGAAATCTAAAATATATTGAATGGAAAAGAACTAATTTAGGATTGAGGATGAGGGGTACCTTCCATACCTTCTCCTTTGGCAAGTTTGGCTAAAGCTTGAGTTTCTCCTGGGAGCTTCTTGGTTAGAACAGGGCATTTAGCTATCTTATGGTCTAAGCTCCCGCAAGAAGGCATGCTCCCAACTTCCACCAACACTCTTCCGATTGGTGACTATACCTTCCACAAAACTTACACCTACCCTGCGCGTAATCTGTCGGAGCTCCCCCTTTCTTACACTTCTTGCATTTCTTGCACTTCTTACACTCTTGGGAACTACCACCCTCGTTTAGCCTTTTCTTGGTAGTGGTGAACTTCTCAAAATTATTGGCTTAGTTTTTCCCTTCGACTCTCTCTTTTTATTCCACTGCCTTTTCTAACTCCTGGACTCTTCTAACAAGGTCCGCATAAGCTTGGACGTCCACTAAGACCATCTCAGAGACAAAGCTCGGCTTAGGTACCTCCATTTTATTTAGGTTCCTGCATGGATGAGTGGGAAGATAATTTATTGACTCAAGAATTAATAATAATGAAATATAAGTATTTTTTCATTATTTTTTAATTTAACCCCAAGCTCTACCCAATTCTCACGGAATTCCTATAGGATGACCGACAAGGATACTCAACCTATCAGTTAGACTTAACGATCTAAGGAGATTGAAAGTCGAAGCTCTGATACCACCTCTGTCACGCCCCGAATCGATAGTAGCGGAACGTATTCGTTTGCTCGGAACGTGGCAGTTAAACAGCTGTGTCAATCCAAGCATGAAACATAAGACCAGAATTCGTCAAAAATAACTGTTATTCATATGAACTTGTCATTACAACTTATTGACTCAATTAAGAAAAAGGAAAAAGTACACACTAATAGGACTTGGACATTTAAAACATCATAAAAGACACCAATCTAATCTAGACATTACAAGACTATAGAGAAGACACCATACTAGACTCAAGAAAGATTAAAGACTCAGGTTCACTAATTTCCTGAGCTCGCTTACACACTTGCCCCTCCCGTGTGAGTCTCGGTCTAGCTAGCCACCAGATTACCTGAAAAATATTGGAATGAACTGGATGAGCGAACGCTTAGTAGGAATTATATCTCGAGAACAAGCAATTGGTTTAAATAATTACGTCTTCGCATGTAAATGCAAAAAAACTACACATGTAGAGATAACTAAGGAAAACTAGCAAGAAATTAAGCAAATCTTTAACAAGAGATAGTCAAGAGAGAGAATTGAAGATTTATTGGCTACTTTCACGCAAGTGCTTAGCCCATTCCGGGCCACGCTAGTCAAGTCACGCAAGTACTTTGCCCATTTCGGGCCACACAAGTCGAGTCAAGCAATTCGAGTCACGCAAGTCAAGTCACGCACGCAAAAGAGAGAGTGAGTGTGGCATGCCAATAGATCAAACTAGTCATGCACTTTGGTGCAATGCCAGACACCGTGATCATTACAACTCCCTTGGGAACAAGTACTTTTGGGTGCTCCTCCTAGGACCAGATCGGGCCCTATATGCACAGTATTAAAAAAAGATCTAGACATCCACTATAGTTCATAGCCAATAGAGTGTTCCAAAGAACAAGCTTTAATAGAATAAGAAATAGAGTTTATGGAACTCAAGGGCAAGGCCCTTGGGTGAAGAAAGACTAGCGATAAAATCCACGCAAAGAGCATAGACAAACCGTGATATGTCGATAAACTAGGTGGAAATGGCACCTAGATAGGTTGCCATGATACTTTGAATAAATGACTAACAAGAGTCATGAAATCAATGGACATGAAGCAAGCTGAAGAATTGGCACCTAACCATAGGTTATCAAATTCAATAATTCGCCTAGTGGAACGGTCACCCACTCCACTGGCTTGAGAGATTTCTCTCATGGGCCAAGCATAGCACCATGAAAGGGCCGGGTTACCATGTTTTTCCAGAGTGACATGGCAATTAAAATGGGTTCAAGGTGTTTAAGGTACAACCAGCTCAGTCGACCTTGAGGGAATCCAAGGCTACGAGGAGACTTACGGAGGTCCCAAAGACTAACTTGTCAGTCCGAAGGAATGGAATGTCCAACGGAGGGCTCGTATGTCACCGAAAGTTGAGGCGTATAACGTGAACCAATCATGAAATAGGGACTCCATCTACGAACATGAGATGAGAGTGCCAAAAGACTCGCGGTATGGGTCAAAACCGGAAGAAAACTACGAGAACATAAATTCGCGTCCGTTCAAGTGGGCATTAATTAAAGAATTACCTATAATTAAATAAAACTTATATTTAATTGACATCCATGAGGGGCGTCATTTATTTAATTAGCGTCCACTTGGAGGGACGTTAATTCCATGATTTTCATATTATTTAATTTCATAAATTCAAACAAGAATTCACGGCTCTTTGAAAAGACGTCAATTTCCATTTAATTTAATAATTTCAAAAATAATATTTAAAGGATACATTTTATTTTTGTGAAAATTTGGTGGAACAAAATATATGACAGCTATGAGAAAAATAAAGGGATTTCAAATATATAAATATTATAATGTTATTTTACATAACTTGTGATGGAGGCATCACCCACGACTCCCTCTGGCTCGGGTCATCTTCACACCCCGGTGTCATTTGAGCTCGGGCTTCACACTATGTTGGCCCATTTATCTATTTTTTGCTTGAGTCATTTGATGTATTTTCCACTTTATTTGAGTCATGTCCCTAGGTCTTAGTTTATTTCTCTAAGTTTAAGTGTCATTAGGCTAGCTTTTGGGCCCAATTCTGTGGGCTTGGCCCAAGGGCGCCCCTACCCCCTTGCTTATTTGTCATTGTTGCATGAGTCAGGGACTTTTTATAAAATGTGGGTTGCCTATATATAGGACCCCATTTCCCCCCATTTCAACTTAATGAATGAATGCCAAATTTCCATTTTGAGAGTTCAAATTGCATAGTTCTAGTGGAGTAAATCCAATAGTGGGTGAGATGCCCTAGGGGAGAGAATCCCCTCCCAACCTTCTCTCTCTCTCTCTCTCTCCCTCTCTCACCACAAAGGGGGCTGCGACCCCCCCTCTCTCTCCTCCACCTCACTTGCCACCTCACCCCCCATCCCCTTCCCTAGGTGCATTGAAGGCCCCTCCACCAAATCCCCACCAAATCTCGCCCCTCCCTAGGAGATCTTTGGCCATTCCAACACAATCTCTCACTCCCCAACACAATCTCTTCCCTTCACCACACAATCTCCCAGCCCCCAAGACCAGTTTGAATTTGAAATTCCCTCAATTCCCCAGCCTTAGGTCGCCCCCCAGCCCTCTCCATTAGAATAGGTCGCCCCTTTCCTTCCCTCCACTCCAAACTACCAAGATCACCCACCACCTTCACTCACCTCCAACCTTGACCAAGGCTAGCAAGACCCTGCACCCTCCCCCTTCTCCAGCTCCTCCACACACCCTCCCCACCTTCCATACCTCTTCCCACATTCCCCTCCCACCACTCATCATATCCCCTTCACCATTCAACCACTTCTTCTTCTCATTTCGTGGTCATTTGGGATATACATCGGCGAACAACTTCTCAGCTGAAGACCTGCAGAAGATCAGCAGCTTGCATAGGCGGCCACGGCTTCCTCCGGATGTTCCTAAAGGATCAAGAGGCACCGTTGGAAGCGTCTCCCAGTCTACTTCGCAACGGCGATGGTCTCATCACGTTCTAAGTTCGGGGCCGTCCTGAGCAGTCGATCTTCCCCGACTGCGCATCTCCTCCCTAAAGAGCAAGCTGAAGCTGACTCCTGAAGCTACCACGACCACTCTCTTAAAGATCTGGAGGCTAGGCTTGGCCGGGAGCTTCTTCAAAAAGTCTACTTCCGGAATGAAGAAGCGGAGCTCTGTTTGGCCCCCGGAATCATGAGTTCTCATTTTCTTCCTCCTGGTGCGCGGTTCTGCTTCCTATCAGTGTGCTCCGACCCCCCCTCATTGTCTGAATTCTACCAGTCTACTCCGACAATGTTTGGCATCCCCGTTGGTCTTGTTCCGAAGAGGACTCATCAACGGTTCTGTCGACTCTGGCGGCACCTGATTCTGAGCCCTGGAGCGCTCGTGGCAACCTCTTCTTCCTGCTGTTGTGAACCTGAAGCAGTCAGAACTGCAGGCCTACCTCCCTGTTTGAGCCTCTTCCCGACCACCCACCGGCAACCAAAGAAATCAGAAAACTTCTGATGTCATCCTGATCCATCTACAAAGAATTTCCAATCGGTTTCGTCATCAAAAAAAATCTGGAGTAGCCGCAGAGTCAAGATAACCAACTGCCTGTCCTGAAGCGCAGAGAGTGGTCAGAATCGGCATCGGCTCCCTTTCTTTGCTTCTAGCTCTATTTTCCCCCTCTTGCTTGGCCGGCTGAAGGCCCCTCCCTGTGTGGAGGTAGTTTTATATGTATTAACAGTTAACCCCCACCCCAAGATCCCCCTCCTGCGAGAGGCGTAGTGTTGTAAGTGTTTAAACAGGGCAAGCTACCCCGGCGCGGTGTGTGGGGAACCCACGCTTCCCCGCTCGCCCACATCTCCGAGCAGGACCGGTTTCTTCAAACCAGTCGAGTAAGTGCTCCAACCTAGCTCTAATTTCATGCTTGTTCTTTCAATATTAGTTCATAGCTCTGCTGGCCGTGAGAGTGAGTGCTCGGTCCCTCAAGCCCCTTTGTTTTGAGTGATCACCGTGGGGAAGAGTGTAACCGGAGCCCTCGGCACTTCGTCGGCCCCATTGAATTGGGCCTCCATACCCTTGGGAGCAAACCTTGGCCTTGCTGGCCCTCTACCAGCAAGGGCCCAGCCCTCACATCCTCCACTTGGCATCGCCAAGTTACCCCGGGTTTGGGTGAGAGTTGGGTGAGTGGCTGCCATAATCGGTCCGTCTTGAATGCAAAGTGTGCTTGCTTGTTAAGTCCTAGATTGTGTCACATCAATTGGTATCAGAGTAAGTCATTGACTTGTCTCTATCAAGTCTAAGTCCTAGGGTCTTTTGCATTGTGTGTCCATCCTTCATTTCATTCCCCCCTGCATGTCCACCCGTAGTGGCGCCATTTATCGACCTAACCCATCGTCTTCGGTTCCCCCCATGGATCCCAATCCCCAACTCAACCAAGATGCCCCTAGGGAGGAACCCCAAGGCCAAATGAACCGGGTGGATGCCGCCCTTACAAATATTTTTGCCCAACTTGAGTCCCTTTCCACTCGGCTTGCTCGGCTAGAAGAACATGAGTTCCCCCAAGGAACAATGAACCAAGAGCCCACCCTCCACATGTTGAACCTCATAGGGATGAGTTCCACCCAAGGAACAATGATCCAAGAATCCACCCTCCACATGTTGAATTTTATAAGAAATGAGTTACACCCAAGGAACAATGAACCAAGAGCCCACCCTCTACATGTTGAAATTCATAGGGATGAGTTCCACCCAATGAACAATGGACCAAGAGCCCACCCTCCACATGCTAAAATTAATAGAGAGGACTTGAATGTTGATCCCTACCACGACTATGAGAGGCCTCGCCACCATCAAAATCATGAAAGGCGTCCACGGGATGACCCGGATGACCCTCTCTTAAGGATGATCAAAGTAGAGGACCCAAACTTTGATGGTTCCCATGAACCAAGTATCAACTTAGAATGGGAAACCGCCATGGACCAATACTTTGAATGGTACCCAATGTCTGACCAAAGAAGAGTAAGATTGGCCAAAATGCATCTCACCAAATTAGCCAAAACTTATTGGCTAAACCAAGAAGGATTAAGAAGGATTAGGTGGGAAGAGCCTATTGACACTTGGGAGGGTATGAAGAATCAACTTAGAAATAAATACCTACCCCAATCCTACCACCAAATGCTCTTAGATGAATGGCAAAGCCTCACCCAAGAAGGGAAGACCGTGGTTGAATACATTGAGAAATTCGACTCCTATCTTTTAAAGTGTGGAGTTCATGAGGACCCAACCGTCACCTTGTCCCGCTTTAGAAGTAGACTCCAAAGTCATATAAAGAGAAAACTTTTCATGAGAGATGTTGACAACCTTGAGCTAGCCTACTAAATAGCTAAGGATGTTGAGAGATTCTCTAGGATCCCTCGGTTTGCTACTCCCCGATCGGCCGATCCTAAAAGGATGGGGTCACGAACCATTCCGACCACCCCCATGAAAGCCCCTAGCCCAAGTGGAAATATCCCATTACGGCCTTACAACCCCCCTCCCACCATCACTCCAACCAAGCCCGCCCCTAGCCATCCTCCTCCACGGAGGGAAGAGAATCCCAAGGGCCCAAATGTAGGAGGAACTACCCCGGGTAGTGGGCGCCAACAATGCTATAGATGTCAAGGGTTTGGCCACTTTGCGGGGCAATGCCCATCCAAGGGTTGTCTAGCTTACTTATTGAGGAAGAAGCTCCCCCACCCCAAGAGGAACTTGAGAGTATGGTTGAGGTCCATGAAGCTTCACTAGATTGGGTAGAAGAGTATGAGGCCCAATACCATGAGTCGGGTATAGACTACACCACCCCATCTACCGACTCCCATCTAGGAGTAATTAGATGCACCCTCACCAAGCCCCAAGAGGAGGACTGGCGATGAAATTCAATCTTCCACACCTTTGTTAAGATAGGGGGTCATGTGAGAAAAGTGATCTTAGATAATGGGAGTTGTGTCAATGTCGTGTCTCCCGACACCGTTAAGCTCCTTGGGCTTACCATTACTCCTCACCCTAGCCCATACCGGGTCTCTTGGATCAACAACAATTCCATCCCGGTCAACACTCGCTGCCTTGTGCCCCTCACCTTTTCTTCCTACCATGGCCAAATATGGTGTGATGTTATCCCCATGGAAGTAGGTAGCATCCTACTAGGGAGACCGTGGCTTTATGATGTGGATGCCACTATTTTGGGTAAGACCAACACATGCACCTTTGAGCATGAGGGAAAGAGTATCCGTCTTAATCCCTCCCCACCACGTCCCTTGCCTAAGAAAAGCCCACCCCCTCAAGGTCAACACTCCACCAAACCTCAAGTCATGGGGAACTCCACCCCACCAACCCAACCTCTCTCCCAAAACCCCAAACAAGATAAGACTTTGGGGATGACCAAGGGTCTTCACCTCATCACCAAAAGAGAACTTGAGGAGGAGATAGCTCAAGGGACACTTCTATGTGCGGTAGTCATTTGCCTAGGAGAGCCCACCCCCTCCAACCCCCATCCCATAGAAGTCCGGCATCTCCTAGAAGAATTCCATGATGTGTTCCCGGAAGAACTCCCGGACCAACTCCCGCCCTTGCGTGATGTGCAACACGCAATTGATTTAGTTCTGGGAGCTACCCTTCCCAACCTTCCTCATTATCGCCTCAACCCCACGGAACATGCCGAACTTTGGAGGCAAATAGAGGAACTCATTAGGAAGGGTTTCATCCACATTAGCAAAAGCCCATGTACCGTACCGGCCCTTCTCACTCCCAAGAAGGATGGATCATGGTGGATGTGTGTGGATAGTCGGGCCATTAATAAGATCACCGTCAAGTATAGGTTCCCCATCCCTAGGCTTGATGACATGCTTGACATGCTAGCGGGAGCCACTATCTTCTCCAAGATTGATCTTAAGAGTAGCTACCACCAAGTTAGAATTAGGCCCGGAGATGAGTGGAAAACGGCCTTCAAGACCAAGGATGGCTTGTATGAATGGTTGGTCATGCCTTTTGGGCTCTCAAATGCCCCAAGTACTTTCATGCGTCTCATGACAGAGGTTCTTAGGCCTTTCATTGGGGTCTTTCTAGTGGTCTACTTTGATGTCATCCTCATATATAGTCAATCCCAAGAGGCCCACCTTGATCACCTTAGGCAAGTTTGCACCGTCCTACGACATGAGAGCCAATTTGCCAACCGAGGCAAGTGTCACTTCTTGACCACATCCATCACTTTCCTAGGATTTGTGGTACCCACCAAAGGTGTCTCCATGGACCCCGAGAAGATCCAAGCTATTCTAGATTGGCCGGAACCCCACACTCTTCATGAGGTCCGAAGTTTTCATGGGTTGGCCACCTTCTATAGAAGGTTTATTCGGGGATTTAGCACTATCAGTGCCCCTATCACCGATTGTCTCAAGAAGGGGACTTTTGTGTGGACCAAATCAGGCTCTAAAGCCTTCCAAGAACTTAAGGAGAAGATGACCCAAGCCCCGGTCCTATGCCTACCCGATTTCTCCAAAGTCTTTGAAGTCACATGCGATGCATCCGGGATAGGAATAGGAGGGATCCTTAGCCAAGAGGGACACCCGGTAGCCTTCTTCAGTGAGAAGTTATATGATGCTAGGACAAGATACTCCACTTATGACAAAGAGTTTTATGCCGTGGTTCAGTCCCTCTGACATTGGAGACACTACTTGTTGCCCAAAGAGTTTGTCATCTTTTCTGACCATGAGGCCCTCAAATACCTCAACTCCCAACAAAAGCTGAATGCCCGACATGCCCGATGGGTTGAGTTCATCCAATCTTACACTTTTGTTATCAAACACAAAGCGGGAAGTGAGAATCGAGCGGCGGATGCCCTTAGTAGGAGAGTCTCTTTGTTATCCACTATCCAAGTGGAAGTGACCGGATTTGATAGTCTCAAGGATGAGTACCCTGGCTGCCCCAACTTTGGGCACATCTATACCACCTTGACCACCCATTCTAGCAAGGAACATGAGGAATTTGTCTTAGAGGATGGGTTCCTCTTCAAGGGACCAAAGCTTTGCATTCCACGGACCTCACTCCGTGATTTCTTGGTTTGGGAATTACATGCAGGAGGACTAGCTGGCCATTTTGGGGTTCACAAAACCATTGCTCTAGTGGAGGGTCAGTTTTATTGGCCAAGTCTCAAGAGAGACGTAGGCAAGATAGTGGGTCATTGCCGCACATGTGCTTCGGCCAAACAGGTGAAGCAAAACACCGGCCTTTATACCCCTCTCCCCATCCCCGACCGTCCATGGCAAGACTTAAGCATGGATTTTATGCTAGGCCTACCCAAGACTCAAAGAAAGCATGACTCAATCTATGTGGTCATTGACAGATTTTCATAGATGGCCCACTTCATCCCATGCTCCAAAACTTCCGATGCCTCCCATGTGGCCCGATTATTCTTTGACGAGGTTGTTCGTCTCCATGGCCTACCCAAGACCATAGTCTCTGATAGGGATGTCAAGTTCACCAGCTATTTCTGGAAGACTCTTTGGCACTTGATGGGTACCCTCCTCAAATTCTCCACAGCCTACCACCCTCAAACTGATGGCCAAACCGAAGTTATCAATAGGAGTCTAGGGAACCTTTTTAGGTGTCTTGTTGAGGATCGTCCAGGGAATTGGGACCTCATTCTACCTCAGGCTGAGTTTGCATATAACAACTCTGTCAATAAGTCCATAGGAATGAGTCCATTTGAGGCTGTACATGGGTACAAGCCAAGGAAACCTTCAGATCTCATTCCCCTTCCCCAGCATGCTAGAGTGTCTATCTCAGCTGAATCATTTGCCCAACATATTAGAGAATTGCATGAAGAAATCCGCAAGCACATCAGCAAAAAGAATGAGACTTATAAAAGGCTGGCCGACTCTCATCGGCACCACCACGAATTCCATATGGGTGACTTCGTGATGGTGAGGACAGAGAGGCTCTCCCCGGGAGCCATCTCCAAATTGAGGCCACGTGGGGCTGGTCCCTTCCTGGTTCTGAGGCACATTGGCGCTAATGCCTATGAGTTAAATCTCCCCGAGGAGTATGGAGTGAGTCCCACAATCAATGTAGCTGACCTAGTGCCATATAAGGGACCCACGGTGGTACCCAGTGAGGATATTGAGCCTATTCCTCCCATTGAGAGAGCACCCACCCGTGAGGAAAGACCACCAGCCAAGAGAGCCCAGCGTGAGCGCATTGAACGAATAATGGATGAACAGGTCACTACCACCAGGAGCAAGGTATACGAGCGCTATCTCGTCAGGTGGAAGGATCGGCCTCCTTCGGAAGATTCATGGGTGAGTCGGGAAGACCTCCAGCAGCTGGATCCTGAACTTTTTGAGCGATATCACAGCAGGATGGACCCCTACTCGACGGAGTCGAGCTCTTCGCAGCCCAGGGGATTTGATGGAGGCATCACCCACGACTCCCTCTGGCTCGGGTCATCCTCACACCCCGGTGTCATTTGAGCTCGGGCTTCACACTATGTAGGCCCATTTATCTATTTTGTGCTTGAGTAATTTGATGTATTTTCCACTTTATTTGAGTCATGTCCCTAGGTCTTAGTTTATTTCCTTAAGTTTAAGTGTCATTAGGCTAGCTTTTGGGCCCAATTCTGTGGGCTTGGCCCAAGGGTGCCCCTACCCCCTTGCTTATTTGTCATTATTACATGAGTCAGGGACTTTTTGTAAAATGTGGGTTTCCTATATATAGGACCACATTCCCCCCCATTTCAACTTAATGAATGAATGCCAAATTTCCATTTTGAGAGTTCAAATTCCATAGTTCTAGTGGAGTGAATCCAATAGTGGGTGAGAAATCATAGGGGAGAGAATCCCCACCCAACCTTCTCTCTCTCTCTCTCTCTCCCTCTCTCACCACAAAGGGGGCTGCGACCCCCCCGCTCTCTCCTCCACCTCATCTGCCACCTCACCCCCCCATCCCCTTCCCTAGGTGCATTGAAGGCCCCTCCACCAAATCCCCACCAAATCTCGCCCCTCTCTAGGAGATCTTTGGCCATTCCAACACAATCTCCCACTCCCCAACACAATCTCTTCCCTTCCCCACACAATCTCCCAGCCCCCAAGACCAGTTTGAATTTGAAATTCCCTCCATTCCCCACTCTTAGGTCGCCCCCCAGCCCTCTCCATTTGAACAGGTCACCCCTTTCCTTCCCTCCACTCCAAACTACCAAGATCACCCACCACCTTCACTCACCTCCAACCTTGACCAAAGCTAGCAAGACCCTGCGCCCTCCCCCTTCTCCAGCTCCTCCACACACCCTCCTCACCCTCCATACCTCTTCCCACATTCCCCTCCCACCACTCATCATATCCCCTTCACCATTCAACCACTTCTTCTTCTCATTTCGTGGTCATTTGGGATCAACATCGGCGAACCAGTTCTCAGATGAAGACCTGCAGAAGATCAGCAGCTTGCAGAGGTGGCCACGGCTTCCTCCGGACGTTCCTAAAGGCTCAAGAGGCACCGTTGGAAGCGTCTCCCAGTCGAATTCGCAACAGCGGTGGTCTCATCACGTTCTGAGTTCGGGGCCGTCCTGAGCAGTCGATCTTCCCTGACTGCGCATCTCCTCCCTAAAGAGACGACCACTCTCTTAAAGATCTGGAGGCTAGGCTTGGCCGGGAGCTTTTTCGACAAGTCTACTTCCAGAATCAAGAAGCGGAGCTCTGTTTGGCGCCCAGAATCAAGAGTTCTCATTTTCTTCCTCCTGGTGCGCGGTTCTACTTCCTATCAGTCTGCTCCGACCCCCCTCATTGTCAAAGTTCTACCAGTCTACTCTGACAACATTTGGCATCCCCGTTGGTCTTGTTTCGAAGAGGACTCATCGACGGTTCTGTCGACTCTGGCGGCACCTGATTCTGAGCCCTGGAGCGCTTGTGGCAACCTCTTCTTCCTGCTGTTGTGAACCTGAAGCAGTCAGAACTGCAGGCCTGCCTCCCTGTTTGAGCCTCTGCCCGACCACCCACCAGCAACCAAAGAAATCAGCAAAACTCTGGCGTCATCCTGATCCAGCTACAAAGAATTTCCAATTGGTTTCGTCATCAAAAAAAATCTGGAGTGGCCGCAGCGTCAAGATAACCAACTGCCTGTCCTGAAGCACAGAGAGTGGTCAGAATCGGCATCGGCTCCCTTTCTTTGCTTCTAGCTCGATTTTCCCCCTCTTGCTTGGCCGGCTGAAGGCCCCTCCCTATGTGGAGGTAGTTTTAGATGTATTAACAGTTAACCCCCACCCCACGATCCCCCTCCTGCGAGAGGCGTAGTGGTGTAAGTGTTTAAACAGGGCAAGCTACCCCGGCGCGGCGTGTGGGGAACCCACGCTTCCCCGCTCGCCCACATCTCCGAGCGGGACCGGTTTCTTCAAACCGGTCGAGTAAGTGCTCCAACCTAGGTCTAATTTCGTGCTTGTTCTTTCAATATTAGTTCATAGCTCCGCTGGCCGTGAGAGTGAGTGCTCGGTCCCTCAAGCCCCGTTGCTTTGAGTGATCACCGTGGGGAAGAGTGTAACCGGTGCCCTCGGCACTTCGTCGGCCCCATTGAATTGGGCCTCCATACCCTTGGGAGCAAACCTTGGCCTTGCTAGCCCTCTACCAGCAAGGGCCCAGCCCTCACATCCTCCACTTGGCATCGCCAAGTTACCCCGGGTTTGGGTGAGAGTCGGGTGAGTGGCCGCCATAATCGGTCCGTCTTGAATGCAAAGTGTGCTTGCTTGTTAAGTCCTAGATTGTGTCACACCAACTTGGTAGATATGGGTTTTTAAAGTTTCGGGTAAGTAGAAAGTTATACTATTAATATATATATATATATATATATATATATATATATATATATATATATATATATATAAAGAAACAACAGCCGCACATATGGTCATTATTTCATTAACTAATAGTCCCGATCTCTTTGAAACTTCCGTTCTCGAAGTATACACATCGAAATCGCGCAATCTATATACCAAAATGAAGGGCTCAAAAAACTCTATCTAATCAGATGTTAAAAAATATTTTTACTTGAGAGATGGGAGATCTTGAGATAGGAGGATCAAAAAAAGGAGGTATCAACACCACTACCTCGATCACTATCCAAATAACACGCCCATAAAATTTCATGACCAAATGACGCTCCGACGACCTAGAACGGGCTATCAAAGTAAAAACCTACAACTACTGTGCTACAGTGGAAATCATGATTCGCCGTGTAACTTTAATAATTCCTCTTATTTATTCAAGTTAATTATTAACTAGTTAACAGATCATATAATCACATGAAAATTTAGGATAAATTATGGGGATTCAAGTCACATGCACTTTGTGATTTTTAGACAAGTGATTATATAGATATAAAAATTTTAACGTGTTGTGATTATATAATTAATTATGATAATCAAATAGTAAACTAAAACTGAGGCAAAACTATGATCAGGGCGAATGAAAATATGAATTTTAGACTTGCAAGCCTAATTACTACTATCTTGGGCTTCAGTTCTTTGAGAAAACCTACCTTTGATGAAGAACGTGGGTTCAGAAGTCCTAAAGAAGCAGAGGGAAGAAGAACGCAGCAGGAGGAAGAAGCCTTCTACAACTTCTTCACGTCGCAGGAGGTAGCAGAGGATGAAGAACTTCCACGTTCTTCATGTACACAGCGGCAGGATGAAGCCGCACGCCTCTTCACGGTCGTAGTGCAAGGAGGAAGGAGGATGTAGAGAAAAGAGCTTCACGACAGTGGACACTCCTCACGTTGTCGACGAAGAGCAGCAGCATCAACAGGCCTTGCCTGTTTGACGGGGTGTGCTTATATAGGAGAACGGGTTTTCCAGAGGGTCCAAAGGGCCATGGACGGAAGGGTTTAAAAGCTTGCCGTTTGTGGCATTCCCTTTGCCATATTCACAGTCGCTTACTCAATTTTTTCACGTGAAATCTTAAGGCATCGGAGCACCTGCCTTTTTACTAGCCGCTTGCCAACCTTTATGTAAAAACCTAAAAGCTAAGCAACCTACCCGATCGACCATGGTACGTAATTGGGTTTTGGGTTGCTTCGATGGATTATTGGGTTACTGTTGGGTGAAGGCCCTTGTACATGGGTTGTCTGTTTGCCTTCATGGATTTTAAGGTTGTTAAAGATGTAAATGGGTTTGTGAGGTCTTATGTATTTCATATGTACACCATGGGTTGGGTAATTGAAGGCCTTCACATTGGCACATGAGGTTTATATATATACTTTTTTTTATTTCATGGTTGTCATCCTTTTACTGTGGATCATACGAGCCCATGATATCATGCTATTTGGGGTTAGCCCATTTAACTGCTTTAGGTTTCTCATATTCATGGTTTATATATAAGGCCCTTGTTAAGTTATATATATATATATAAGGTCCACTAGCCTTACGCTATTTTTATATGCAAGTCCCATACGGCTATCGGTTTACCATTATTTTTTTATATTTTATTAATTCGGTGTGGCTATAATAATACTCGTATAACCCAGGTTTAATAACTTAGGGTCAAAGCTCATGTATTCTATAATTCATATCTTTGCCATTCCACATGGCCCATTATATATATATGTTTATATACTTCTAGAAGCACATTATGTACTAATACTAACCCTTGCCTGGGGTTTTAAGGGTATGCTAGTGTACATAAGTTGGTCTTGAATGCTAAGCCTATTTCCTATGGAGTTGTATTAAGCTTATATTGTAGGTGGGTCATTATATATACTAGGGTCTTAATTGATTGAGAGTTTGCTTAAGGTAGTACTTCATATAAAGATTTTTTTTCTCATAACTTCCTTCACTTTATTTACCTTTCTAATCATTATCTTGGGTATCAGAGGCAGGTTCGATCTTAGGAAAAATATTTACCTCCATTCCAAAAAGGGAATATCAACTAGCCATTTATTTATTCTAAGAGCAATATACCCAAATTCTTATTTATTCAACATTATTAACTATTTATAGGAATGTGTAAACATCATCATGTATAGGTTATCTTTTTTTTTATTTCCAAACCGTATATATATATATATATATATATATATATATATATATATATATATATATATATATATATTATTTTATTCCTATTTGGCCTTCAAAATTACCAGGCGTTACATCTTACATTTTCATTAATTGAATAAATCACTTTGCTTACTGAACGGTCTCACCTGGGCCATTTTTCCTTTCCACGGTTGGCCTCCAACCGTCCGAATAATCTTCCTTAGAAGACCACGGTCCTGCATGGACCGTTCTACCCTATGGACGGCCCTGTGAGGACCGTTCTTCTATCTGGTGCCTACCTTGGAACGGCCTATCCTTGGCCGTCCAATAATGTCACGGTCCCCACCTGGCCGCGTCACTCCCCTTTCAAGCCCTTAGTTATGTTGGATTTGCACGGGTTATCGTCCAACCATGTGGTTATCAACGGTCTGGTCATAACTGTTCTATTTTTAAATATTTTATGTTCTGAACGGACCATGGTGGCCCATCCTAAATATCCACGGTCTGACGAGAGACCGTTCTATTTTCAGCGTTTCATATTCTGGACGGATCAATGTGGGCCGTCCTAGATATACGTGATCCTCCTCGGACCGTGTTGCAACGTTGATTCAGCTCCTTTTGAACGGTCACCCATGGGCCGTGTTTTGTTTGAACGGTTCTATATGAACCGCGTGGTTTTGTTGAGCGGTCACTGTTAAACCGCGTGTTGACTGTCACCCCCGACGACGTTCAAGCCCATCCCACCGGTGGCGAGGGCCCCATGGAGCCTCCCAACTGGCCCTAAAGGGGTCATGAGCCCCTCCTCTACCCTTATAAACTACATGCATGGATTAAAATTTGAAATGGGGGAAGGTTTTTTAGGCGGCCTACCTCGTCCGTCTTCGTTGGCTTCTCCACCGCCGCCGTGGGCTCCACTGGCGCTTCCCCGACGTCTCCTTCTTGAGCTACGATCACTCCCTCCTCAGCAACGTGCGGTGCGGCTCCTTCCTCGGCCTCGGGCGGTGGCACGACGTTCTCCTCCGTGGTGGCTGCCGGTGGCGGCATTTGGCTTCCCTCACCGGCCATTAGACGAAGAAGACGCTTCGATGATTGGTGTTTGTATCGCATAGAGAAGAGGAGATGAGGGGGAGAGTGAGATTGAGAGTGGGGAAGGTGGAGAGTGTAGGGAGAGGGGTGGTGGTGTTCGTATGCCTCCTCCGTCGGTTACGGTGTGGAGGGAGGAGGAGGAAGAAAAAGGTTTTTTTTTTTGAAACCGCCAGTGATTGCACGGTCTATCGATAGACCGTGTGGCTATTGGACGGTCTCCTATATGACCGTTTAAGCTCTAACGGTGCGCTTCATTGAACGGCCAGGGGATGGCCATTCTGTTAATTGAACGGCCTCATAATGAGCCGTGTATTTTCATGATCACGTTGAATTTGGTATTGCTTGTGTTAAGTCTCCTTGAATGATTTTGATGATAACAAAACTCAGAGTTAAGGTTATATCTTGGTCTATGTTAATGGAATCAAAACACGAGTCAAGGGGGTTTTAGGTTGAGTTTAAATATCCTGTGGAAAGTTCTCAAGCATCAATGTTTTCAAACTGAGTTAACCTAATCAAACAAACCACAAAATGCATGAAACCCTCATCCACTTAAAGCCATTGGCACTTTGATAAATTTCCCTAGGCTAACATTTCAATTTTGCAGGACTGGGCCATTTCGGTCGACCAACACCCTAGGGCCGGTCGACTAGATTTTCTAGAAACGAAGAACTTCAAGATTTACAGATTTTGGTCGACCAATGGGCAGTGGCCGGTCGACCGGATTTTCCAAAAACGTCAATATTTACAGGTTTCGGCCGACCGCCCCCATCATTCTGGTCGACTAAAATCCCCGAGGCAGCCCTTTTTGACTTTCTGGTTCAAGCTCCAGAAGAGGGTGTTTCTCCCATTTGTTTAAGCCCATTGGTCTCAGTCAAGGAGTGATTTGTGGATCTGGTCTGGGGACTTGTCTCCCTACCTTCCAAGATCTATAAAAGATCTCATTGGGGTCATAAACCCTAAGGCTTTTTCAAGGAAGAACAAGGGGAGGCTATCAAGGAAGAGGGTGCTGATACTATTCATGTGAACAGTGATTCGTGGGGAACTCTTCATCCAGGAGCTGAAGTTTTCAAGTGCAAATCTACATCTAAATCAAGTGGAGACCAAGCTAGGAGCAAGCTTCATCATATATGTCACGCCCCGAGCGCGGAAGATACCCGGAGATGCGCGACGTGTCTATATCAATCATGTCAATCAGAGTGGTCATGTATTCGACACAAAGACAGAGATGCGCAAAATAGCAAGATAACCCAATCCTTTATTTCATAATGGATAGACTATTACAAATCCAATACTCTGTTAAATAAAAAGGAAAAGAATACATAGTTGACTCAAGAAACTATGGAAAAGACTAGACGACACTTGTAGAAGCTCTATCACTTTCACTCTTGACCATTCCCATCCGATTGACTTCCATCGTCGTCGGACTTACCTGAAAAGTAAAAAGGGACAAACGGAATGAGCGAACGCTCAGTAGGAAATTATATCTCAAGTACTAGCAAGTGGTTTAAGTAATTACATTTTCATGGATGCAATAAAGCTATGCATGCTCGCATGAAACGACAAGATAGAGAGAATGTAATATCAAAGAAATAAGATGAACTTTCATGAACAAGATACAAGTTATTCAAGATATTCAAGCAAGTACCATTATCGAGTCATGTCAAGAACTTTGGCTATCATGTATCAAGCAAGTAAATTACCCTTTTTCGGGCCACGCATTTCATTTCATGTCAAGTACGAGTCAAGTACAAGATGTGTGTGGAATGTCCAATCAAGCAAGTCAAGTACTCGGTATAATGCCAGATACCTTATCATTTTAACTCCCATGGGCACAAGTACTTTCGGGTGCTCCTCCCAGGACCAGATCGGGCCCTATATGCGCAGGCATTTATCATGTGTTTTGACATCCACTCTTGTTTATATAGCCAATATAGAATTTCAATAATCAAGCTTGTAGACACGTATGACAACTTTGATAGAATAGAGTCCAAAATATGACGAAGGACATAGAATGGCGATAATAACGGTATAATCACGATGTCGATAAAACTAGGTAGATTATGGTTCCCTTAACTTAGGTACCATGACAAATCAATATGGACATTTTTTATATAGAGTTGAGGTCCACATGAACAGTATATCAAGGTAAAATACCCTCATTCTTATCATAGAATTGAGGTTTACAAGAACGACATGATATGGCATGATATCATCATCCCATTAAGAATTTCTTATGATATACTCTTTGTATAATCATAAGGGCCGATATACCATGTTTCTTTAGATTGACATGGCAAAAACTGTGTAATGGGTTTTTAGGGTACAACCAGCTCAGTCGGCCTTGAGGGAATCCAAGGCTACGAGGAGTCTTACGGAGGTCTCTATGACTAACTTGCTAGTCCAAAGGAACGGAATGTCCAATGGAGAGCTTGTATGTCAATGAGAGTTGAGTGTGATCGATAAATCAACATGAAACGTGGGACTATACTCACGGAGTGGAGAATAGTGCCGATATATATATATATGTATAATATGAAACCATCGGTAATAGAATCAGGATAAAATCAGTTTACAGTAAAATAACGACTTAGGTCAAGTCGTGTCTCAAGTAATTAACGCCTAACTGAAGGGCGTTTACATATATTGCCAATTTGCAGAATTTCCATTATTTCATTAATTTATCAAAAACACGCCTTTCCTGGGGGCGTTTCTTCAAAGTTGACGACTGCAGAGGCAGGCGTCTCATCATTTACATATTCGACAGGATATAATTATTCTCAGAAATTTATCAAAAACGCGCCCTTGGAAGGGGCGTTACTTTCTAATTCCATTTTACAGAATATGTGAATTTCAGGTTTTTAACAGATACACGCCCTAGGAAGGGGCGTTACTTTTCAGATTCACGCCTTATACTGGGGCGTTAGAATATGGAAAACGACTTTGTCCAAGTCGTGAATTTCAAGGGATTTACGATATTTTAATAAATAATATTTCGAGAGACAGGAGATATGTCATGGCCGTAAAATTTAACAGGAATTCTCAGAGTCATGCAAGATATTAAAAATCAATATTTCATATGTATTGTAATTTTTAAACAGGATCAATTATTAATCACATGCGATTCTTATGAAATTAACGCCTGCGTAGAGGGCGTCAAATATTAAATTGACGACCACTAGCATGGTCGTTTCTTTTAAATTAGCGCCCTAATCAAGGGCGTTTCTTTCAAAATATTTCAGAAAACGCATGAAAACTATAATAATCATATGCATGACATGCTTATATATATATATATCTTGCATTAATTTCATTTGGGCTACAGTAACTTGAGAAAACCTACCTTATGATCTGGATGAAGGAGATGAAAGGGCTTTGAAGCTTCAACTGCAACTTAATAGAAGAAGAACAATCGTTCTTCCGTCAACCTGGAGAGGAAACGAAGAATATTAATTCTTCTCATGCTACGTTCATAAGAAAGGAACAGAAGAAGAAAATAGAAGAACATATGTTCTTCACGTACCTAGCAGCAGACGTTCGATCAAATGGGTTTTAGGGTTCGATCGAACATGTTATTTATAGGATTTTGAAGTCCTAACAAGAGTAGTGTTTGATTGAGGGTAATATATCCTTAATAGAGTCCTTACTCTAATAGACACTTACTAGATTAGGTTAATCTTTCCTTGGATAAGTTCTGGGTTCGATCGGTTCACGAACTGAATTAACGCCTTAGGTCAGGGCGTGTATTATTTAATTGACGCCTTACTTTAGGGCGTTTCTTAAAAAGCGCCTTGAAAAAGGGCGTTTCGTGTTTTAAAACACGCCCAAGATAGAGGCGTTTCTTTTACTTACCCATTTGGTCGCGTGAGAACTGACGACCGTAGGTGTGGGCGTCCTTTCTTTAGTCACGCCGTATATAGAGGCGTTTCTTTTTAAATTAACGCCTTACTCAGAGGCGTTATTTTTAATTTGTTTTATTTTGTCTAACTAACCCTATTCCTTTTATATATATTACTTCTGTAATATATATGTTTTAATTCATTTCAATTATTCATTTATTAGGGTTGCTACACCCTCCCCCACTTAAAAAGAATTTGGTCCCCAAATTCAATATATATATATTTATACACGTGGAGAGTGTAGGACATATACCTCTTAGAATAACTCGGGAAATCGTTTCTTCATAGATTCCTCGGTCTCCCATGTCGCTTCGCGTTCAGGATTCTTATTCCATTGCACCTTGATCATGGGAATAACCTTATTCCTTAGAGCTCGTATTTCTCGATCTAATATCTTCAAGGGCCTTTGTTCATATGTGAGATCTTTCTGGATCACCAGATCTCCATGCTCAATAATATGTGACGGATCGTGCACATACTTCTTCAACATAGATATGTGAAATACATTGTGTACCTCGGACAACTGAGGAGGCAACGCGATGCGATAAGCAACCTCGCCAACTCTTTCGAGTACCTCAAATGGTCCGATGAATCTTGGCGTAAGCTTGCCCTTAACACCAAATCTTCGTATGCCACGTCCAGGGGATATTTTAAGAAATACATGATCTCCAACCTGGAATTCAAGATCCCTTCTCCTGGTATCAGCATAAGCCTTTTGCCTTGTCTGAGCAACTTGTAATCTTTCTCTGATTACTTGTATTTTCTCGGTTGTATCCCTTACCATGTCTGGACCTAATAGTTGTTTTTCTCCAACTTCGTTCCAACATATGGGAGATCGGCAACTCCTTCCGTATAAGGCTTCGAAAGGTGCCATTTGGATACTAGCTTGGTAGCTATTATTATATGCAAATTCAACTAAAGGTAAGTGGTCATGCCAGCTTCCTCCAAAGTCAATAATGCATGCTCTCAGCATATCTTCAACAACTTGATTAGTTCGCTCGGTCTGACCATCCGTTTGTGGGTGAAAAGCAGTACTAAAGTTGAGCCTTGTCCCCAACGAATGTTGTAATCCCTTCCAAAAATGAGAAGTAAAACGGGGATCTCTATCAGACACGATTGAGACAGGAATTCCATGTATCCTGACTATTTCTTTAATGTATAGTGCAGCTAGCACATCAATCGACCATCGGCTTTTGATTGGCAAGAAATGTGCCGATTTAGTCAATCGATCAATGATAACCCAGATTCCATCATGTCCTCCTTTAGATTTAGACAAACCCATGATGAAGTCCATACCAATATCCTCCCATTTCCACTTAGGAATATCTAGAGGATGTAGTTTTCCCGCAGGCTTTTGGTGTTCCGCCTTGACCTGTTGGCATGTGAGACAGCGTGATACATAGTCCGCTATTTCTCTTTTCATATTGGGCCACCAAAAGTTCCTCTTTACATCTTGGTACATTTTAGTTGATCCAGGATGAATAGTGTATCTTGATCTGTGAGCTTCATCTAAGATCTTCTTCTTTAATTCCGGACAATCGGGTATACAAGTTCTATCTTTGAATAATAATCTTCCCTCGGAAGTTAGTTGAAAGTCAGATTGTCCTTCTAATCTGCCTTTGATTTCCACTAATATAGGATCATCATCCTGAAGTGCTCGTATCTCAGATAATAAATCTGACTGTACGCTTACATGAGATAATGTGATAAATTTGGCTTCCGTGTCCAAGCTTATATTGAGCTCGGAGAATTGTTCAAGCAACCTCCATTCTTGCATCATACAATTTGCTATCATTGCTCTCGGCTTTCGACTAAGGGCGTCAGCAACATAATTACCCTTTCCGGGATGGTATTGTATATTGAAGTCGAAGTCCTTGAGATATTCTAGCCAACGTCTTTGTCTCATGTTCAGCTCCTTTTGTGAAAATAGATATTTGAGACTTTTGTGATCGGAGTATACAGTAAACTGTACCCCATAGAGATAGTGTCTCCATATCTTTAGGGCAAATACTACCGCGGCCAATTCCAAGTCATGGACGGGGTAATTCTCCTCATGCTTCTTCAGTTGACGAGAAGAGTATGCTATGACCTTCCCATGTTGCATTAGAACACATCCGAGGCCAATGCCAGAAGCATCAGTGTAGACCTCGAATTTCTCTCCTTCAATTGGTAGGGCTAAGACCGGAGCTGTGGTGAGATGATCCTTGAGAGTTTGGAAACTGCTTTCACATTCCTCACTCCATTCATATCGGATCTCCTTATGAGTTAATCTTGTAAGTGGTACGGCGATCTTAGAGAAATCTTTGATAAATCGCCGATAATAGCCTGCAAGACCTAAGAAACTTCTGATCTCGCTTGCATTAGTGGGTCTCTCCCAGTTTCTTACAGCTTCAACTTTTGACGGATCCACAGATAAACCGTCCTTGGTTATGACATGTCCGAGAAAAGCCACTTCTTCAAGCCAGAACTCGCATTTGCTGAGTTTAGCATATAATTGATTTGTCCTCAAGACTTGCAATGCAATCCTCAAATGCTCTTCATGTTCTTCCTTAGTCTTAGAATATATCAATATATCATCGATGAAGACTACTATGAATTGATCCAAGTAAGGCCTGAATATGCTATTCATTAACTGCATAAAGGCAGCAGGGGCATTTGTTAGTCCAAAAGGCATAACAACAAATTCGTAATGGCCATACCTGCTTCTGAATGCGGTCTTGTGAATGTCATCATCCTTGATCCTTAATTGATGATATCCCGACCGGAGATCAATCTTGGAGAAATATTTGGATCCTGAAATCTGATCAAACAATTCATCGATTCTCGGCAGTGGATACTTGTTCTTGATAGTAAGATGATTCAACTGTCGATAGTCAATACACAATCTCATGGATCCATCCTTCTTCTTTACAAATAAGACTGGTGCTCCCCACGGGGAAGTACTTGGTCTAATAAACCCTTTTCGGATTAGTTCCATCAACTGCTCCTTCAACTCCTTGAGTTCAGCAGGGGACATTCTATATGGTGCCTTTGAAACCGGACCAGCACCAGGGACTAAGTCGATGGTAAAGGCCACATCTCTTTGCGGGGGTAATCCCGGCAATTCTTCCGGAAATACGTCTGGGAATTCTCGTACTACTTGAACGTCTTCTATCTTGGTTTCCTTAGCTTCTTTATTAGTGACAAAAGCAAGGAAGGATACACATCCTTTCCTGACGAGCTTGCTTGCTCGAAGAGTCGAAATAAGAGGGGATTTGCTTCGACTCTTAGGACTAGTATAAGTCAGTTCCGGAAATTCCTTGAAAACAATCTTGCTATCACGGCAATCAACCGTTGCCTGGTATTTGGATAACCAATCTGCTCCTAGTATAACATCATATTCTTTTAGATCTAAGCAGATAAGATCAATAGGAAAATTCTTTCCTCGAACCAATACCTCACAATTTTGGTAATGATGTGTGATATCTGTCTCGTTTCCGAGAGGAGTAGACAATATTAACTTTATCCATTCTGGTTCTAGAGGTAATGGGTCAGCAAACTTCTTGGAAATAATGGAATGCGATGCACCTGTATCAAATAAGACATGTGCATATTTGGAACAAATTTTTAATGTACCTTCCACCAATCCGCCTTCTTCTTCTGGTTCGATCTCTTGGATTGCATGAAGACGCGCGTTCCTTGTCACTGGGCGTTTACCCTCACCGTCTTGGTCATTCATTAATGGACAATCGGGAATCCGATGTTCACGACTCCCACAACGGAGACATGCTCCTAATTTCCTCCAGCATTCTTCTGTTTTGTGACCAGCCTTGTCACAATGCTTGCATACTACGTTTGAAGGTGTAGTGGTGATAGAGAAAGGCTTGGATTTCTTGAACTTCTGATCTTGAGAGGAAGAACCTCCATTATTGGGCCTCTTCTTAAAGTTGGGTTTAAAAGAACCCGAACTTGTGACTTGCTCCTTTTTGTCTTTCCCACGGATCCTATCAGATAGTTCCGTGGCATCTTCAAGCAACTGAGCTCGGCGCACTATTTCAGTATAAACTTGAATATCCATAGGCGCCAGTTGAGTAATGTAGTGGGGCCTAAGCCCATTAAGAAATCTACGGGCTTTCATCTTTTCCGTGCCAATTAAATGCTTAGCATATCTAGACAGTCTAGAGAACTGTGCTTCATAATCAGCCACCGATAAAGATCTTTGCTTTAATGCGGCAAATTCGGCGGCCTTCTTTTCCTGGACCCTATCAGAGAAATATTTGGCGTTGAAATATTCAACGAATTCACCCCATGTAACTTGAGTTGGGTCAATAGTAGCTTCAATCGACTCCCACCAGCACCTAGCATCCTTTTCTAACTGGAAAGTAGCTAATAAGACTTTGTCCTGATCCGTGCATTGCATAACACGGAATATACGTTCAATCTCCCGAACCCAGTGCTCGGCATCGTCTGGATCGGTCGATCCCATGAACTTCGGGGGATTCATATTCTTGAATGCTTGGTGTAAGCTTCCAGCTCGTGGAGCACCACCTTGTGCTACCTGTTGTAGCACTTGGGTCATCCCTTGAAGGGTACGCTGCATGTTGCGCCATTGAGCACGTTCGGCAGCCATTATCCTACAATTATAATAGCTATGTTAGTATTATATCACTATGATCTTATAAAGGACTCATTGATCATTTAACCCTTGGTTCTACCCACTCTCACTTGGTTAAAGGTTTTGAAACCTATCCTTGGACTTGGGTTCCCTAGGAATTGAATACCTTAGGCTCTGATACCACAAAGACTGTCACGCCCCGAGCGCGGAAGATACCCGGAGATGCGCGACGTGTCTATATCAATCATGTCAATCAGAGTGGTCATGTATTCGACACAAAGACAGAGATGCGCAAAATAGCAAGATAACCCAATCCTTTATTTCATAATGGATAGACTATTACAAATCCAATACTCTGTTAAATAAAAAGGAAAAGAATACATAGTTGACTCAAGAAACTATGGAAAAGACTAGACGACACTTGTAGAAGCTCTATCACTTTCACTCTTGACCATTCCCATCCGATTGACTTCCATCGTCGTCGGACTTACCTGAAAAGTAAAAAGGGACAAACGGAATGAGCGAACGCTCAGTAGGAAATTATATCTCAAGTACTAGCAAGTGGTTTAAGTAATTACATTTTCATGGATGCAATAAAGCTATGCATGCTCGCATGAAACGACAAGATAGAGAGAATGTAATATCAAAGAAATAAGATGAACTTTCATGAACAAGATACAAGTTATTCAAGATATTCAAGCAAGTACCATTATCGAGTCATGTCAAGAACTTTGGCTATCATGTATCAAGCAAGTAAATTACCCTTTTTCGGGCCACGCATTTCATTTCATGTCAAGTACGAGTCAAGTACAAGATGTGTGTGGAATGTCCAATCAAGCAAGTCAAGTACTCGGTATAATGCCAGATACCTTATCATTTTAACTCCCATGGGCACAAGTACTTTCGGGTGCTCCTCCCAGGACCAGATCGGGCCCTATATGCGCAGGCATTTATCATGTGTTTTGACATCCACTCTTGTTTATATAGCCAATATAGAATTTCAATAATCAAGCTTGTAGACACGTATGACAACTTTGATAGAATAGAGTCCAAAATATGACGAAGGACATAGAATGGCGATAATAACGGTATAATCACGATGTCGATAAAACTAGGTAGATTATGGTTCCCTTAACTTAGGTACCATGACAAATCAATATGGACATTTTTTATATAGAGTTGAGGTCCACATGAACAGTATATCAAGGTAAAATACCCTCATTCTTATCATAGAATTGAGGTTTACAAGAACGACATGATATGGCATGATATCATCATCCCATTAAGAATTTCTTATGATATACTCTTTGTATAATCATAAGGGCCGATATACCATGTTTCTTTAGATTGACATGGCAAAAACTGTGTAATGGGTTTTTAGGGTACAACCAGCTCAGTCGGCCTTGAGGGAATCCAAGGCTACGAGGAGTCTTACGGAGGTCTCTATGACTAACTTGCTAGTCCAAAGGAACGGAATGTCCAATGGAGAGCTTGTATGTCAATGAGAGTTGAGTGTGATCGATAAATCAACATGAAACGTGGGACTATACTCACGGAGTGGAGAATAGTGCCGATATATATATATATGTATAATATGAAACCATCGGTAATAGAATCAGGATAAAATCAGTTTACAGTAAAATAACGACTTAGGTCAAGTCGTGTCTCAAGTAATTAACGCCTAACTGAAGGGCGTTTACATATATTGCCAATTTGCAGAATTTCCATTATTTCATTAATTTATCAAAAACACGCCTTTCCTGGGGGCGTTTCTTCAAAGTTGACGACTGCAGAGGCAGGCGTCTCATCATTTACATATTCGACAGGATATAATTATTCTCAGAAATTTATCAAAAACGCGCCCTTGGAAGGGGCGTTACTTTCTAATTCCATTTTACAGAATATGTGAATTTCAGGTTTTTAACAGATACACGCCCTAAGAAGGGGCGTTACTTTTCAGATTCACGCCTTATACTGGGGCGTTAGAATATGGAAAACGACTTTGTCCAAGTCGTGAATTTCAAGGGATTTACGATATTTTAATAAATAATATTTCGAGAGACAGGAGATATGTCATGGCCGTAAAATTTAACAGGAATTCTCAGAGTCATGCAAGATATTAAAAATCAATATTTCATATGTATTGTAATTTTTAAACAGGATCAATTATTAATCACATGCGATTCTTATGAAATTAACGCCTGCGTAGAGGGCGTCAAATATTAAATTGACGACCACTAGCATGGTCGTTTCTTTTAAATTAGCGCCCTAATCAAGGGCGTTTCTTTCAAAATATTTCAGAAAACGCATGAAAACTATAATAATCATATGCATGACATGCTTATATATATATATATCTTGCATTAATTTCATTTGGGCTACAGTAACTTGAGAAAACCTACCTTATGATCTGGATGAAGGAGATGAAAGGGCTTTGAAGCTTCAACTGCAACTTAATAGAAGAAGAACAATCGTTCTTCCGTCAACCTGGAGAGGAAACGAAGAATATTAATTCTTCTCATGCTACGTTCATAAGAAAGGAACAGAAGAAGAAAATAGAAGAACATATGTTCTTCACGTACCTAGCAGCAGACGTTCGATCAAATGGGTTTTAGGGTTCGATCGAACATGTTATTTATAGGATTTTGAAGCCCTAACAAGAGTAGTGTTTGATTGAGGGTAATATATCCTTAATAGAGTCCTTACTCTAATAGACACTTACTAGATTAGGTTAATCTTTCCTTGGATAAGTTCTGGGTTCGATCGGTTCACGAACTGAATTAACGCCTTAGGTCAGGGCGTGTATTATTTAATTGACGCCTTACTTTAGGGCGTTTCTTAAAAAGCGCCTTGAAAAAGGGCGTTTCGTGTTTTAAAACACGCCCAAGATAGAGGCGTTTCTTTTACTTACCCATTTGGTCGCGTGAGAACTGACGACCGTAGGTGTGGGCGTCCTTTCTTTAGTCACGCCGTATGTAGAGGCGATTCTTTTTAAATTAACGCCTTACTCAGAGGCGTTATTTTTAATTTGTTTTATTTTGTCTAACTAACCCTATTCCTTTTATATATATTACTTCTGTAATATATATGTTTTAATTCATTTCAATTATTCATTTATTAGGGTTGCTACAATATACTACCTTCATCCATTAAGGGGGAGCTTGTTTTGTGTCTTTATTTTTTTGTTCTTTGTCATCCATTCATGTTTGAGCTGAGTTGTATCTTCTTGTAATCTTCAATCACTTGTGTGTGTGTGTGGATCTTGACAGATCCGTGTGTGTGTGAGTTCTTCGTTGTTCTTCAATGTTCTTGTGTGTCCGTGCTCTTGCACTTTTGTGGGAGTTCTATAGTCTTCACGTGTGTGTGTGTAGTGTTGATCTTGTATTTTCCTACAAGATAGTGTGTGAATCCTCACGGTGTGTGAGGGGTGGACGTAGGTTGCCGTTGTTGCATCCGAACCACCTAAAAATCGCTGTCTCTTGAGTGGTTTAATCCATATCTTCTACCTCCTTTCTGCTCTAGTTCTTTTGCATATCATATTACCATTTGGTTTGGTATTTAGATCTAGATTCATTAACCATCTTACGGGAGATCTCTGGTATATCGAAAGGTAAATTCTGATCGACAAGGTCAGTCCTGTCGGGAGGAAAATACCGTGTGTGAGAGAATCTTCAGATTCCTGGACTCCGCCTAGTACCAAAGAACTGCTGTAGGGGTTGATTTATCCATATTCATTTTGTATTCCATTAGATCTCTACTTGTTAGTTGCCTGCTCTTAAGACGTGTTTTATATTTAGTATTAGTTCTGTAAAATTTTTGATACCCAATTCACCCCCCCCTCTTGGGTGCCATTTAATCACGGGACTTCAATTGGTATCAGAGCTAAGGCTCTATATTTCACAAGATCTAACGATCTAGAGTAAGATCCAGTTAAATGGCAAACAAGGGTATGATGCCCGAGGGTCACTGCATTAACCGTCCTCCCTTCTTTAACGGTTCAAACTACTCGTACTGGAAAAACAGAATGCATGTTTTTCTAAGGGCTCAAGAGTACGAAGTTTGGAGAGTGGTGGACAAGGCTCCTTACAAACTCGGGGATGATGAAGAAAATGGACACCCGATGAAATAAAGAAATGCATTGTTAATTTCAATGCCATGAATATTATGTAATGTGCGATACACCCTAACGAATTTTCTCGTGTTTCCATGTGCAGCTCGGCTAATGAAATGTGGGAAAAACTATGGCTCATATATGAGGGAACGTCCGAGGTCAAGGAGACCAAGGCCAACCTTCTAGTCCGAGATTATGAGCTCTTCAAGATGAAGCCTAAAGAGACAATTTCAGAGATGTTCGCAAGGCTAACTGAGATCACGAATGGTCTCAAAAACCTTGGGAAAGATTACACTAACTCAGAGCTCGTAAGAAAAGTTTTGATATCCCTCCCTCCTGCGTGGCATACCAAGGCCACCGTCATTGAAGACTCAAGAATCTATCCATGCTCACGCTCGATGAACTCATAGGGTCACTTATGACCTATGAGATAAATGTGAAGAGGATAGCCGACGAAGATTTTAAGAAGAAGAAGGTGATTGGATTGAGAGCTCATCAATCCGATGACGACACCCTAGAAGAAGAATCCACTGACGGGAGCAACAAAGAAGAAGAATTGGCCATGATCACTCGCCAAGTGAAAAGATTTCTAAGGAAGAAGAGAAACTTCCAAGGCAATTTCAGAAAGGGGCAAAGGAAGTCCACTCAAACCAAGGGTGAGTCGAGCAAACCAAGTAGCATCATATGCTACGAATGCAAGAAGCCCGGGCACATGAGAGGAGAATGCCCAGACCTAAAGAGAAAATTCAAGAAAGATAAGAAGCCCAAAGCTATGGTCGCTACATGGAGCGACGAAGAGGATGAACCGTCCGACCAGGAGATTCAAGAGCTGCTGGAGAGCTTGTGTCTCATGGCACATGAAGATGAGTCTCTGGAGGTAAACTCTAACCCTGATTCTATTTCCAATGAACAATGGGAATCGGAATATGAAAAATTATATACTAAATACAGGAAAATCAGATCTGAAAATAGAACTCTTAAAAAGAAACTTGATGATTTGTCACATGAAGATATCTTTGTCGAATTTGAAAAATTGGAACAGGAATGGTTTGAGGTAATGGAAGGAAGAGAAAGTCTGTTACAAACGATTTCAGATTGTGAAAAAGCCAAGAAATAATTATCTTGCAAAATATCTGAAATGGAGAAATCATGTGAAAAAATGAAAACTAAAGAAAATTTTTTGAAATCCACAAACTCAGAACTTGAAGAGAAAATTGCGAGTTTGGATAAAGAAGTGGCTAAACTTCAGTCCACATTGTCAAGATTTGTAAAAGGCAAACAAAACCTAGATACCTTGTTGGGAGTTAAAGTCAATTTTCAAAAGGAAGGTCTTGGATACATTCCTCAAAATAAAAAGTCTTTTGAGCATAAGATCACCACATCCTTTGTTCATGAAAAAGATAAAAATCATGCTTCATGTTCCAATCCTAAACCTAAACATGTCCAACCCAAACCACGATAGTTTCAAAGAAAGTTTGCACCTGTTAACTGTTATCATTGTGATAGATTTGGTCATGTTATTGCAAATTGCTGGCTCAAACAAAGTCCACCAAGAAATCATATTTTTTGGACCAAGAAAAGATATGCACAGAACTGGACTAACTCCTACGGACCCAAACTAGCTTGGGTACCAAAAATAATTGCATGAGAATTTTCTTTCTTACAGATATGTCTTGAAGCCAGGGGGAGCAAATGGTACTTGGACAGTGGATGTTCAAGGTATATGACAGGGGACACGAAGGTGTTCTCTACACTGCAAGACAAGGATGGAGGTTCAGTTGTCTTTGGAGGCCAAGACAAAGGTAAAATCATTGGGATTGGCAACATAGGTAAGAATTCTGAAATTCTTATTGAAGATGTGCTTTTAGTGAAAGGTCTAAATCACAATCTATTGAGCATAAGTCAATTGTGCGATAAGGGTTTTAAAATTGTTTTTGATGAAACCCACTGCATTGTCTTGAACAAGAACACAAATGAGGTTAAATTTATTGGAAAAAGGAATAACAATGTATATACTATTGATATTGATAATGTTTCTTGCGATGGCTTTTGCTTGGTAGCAAACGATCATTAAAATGCATGGTTATGGCACCGAAGATTAGGTCATGCTAGTTTTGGAGTAATCTCCAAGTTGTCTAGACATGATTTGGTGAATGGATTGCCTAAATTAAAATTTGAAAGTGATAAAATCTGTGAAGCTTGCACAAAAGGCAAGCAAACATAAATTTCCTTAAAAAATAAAAACATTGTTGCACCTTGATCTGGAATTGTTGCACCTTGATCTTTTGGGTCCAACTAGGACTTCCAGCCTAGGAGGAAAATCTTATGATTTTGTTATTGTTGATGACTATTCCAGATTCACTTGGGTGCTCTTTTTAGCCAATAAAAATGATGCCGTGACGGAATTTCAAGTCTTCTGCAGGAATGTTCAGAATGATAGAGGTTATCTTATCACTACCATTCAAAGTGATCACGGTGGAGAGTTTGAGAATCATGATTTTAGCAAGTTCTGTGAAGAGCAAGGATATACGCATAATTTTTCATCACCAAGGACGCCTCAACAGAATGGAGTGGTGGAGAGAAAAAATAAAACACTTATAGACATGGCGCGGACCATGTTAAGTGAGAACTCCCTACCCAAATACTTTTGGGCTGAGGTAGTGAGTACAGCATGCTACATCATCAACCGGGCAATGGTAAGGCCTATCTTAAAGAAAACTCCTTATGAGCTGTACAAGGGTAAGAAACCAACCATTTCTCATCTTAAACCCTTTGGATGCTCATGCTTCATCTTGAACAATGGTAAGACTAATCTAGGAAAGTTTGATGAGAAAAGTGACAAAGGAATTTTTCTAGGTTATGCATTTAACTCTAGAGCCTACCGATTGTTCAATAAGAGGACTTTAGTTGTTGAAGAAAGCCCTCATGCAATTTTTGATGAATTTGAATTAAAACTAACAAACCATTATGTTCAAATTATGGATGCAGATGAGGATTCTAAAAGTCTGAATGATGTCAAGGCTAAGAATGAGCCAACTGAAGGTGGATCCAGCAAGAGTGAAGAAGATGAGGATTCCTCAATTGAAACACTTCAAGAGCAGCAAGTGCAACACCCAGATTTGCCAAGATCATCCACTCTTCTGAAAGATCACCCCGCTGAAAATATCATAGGTAATCCTGAAGATGGGGTAAGAACTAGATTCTCTCTAAGTCAGGTAGAAGAGGAGGATTTAATTGCCTTAATTTCTCAAGAGGAGCCTAAGGACATTCATGATGCCTTGCAAAATGAATCCTGGATCTAGGCTATGCATGAAGAGTTGCACCAGTTTGAAAGAAACAAAGTGTGGACTCTTGTGCCACGTCCTAGAAATCAACCCGTAATAGGAACCCGATGCGTCTTTAGAAACAAGCTGAATGATATGGGTGTGGTTGTTAGGAATAAGGCCCGGCTTGTAGCCAAGGTGTATAGCCAGGAGATGGGGATTGATTTTCATGAGTCTTTTACCCCGGTTGCTAGGCTAGAAGCAGTCCAGATTTTATTATCGTTTGCTTGCTCATTGAACTTCAAACTGTTTCAAATGGATGTTAAATCTACCTTTCTTAGCGGGTATATCAAAGAGGATGTTTTTGTAGAACAACCTCCATGCTTTGAAGATTCCAAGCACCCACGACATGTGTACAAGCTCCAGAAGGCATTGTACGGGCTCAAGCAGGCACCAAGGGCATGGTATGAAAGGCTTACTTCATTTCTGCCAGAAAATTGGTTCAAAAGAGGTAAGGTTGATGTGGACGTTGAAAAATGTCGATGATGATCATACGGCATGCACGTCTCGACACTCGAGAGCAAGCCGAAGACGGAAATGCTGAATAAACCTCATGCCTCGCCCGATCAGGATGAGAACTCGCTTGGTGGTCCGCTACCCGTTAAGGAAGCCCCCCAGGCAGAAGATACGGCTAAAACACTCCGACCGGCCATGCCGAGAGCATAATTAGAGAAAAGTCAAGAACTCCGACATAGTCTTGGCATGCACCGAAAGTCACGCAAGGTCTAGGACTGAGGCCCAGAGGATGCGAATGAAATACTACGGAGGCCATGCATTGCAACTAAAGCATTCCGGCAGTGCCAACACCTGCATGAACGGCCGTGACTTCAAGAGGAATCCCTTAACGCTTAAAACGGCGCGGCAACGCCTTGAACCGGAGCGCCTTAAACCGGCGCGCCCTAAACTGGCGCCCCCCCTTGTATTGCATTAAAACGGCGCGCCCCTCCTTGCTTTGGTTATCCGACGCGCTCCTGTTGAAGGGGCCATCCCCCTTTGATGCTTAAAACGGCGCCACACTTGCCCAAAAGCTAAACCGGTGCACTCAATGTTGGATGCTCCCCTTGTAATTCAGTTAAAACGGCGCCACTTGTGTTGCATTAATATGGTGCCCATGTGCAAAGCGATTCCTTCGAAAGCCAGTACGACATGGCCATTTTGAAGGCCAAAAAGTTGATACGACGCAACCAACCCATCCCGTCATAACTCCGGTGCTCTATTTCGCATTAGAGGACATTCAATGCTCAAAGCCGTGTCTCCTCCTTCGTTCGACATCGAAGCGACAGCGATGGCAGCAACACGCATCAACAGTAGTAGCATCATAAGATCTTCCGGAAAATCAGTAAATGTCCTATCCTCGCACGAACAACAGTTTACGACACCAACCACTGGATGCCACCGCAGACGAATGAAGTGGCGGGAGTTTTCTTCCATTCGAGCGAAGGAAAAGGCAACCATGTTATATATACTCTGTTTGCCTCTCCTGGCTTCTCCCCCCCGGCTGGCGATCAAAGAGAAGAGAGGGCTCTCGGCTATGCGCAGTGGGGAGAAGAAGAAAAAGAGAGAGAGAGGTTCCACCCACTCGCGAAGAAGAAAAAGAGAGAGAGAGGTTCTACCCGCTCGCGCCGGCAAGGTGAAGAAGAAGAGCATGTGCTCTCTCCCCCCTCCCTCGTCAATGTATTCTCTTCCCCCTCGTGATGTATTTCTTTTTTATCAAGAGATGAATCCCTTCTATTTTAAAATCTTCCCCGGTTATGTGGATGAATAAAAAGAAAAGGGCCTTTTACAATCTTAGTATTCCCTGCTTTAATCCCCGCTTCCTCCTTCTTCTCTCCTCCTTCTCCTCATCCAAGACTCTTCGAGGCTTGCTTCTCCATAGTACGGCCTTCGAAGGAGTTCGTCACCGGATGGACAATCATGGCCCTTCCGTGGCAAACATTCGCCCCACCCCGAATATCTTCGCCCGTGAGTCATGGTAGCTCTCGTAGGCTGGCCCTCGAGCGTTCCACACTCACACTTGGGCTAACGGATAGCCGTGAGGCTATTCCGCATTTTGAGAGTTTACCCGGGAGTAATCCGTGTGGTGGCTTTCGCTTCTCTCTGGCAAGTCCCGGTCCGGGGGAGGTGCTGCCCAATTCTTGCCAGGGCCAAGAACGCTCAAGAACCAATGAAGAAGACACCCTCCAGAGAACAAACAGAACACACAATGAACCCTCTGTGAATCAACCACTTGAAGTCTTTGCATACTAAACTCCTCCGAACAAAACACTTAAACCTCATGCTAATTCCTCTTAATAAACAACTAAAATGATTAAACCCCCTTTTCACCAACTTAATCCACCAAATGAATGAACAAACGGATCATTAACCCAACCTGCAGGTGAAAGAAAAGAAAAAAAACACAGTCAAAATAATAAACCCTCGGGAGAGGCTAATCCGGCGCGGTTACTGTTCCCCCGCGTCGTTTTAGCACCTCTCACAAGAGCCCTCATCTCCTTCTTTGAATCCAGAAACGGCGCGCTCCCACTCCTCTATACATCTTAAAACGGTGCCCCCCCCTTGCCCATTCCTAACACGGCGCGCTCCCCTGCTTAACTCCCTAATACGGTGCGCTCCCCTACTTACCTCCCAAATACGGCGCGCCCCCTCCCTTGCACATCCTAATCCGACGTTGCCTTAACCGGCGCGCCCTCCTCATTGAACCCTTAATACGGCGCGCCTACTTAAAACAAAAAGGGAATAAACAAGCAAAAGAAAATAATAAAAGGTCAATCATGTTAATAAAGAAGAAAAGAAACACTTGCCGTACCTACGGCAAACATCCGTACGGCTTTGTCATTATCTTTGATGCTTCAAATGTGGACTCTCATCCGAACAGTGAATGGTCCGTTAGTGACCGACATATATACCGAGATCTAATCTCGCACCTGCACTACACTTACCGTACTCACGGCAGATATTTGTATGGTTTGTCACCGTCTTTTACACTACAAACACGGACCTTTGTCCAGACATAAAGTGGTCCATGAGTGACCGACAAAATCTGAATGGAACGAGAAGGCCCTCATCATCCCCGGACCCTTTGCATGGGAATATCAATAAGGCCTCCGTGGGCCATGCTTAGACCTCGGGTCCGCCTCGAACGTGGTCATTGCCTGACCCATATCCTCGGCCTATAGCCCACTCCCTTAGAATGCATATTGGTTCTCAGATCTGGTCCCCGGGCATCCTCCCGTTGCCCCCCTTGGCACCAGAAACATTGACGATGCACACGCGAGCCCGACTTTGACCGCGGGGGGCCCACCGCAGTATGGTCGTAGCTTGATCTTGCACCGGGCCGACAAACTTATCAGTTTCCGATCACTCTAATCGGGATTTAACTGAACGCTTCCCGTTCCTTTGAACAATAAATTTGTCGTATCCCGACGTACATATGTTCCGGTCTTCCTGCGATGATTATGCTATTCTCAAGCCGGACATTCGTCCGAACAGTTAAATGGTCAACACATGACCGACGTGAGCTCAGATGCTTTCTTCACACCCTTGTGCGAGGACTTCAACGTTTCTTAATAAGTTTTTTTTGCAATTAATTTTCTGGCCATGAGGCCCCTTTTTCTGGCGATTAATCAAGGGTGTTCCCCTCTCCGAGGGGATGTAAATGACGCCGTGACCTTTATGACGCGGCGGGTTCTGGTCCCGACACGAACTACACAATCGTCTGATTAGTCAGATCGAGCGCACAATAAATCGTCACTTTGTGACTGGCACGCCCACGCACTTAATAAACGAATAAACCCACCGAATAAACTGACTTAAAGAAACAAATAAATGAGCATGTCGAAAAGTGCGTCCACAGTTGATCAAACACTCTTCACAAGGAAATCAGGTAAAGATATATTGGTAGTTCAAGTGTATGTTGATGACATAATCTTTGGAGCTACTAACAATGCTTTATGTGATGAATTTGCAAGAATAATGCAAGGAGTGTTTAAAATGAGTCTAATGGGTGAACTAACCTTCTTTCTTGGATTGCAGGTAAAACAAATGTCCGAAGGCATCTTCATAAACCAAGCCAAGTATACAATGGAGCTGTTGAAAAAATACGGGATGGCAGAAGCAAAACACATATCAACTCCGATGGCCACAACCACGAAGTTGGATAAAAATGAAAATGGTAAAATAGTAGATCCTACTCTGTTTCGAGGTATGATCGGATCACTATTGTATTTAACAGCATGTCGCCCTGAAATTTAGTATAGTGTATGTCTGTGTGCTCGCTTTCAACCGTGTCCAAAAGAATCACATCTGATGGCTGTTAAACGGATTTTTTGATATTTGATTGGCACACTTTACTTTGGCTTGTGGTTTCCGGTCGGTAGTTCTTTTTATTTGATTGCATATACAGATGCCGATTATGCTGGCTGCATTGTTGATCAAAAAAGTACTAGCGGGTACTGTCAGTTTCTTGGTGGTTGCCTAGTTTCATGGGCCTCCAAGAAACAACATTCAATAGCTCTGTCAACGGCCCAGGCTGAGTATGTAGCCGCCGGAAGTTGTGGAGCCCAAGTACTTTGGATCAAAAATCAATTGCTTGATTTGGATATTGAAATAAAATATGTTCCAATTTTGCGTGACAATACAAGTGCAATCAGTTTATCAAAAAACCCTGTTCAACACTCTAGGACCAAGCATATAGACATTCGGCACCATTTCTTGAGAGATCATGTAGGCAAAGGGGTTTTTGAGCTGCATTTTATTGATTCTCATAATCAGTTGGCCGATATCTTCACAAAGCCCTTAAACCAAGAGCAATTCAACAAGATTAGAAGGGAACTTGGCATGTGCAAGGGTGAGGGCATACACACTTAGGTCGGCATTAGGATGAGTGATGCATATCAGAAGCATAAAGGGTAGATAGTATGACATGCATCACCATGTTGTGAGTTTTTACCCTTTTCTGTATGATACCATCCTGCATGCGTGATTGTATATTTTTATCTCTATACCCCTCCTTGAAAAATTCTAAAACCCAATACTCCTTGACAAATAAATGTTGACAATTGACCTAGGGACACTAGGCAGTCACTGAGGGGGAGCCTTCAGAAAAACCTTGCTAGTTGATTCTTCAGAAGTCATTTACTGAAATTCTCCCCAAAGAAGCAAAAAAAAAAAAGGGAAAAATAAAAAAAAAGGAAAAAGAAAGTATACACAAAAAAAAAGAAAAAGGAACAAAGGGGGATGAATACCACCAAGTGAAGGGAGCTCAACCAAAGCAGGAGATATGGAGGCTTTCAGTTAACACAAAAATATTTTTGGGCCAATTGACCTTTCCGGTCGACCGGCCCACCCGCCGCGGTCGACCGAAATCGACGGCCAGTCCAACCGGGACCCGACCGCCCCCCTTTTTAAAGGGGCTTTCTCCCCTTCTTATCTCATTCTATCCCACTCATTCTCTCTCCCATACCTTCCACAAACCCTAGAACACAAACCTTCCACTCCGTAGGCCTTAAACCCTCAGCATTCCTCTATCCGCACAAACTCTGTCGGATTCGTCACCATTCCGGGACACGATCTCCGCGGATGTTCGTGCTGCCACCAAGCCATCTCCTCGATTCCAGAGCATGGGGAACGATCTTCTAGGGCTCCAGGAGTGCTCCTTAGTCCATCTCAATCTCAAGGGAAGAGTCTCTCCTCTTCGAAGGATTTCACAGTCGGTTTCCGAGTCTAAGATACCACCTAGATGGAGTTCTCGATGTTCCACTCAAGGGGAAGCCAGCAGTCGGAGACGGGAGGCCCCGACTCGTCCACAGTGGGCACCGGAACCTCATCGTGCTCCCCGTCTACCTCCACAGCCCATCATCAACCCTCGCCTGGTTGATTTTTAGGAGGTGATGTGAAACCACCCTTGGGGTGATAGTCACAAGACCGAATGACCTTGGACCTACAATTGTAAGCAAACAACTTTGGGCAGCGGACTCACACTAGCGAACACGATCGCGTAGCACACACGAGTGCCCGTGGGCAACTTAGCGATGCCGGAGAGGGTCCGAGTCGGGACCTTGATGCTCCAATGGTTGTCTAGCTTGGGGAGAATCCCAAATGGGCCAGGGATGCCCAAAATATGGGCGGCTAGCACACCAAGGGTGTGGGATGTAGGGGTTCACTCACAACTCGCCCGCGGTGATCACTCACATTAATGGTAATTATGGGCCGAACTCTCATTCACCGTCCGACTAAATAATGGCGATAATACTATGCTAGCAATGAATTGAAACCAGCCAAGAGAGAGACCGAGGCTCACCTAGCCGGCATGAAGACGCCGACTCCGGCCGGAGACGGGGGCGAGCGGGGAGGCGTGGGTATGCACCCGCACGCCGCGTCGACGGAGCTTCAAACCTACGACCTGAATTAATACATGAACTACACCCCTTGCAAGGGGGGGATCTCGGGGTGGGGATTATGAGGTTACACTCAATACTATGTCCACGCAGGGAGGGGCCTTCAGCCGGCCAAGCGGGGAGGGGAATTCGGGCTAGAAGTGATGAAAGGCCGCCGACGCCGATTCTGTCCACGATCTGGAATCAGGGACCAGCAGTCGAAGATGGCACCTCTGCGACCTCTCCTGATTTTTTCTGATGGCGGGGCCAGTAGGGAAATCTTCGTAACTGGATCAGGATGACTTCAGAATTTTTCCAATTTCTGCGGGCGCCGCTGCTGGTCGGAGTAGGAGCTTGAACAGGGGAACATGTTGTCAGTTCTGATTGCTTCAGGATCACAACAGCAGGAAGAACAGACTGCCACGATCACTCCAGAGCTCCAAATCAGGTGCCGCTGGTGTCGTTGGAACCGTTGACAAGTCCTCTTCGAAGCAAGACCGACGGGAATTCCAGATGTTGTCAGGGTTCGCCGGTAGACGTTGAACACTGAGGAAGGGTCGGTGCAGACTGAGTAGAAGCAGAACCGCGCACCCGGGGGAGAAAATTGATAACTTCTGGATCCGGACGCCAAACGGAGCTCTGCTTTTTGGGGATTAAATAAGACTTGGAGTAGAAGACTTTTGATGAAGAACTCTTTCTCAGATTCTGAGTAGGATTTTCGCAGTAGATCCTCCACTCTGGTTCTGGTTTCCTGTCGGAGACACTTTGCGTAGTCGGGCGAGAATGGCTCCTCTAGTCAGCTCCGAGCTCGGATGGATGTGGCACCACCACCGTTGGAAAGCTGACTTGCATACTCTTCCTTCGATGTATGGTATGCCACTTGAAGCTCCCAGGGGACGATGGGGTGGCCTCTGCAACCTGCGGACAATCTGCTGCCTGCAACCAGAACTTGAGAGTGTGGTGATAGGTAATGGGGAATGGGGTAGATGGGAGGGGAAATGAGGTGGTTGTGTGTAGGGGCAACCCCCAGCTGTGAGGGGGTCTGGGAGGGGGTGTTTCAAAGTGTGGAAAGGGGAGAATGGGGGCTGAAAGGGCGTGTTTGCTATGGGTGAGAGAGGAGCTGCGAATTTGGGGCTTGGAGGGAGAGGGGAAGGTGAGGGGGCACAAGTGGGTGGAGGGAAGGTGAGTTTGAACTTCAAATGGCCTAGGGAGGTGGAAGGGTGCTTGGGGTAGTGGGAAGGTTGCTTTGGGAATGGGTATTGGGTGGTTGGGGGTTGGAGGGTGGCATGTGGATTGGGTGGGGCTCTCTTGGAACAAGGGTGGAGTAATGGGGGGGTGTGGGGAATAGGAGAAGCCTTAATTGGGGTAGGTGGGAGAGTGGAGGTGGTTGGGAGGGGAGGAGAGAGGGAGGGGGGCGACCTCCTCCTTGGGGAGAGAGAGAAGAGAGAGAGAAGAGAGTGGAAAGAGGAGAATCCACCCCAATAGAGAGAGAGAGAGAGAGAGAAGGGGAGAATCCTCTCCAATAACACTAAGGCACACTTGATTTTTTTAAATTGATCATAAAAGTTGTTACAATGAGAGGGAGGGGAGGCCTATTTATAGGCTCCATACTTTCATATGACCATAGTGACCCTAACAAACTAACTAATGACCAAAGCAGTCCAATGGAGGGGCGCCCTTGGGCCTAGCCCATTAGTTGGGCCCATTAGACTACTTCATTAACTACATGACTCAAGACTTAGGTAAATGACCCTTATACCTAGGTACTAGACTCAAATAAAAGGAAAATTACATAGTTTATGACTCAAAGAAATTATGAAAATTACATGACTAGACTCAAAAATATGTGGGGAACATAATGACGCATGCCGACGATCCAACTGAGCTTCGAAAAAAGTGGTGAGGCAAGGGATGCCCCCATCATACCCCCGGGCTGGGGAGAACTCGACCCCGTCGAGTATGGATCCACTGGCATAGTAGTACGCAAAATGCAGCTCCGGGTGAACCACGAACTCCAAACTCAACCCGCGTCCATAGCCGGGGAATGGCGCTTCAGCTTTTTAAAGTGGCTCGGACACACCCTCATGCTGGCTATGAGGTCTTGCTTGCCTAGTATTGCCGCCGTGTGCTCACGTCAGGCTCTCAGGCTAATTTGTGGTGGCACTCCGAGGGTGTCTCTCGTAAGGATAGGTGTAAGCTCAAGGCACTAACTAGGATCCACCGTGGTGCCCTTAGAGGGTTCCGGATCTGCCACATGAGAAATGGGGTGAATCCCAAAACCCATCGGTATGTTCAACCCGCAAGCCGGGTTGCCAAAGTCACTCGGAACTTGGCAAGGTCCAAGTCCTCGTGCCCTTAAAATGGAGGTGACCCTAAGGTAGAGCCATCCCAAAGCCATCATCGCCACATTGCCAACTTGGAATTCCAAGTGGCGCTTACGAGTTTGTGCTCGCTTCTTGTGAATCTCACCGCTTGTTGCTTGATACTTGCTTATATGCCATGCACTATGATGCGGTGTGAGTGGACAAGGTGTGGTATGCAAAGGTGGTCCAGGGCAACCACATATAGACCTATCGTGCATTGATGTTATGAAGACTTTGAATGATTTGTGAGGACCGGGGCATCCATAGGTGTCCCTCTTATGAGTGAAAGTTGGAGGACCCGGACACCCATGTAGGCTCCTAGCATACATAAGACCAATGGTGAATTGGGGCAGACCGTTACACCCAAATAGGGACCACTCATGCTTCCTACTTGACATGTGGATGATGTGAATGAATGGACCCGACTTTCTAATCATGCCAAGTGCTGTGTTGTGCCAAGACTTATGCATTTCTATCTGATGTGACACGACCTTGGACTTAGGCAAACAAGCATAATTAAGCATTCAAATGGGCCTTAATGGGCCACCGCTCTCCCGTCGCACTCTATACCCGGAGTGACTTGGCGATGCCAAGAGTGAATTATGGGAATGGGCCCTTGCTGGTAGAGGGCCAGCAAGGCCAATGATCGACTCCCCAAGGGTGGATGCCCAATTCAATTGGGGCCGACAAAGTGCACAAGGGCACCGGTTCACACTATCCCACGGCGATCACTCTTAAGTCGTAGACTTGAGGATCGGGCGCTCCTCACAAATGCAGCGGCGCACGAATCAAGTATTGAAAGAGCAACACTAATTGAGTAAGGAAGAGGCACTTACTCGACCGGTTTGAAGAAACCGGTCCCGATCGGAGACGAGGGCGAGCGGGGAGGCGGTGGCTCCCCACACGCCGCGGCGGTGTCGCTTGACCTGCCCAAACCAATTACAAAACTACACCTCACGCAGGAGGGGGGATCTTGGGGTAGGGGTTAAGGTCTTACATTCAAAAACTACCACCACGCAGGGTGGGGCCTTCATCCGGCCAAGCGGGGTAGGGATATAGGACCGAAATGAAGAGAAATGAGAAACTAGCGAACTTGCAGCTGCAATCTGAATTCTGGACAGAAAGTCACTGTGCCGGCTGTCTCCGGCTCGTACGGACTCCAAATTGAGTGAAACCACTTTCTAAAGCTTCCTGACTTGAAGGGGATGATTCCAGAATTTTTGAGGATGCTCGGGGGGGTCGGAGGTGGCCGCACCAGCAACTGGAAGGAGACCTCTCTGTCTGGCCGCAGGTTCTGTCCGGACTGGAACAGCAGGTTGCAGATATCACCGAGCGCCCTCCCAAACACCGAACAGCACGAAACTGGCGGTGACGTCTTTGTGGTTGAAGTAGCTTTCAGAAGGAGGCAACGGGGTTGCAATCAGAGGTCGAGGGCGGCCGGTGTACCCTGAAGAGTGGGCACTGGTCGGAGTAGACAGCAGGAGACAGGACTGGAAAGCGCGGGGGAGAAAATTCGTAACTCCTTCCTCCGGTAGCCGAACGAGGTTCTGTTTCTTGATCTTGGAAGAGGACTGGCAGAAGGAGAACTTTTATGAAGGGACTTCAGTCTGAATCCGTTGGGGTTCGTCGTGGCAGAACGTTCTTTCAGGCTCTGGTCCAGGATGAAGACCTCTCTGCGCAGTCGTGGGAGAACGGCTTCTACGGTTGGCCCCGACCTCGGAACGAGTTGGTTCCACCTCTCCTGCGAAGAAGACACAGGGGCCTTTCCAGAAATGTAGGCCACGCCCCAAGAAGCTCTCATAAGAAGACGTGGACGACGCTGCAACTCGGTGCTGATCTGCAGGTCTGCACTGCAACGATCTGAAATTGAAAGGAGAGGGAGAGGGGGCTTCTTTGGTGGAGGGAGGTGAAAGGGGCGACCTAAGGATGAATGGGGGATCTTGTGGGGTGGAGTGGAGAGCTATAGGTGTTGGGGAATGAGGGGAGAATGGCTGAGAGCAGGGGTTAGCAGGTGGAGGAGGAAGATGAGGGTGTGAGAGAGGGAATGGGGAGTGGAGGGGGGCGAACTTGGCAAGGGGAAGGGTAAAGGATGGGGGCGGCCAAGGCAAGTGGAGGGAAGGGATTTCGAATTTTGAAAAGGCCTTGGGAGGTGGGGAATTATGTGGGGAAGTGGGATGCTTGTATTGGAATGGGGAAGATTTGGTTGGAAGGTGGGGAAAGGTGTTGGAATGGGGAGACTTCTACCTAGGAACTAGGGGGGTGGAGTAAAGGGGGCCATGGGGAAGTGGAGGGCATTAAAGGAGGTGGGTGGTGGTTGGGAGTTGAAGGGGAAGGGAGGAGAGAGAGAGGGGGCGAACCCCTTAGGGGAGGAGAGAGAAGAGAGAGTGGAGGGGGTATGGGAATCACTCCCTAGGGCATCTCACCCTTAACTAAGTGGAATCTCTCCAAATTGAACACAAGAGTAGACTTAACTCAAAAGGATTTTGATCATTCATTAACTTCAAATGAGGGGAGTGGGGTCCTATATATAGGCAACCCACTCTTTACAATAAGTCCCTGACAAAATAAACAACTACAAATAACCAAGGGGGGGTGGGAGTGCTAATGGGCCTAGCCCAACGAATGGGGCCCAATAGCCACATTAGACAGCATGATGATACAAGAACATAGAAAAATAAGTGCTAGACCAAGGGAAATGACTCAAATAAAATGAAAATACATCAAAATGACTCAAAGGAAAGCTACAAAATGGATAAGGGGCCTTTATAGAGTGAGGCCCAAACTCAACCAGCTCCCGAGTGTGAAGAAGTGGACCCGAGCCAAAGGGAGTCGTGGGTGATGCCTCCATCAAATCCCCTAGGCCGCGAAGAGCTCGACTCCATCGAGTAAGGGTCCATCCGGCTAAGGTACCGCTCGAGGAGGTCCAGATCCAATCGCTGGAGGTCCTCCCGACTCACCCATGAGTCGTCCGACGGAGGCCGATCCTTCCACCTGACGAGATAGCGCTCATATACCTTGCTCCGGGTGGTAGTGATTTGCTCATCCAATATTCGTTCAATGCGATCGCGCTGAGCTCTCTTGGCTAGTGGACTCTTCTCACAGGTGGGTGCTCTCTCAAGGGAAGAAGTAGGCTTAATCTCCTCACTAGGTCTCACCGTGGGGCCCTTGTAAGACACTAAGTCGGCAACATTGAATGTAGGACTTACCCCATAATCCTCGGGGAGATCTAACTCATAAGCATTTGCACCAACGCGTCTCAAGACCTGGAAGGGCCCAGTCCCACGTGGTCTCAACTTGGAGTTAGCTCCTGGGGAGAGCCTCTCCGTCCTTACCATCACAAAGTCACCCACTTGGAACTCTAAGTGACGCCGGTGAGAATCGGCCAACCTTTTATACGCCTCATTTTTCATGCCAATGTGCTTGCGAATTTCCTCATGCAATTCCCTAATATGTTGTGCAAAAGACTCTGCAGAAATGGACACTCTAGCATGCTGGGGAAGGGGAATGAGGTCGGATGGCTTTCTTGGTTTGTACCCATGCACGGCTTCAAATGGACTCATCCCTACTGACTTATTGATGGAATTGTTGTATGCAAACTCAGCCTGTGGTAAGATGAGATCCCAATTTCCTAGCCGATCCTCAACAAGACACCTAAGGAGGTTCCCTAGACTCCGGTTGACCACTTCAGTTTGGCCATCTGTTTGGGGGTGGTAGGCAGTGGAGAATTTGAGGAGGGTACCCATCATGTGCCAAAGAGTCTTCCAAAAATAGCTAGTGAATTTGACATCCCTATCGGAGACTATGGTCTTGGGTAGCCCATGGAGGCGGACTACCTCATCAAAGAATAACCGGGCTATATGGGAGGCATCGGATGTTTTGTAGCATGGGATGAAGTGGGCCATTTTGGAAAATCTATCAACCACCACATAGATGGAGTCATGCTTCCTAGAGGTCTTGGGTAAGCCTAGAACAAAGTCCATGCTCAAATCTTGCCATGGTCGGTCGGGAATGGGAAGTGGGGTGTATAGGCCGGTGTTTTGTTTCACTTGCTTGGCCGAAGCACATGTGTGACATTGACCTACTATTTTGCCTACATCTCTTTTGAGACTTGGCCAATAAAATTGACCCTCAACTAAGGCAATGGTCTTGTGGACCCCAAAATGACCGGCTAACCCTCCGGCATGTAATTCCCAAACCAAGAAGTCTCGAAGAGAGGTCCGGGGAATGCAAAGCCTTGGCCCCTTGAAGAGGAACCCATCCTCTAACATGAATCCCTCATGCTCCTTGCTAGAATGAGTGGTCAAGTTGGCATAGATTTGCCCAAAGTCGGGGCAACTAGGGTACTCATCCTTGACCTTGTCAAAGCCAATCACTTCCACTTGGATAGTGGATAGCAAGGACATCTTCCTACTAAGAGCATCCGCAGCCTTATTCTCACTCCCGGCCTTGTGTTTGATGACAAAGGTGTAGGATTGGATAAACTCAACCCATCGGGCATGTCGGGCATTCAACTTTTGTTGGGAGTTGAGGTATTTGAGGGCCTCATGGTCGAAAAAGATGACAAACTCTTTGGGAAGCAAGTAATGTCTCCAATGTCGGAGGGATTGGACCACAGCATAGAACTCCTTGTCATAGGTGAAGTATCTAGTCCTAGCATCACATAGCTTCTCACTAAAGTAGGCGACCGGGTGTCCCTCTTGACTAAGAATCCCTCCTATCCCTATCCCGGATGCATCACAAGTGACCTCAAAGACTTTAGAGAAATCGGGAAGGCATAGGACCGGGGCTGGGTCAACTTTTCCTTAAGCTCAAGGAAGGCTTTAGAAGCGGCTTCGGTCCAAACAAAGGTTCCTTTCTTGAGACAATCAGTTATTGGGCCGGTGATAGTGCTAAACCCTCGAATGAATCTCTTATAGAATGTGGCCAACCCATGGAAACTCCTAACCTCATGAAGGGTGTGGGGCTCCGACCAATCTAGAATAGCTTGTAGATCGGATTAAAAATCCTCACTTTTGGGAGTGAAAAATAAATAACAATGATGACAACATGTATAAGATATGATAAAGAATATAGCACGAGGTGCTAAAGGGGAGTTGTGATCGCCAGAGGGTTTACCTCAATAAGAAGAAAATGAGATCGCTTGTACCTCGTGAAGAGTGGGATGCGGGATAAATGCGGATTTCCTCCTCCAACTCCAATCGGCCGGCCGATGAAGTGGGTTTTCTTGATTGATTACCTTGTAAAAAAGACAATAAAAAAAAACAAGGAAAAGGGAGGGGATCAGCCAAAGTGCAGTAGTATCGTTCCAAAAACCAACATGAAATGATGAAACGACGTCAACATGCGCACCTCTCTTTTTTTTAAAACCCCTAGCAGAGAACTAGGGAAGGAGATAATATGCTAAATGCAGTAAAAGAACTAACGACAAGAGACCACAGTGATGATAATGTGATGAGAATGAAATGAACAAAACAAGCACAAAATGTAGCCCTGCTCTCCCTGACGAGAGTAAAGGTGCAACCGGGAAGACGCGGAACGGATGCAGCAGGATGAAGAAAAGCCAAAGGAGGAAGCCCTGCGTGCTTGTTCAATAGCTAACTTCTTAACCTCTAAATGCTCAGGGTGCCTATTGAATACTAAAAATCTTAACCTCTTTTACGAGCGAATGGTGTTTTCTTTTATAGCTTCAATCGGATGTGATCAAACAAGGAAATGATAAGAATGGGTAATGAGGCATCCAAAGAAGGATTAAGATCGGGCAAGAGTCCAAAGGATGGTAGGGAACTGTAAGGGAAAGATGGAAAAAAGAAGGACTCTGGAGTGAAAACACGCCTTGAGACAGGGCGTCTTTTTATGAATTGACGACCTGCACAGAGGCGTTTCTTGAAACACGACCCAGGAAAGGCCATTTCTTCCTGGGTTTAATTTTGGAAATGAAAACTTCCTCCGTTTGGAAACTGAGATAACACGCCTGAGAAAACGGCGTTTCTTCAAAACACGCCCTGAGGAAAGGCGTTACTCACAAAATTCCTTTTATTTTGAAAATAGATAATTCCGGATAATACCAGGAATTGACGCCCTCACATACGGTCGTCCTTTCTTTTAAAACGCCCTATGACAGGTCGTTACTTTAGAAAGTAACGCCCTTCATCAAGCCGTGTTTCACGAAAATGCAGGAAAAATGCAGAAAACTCATGAAAAATAGAAAAACTTTATATTATAGGAATATTGAAGTCCACTTGGGACGTTTACATAATAACATGAGATTTGATCAACAAAACGTCAATTTTGGCGTGTCTACATAGCTTGGACCTTGTCGGGGTCCATGGAGACTCCTTTGGTTGACACCACATATCCTAGGAAGGTGATGGTAGTGGTCATGAAATGACACTTCCCTAGGTTGGCAAATAAGCTTTCTTGCCGGAGGACGGTGTAAACTTTTCTAAGGTGGTCAAGGTGGGCCTCATGGGTTTGGCTATAGATGAGAATATCATCAAAGTATACCACTAGAAAGTTCCCAATGAAAGGCCTAAGTGCTTCCGTCATAAGACGTATGAAAGTACTTGGGGCATTAGAAAGCCCAAATGGCATGACTAACCACTCAAAGAGACCATCCTTGGTCTTGAAGGCCGTTTTCCACTCATCCCCGGGTCTTATCCTAACTTGGTGGTAACCACTCTTGAGATCTATCTTAGAGAAGATAGTGGCTCCGGCTAGCATATCCAACATGTCATCAAGCCTAGGGATGGGGAACCTATACTTGACGGTAATCTTGTTAATGGCCCGGCTATCCACACACATCCGCCATGATCCATCTTTCTTGGGGGTAAGAAGGGCCGGGACGGCACATGGACTCTTACTAATGCGGATGAAGCCCTTCCTAATGAGTTCCTCTATTTGCCTCCTAAGTTCGGCATGTTCCGTGGGATTGAGGCGATAATGAGGAAGGTTTGGAAGGGTGGCTCCCGGCACTAGATCGATTGCGTGTTGCACATCACGCATGGGAGGGAGTTGGTCCGGGAGCTCTTCCGGGAACACATCATGGAATTCTTCCAAAAGTTGTTGGATCTCTATGGGATGGGGGTTAGAAGGGGTAGGTTCCCCTAAGCATATGACAACTGCATACAAAGGCACCCCTTGAGCAATTTCCTCTTCAAGCTCTTTCCTAGTGATGAGATGAATTCCTTTGGTCAACCCCGTGGTTCTACTTTATTTTGGGGTTTGGATAAGGGCTTGGGTTGGAGGGGTGGAGTTCCCCGAGACTTGTGGAGTGGTGGGGTGTGATCCTTGAGGGAGAGTGTCCCTCTTGGGCATGGGTCGAGGTGGGGAGGGGTTAAGACGGATAGTCTTACCCTCATGCTCAAAGGTGCATATGTTGCTTCTTCCTAGAATGGTGACATCCACATCATAGAGCCAAGGTCTTCCTAAAAGGATGCTACCCACTTCCATGGGTATGACGTCACACCATATTTGGCCATGGTAGGAAGAGAAAGTGAGAGGCACTAAGCATTGGGTGTTGACCGGGATGGAGTTGTTGTTGATCCATGAGACCCGATACGGACTTGGGTGGGGAGTGAGAGTAAGCCCAAGGAGCTTGACGGTGTCGGGTGACACGGCATTAACACAACTACCACTATCCAAGATCACTTTCCTCACATGGTTCTCTATCTTGATAAAGGTGTGAAAAATTGAGGTCCGTCGCCAATCCTCTTCTTGAGGTTGGGTGAGGGTGCACCTAATGACTCCTAGATGGGAGTTGTTTGAAGGAGTGGAGTGATCTAGATCCGACTCTAGACATTGGGCTTCATACTCCTCTTCCCAATCTATTAAGGCTTCATGTTCTTCAATGACATTTTCTTGTTCCTTTTGGGGTTGAACTTCTTCCTCAATAAGCAAACTAGATAACCCCTTAGATGGACATTGCCCCGCAAAATGACCATACCCATGACACTTATAGCATTGTTGGTGCCCACTTCCCGGGGTGGCTCCTACACTTGGGCCTTTGTGGTTGTCATCCTTCCGTGGGAGAGGGTGACTAGGAGCGGGCTTGTTTGGAGTGATGGGTGGGGGAGGGTTGTAGGACCTTAAAGGGGCATTCCCACTTGGGCTAGGAGCTCTCATGGGAGTGGGTGGAAGGGGACGTGTTGCCAAGTTTTTGGGGTCGGTGGGTCGGGGAGGGATAAATCGGGAATTCCTAGAAAACCTTTCCACATCTCTAGCTATTTGGTAAGCTAGCTCAAGGTTATCAACGTCCCTCATGAATAGTTCCCTCTTGATGTGGCTTTGAAGCCCATTCCTAAAACAGGATAAGGTGACATCCGGATCCTCATGGACTCCACACTTTAGAAGATAGGAGTCAAATTTTTCAATGTACTCTACCACGGTCTTCCCTTCTTGGGTGAGGCTTTGCCATTCATCTAGGAGCATTTGGTGGTAGGTTCGGGGGAGGTATTTGTTCCTAAGTTGGTTCTTCATGTCCGCCCAAGTGTCAATAGGCTCTTCCCGCCTAACCCGTCTTAGACCCTCTTGATTTAGCCAATAGGTTTTGGCCAACTTAGTGAGATGCATCTTAGCCAATCTAACTCTCCTTTGGTCGGACATGGGGTACCATTCAAAGTATTGGTCTATGGCGGTCTCCCATTCTAGGTAAACACTAGGTTCATGTGAACCATCAAAGTTTGGGGCCTCTACCTTGATCATCCTTAAAAGGGGGTCATCCGGATCATCCCGTGGACGCCGGTCATGGTTTTGATGGGGGCGAGGCCTCTCATACTCATAGTAATGGTCATAGTCCATTTCCTCCCTATAAAGTTCAGCATGTGGGTAATGGGCTCTTGGGCCATTGTTCCTTGGGTGGAACTCATCCCTATGAGGCTCTACATGTGGAGGGTGGACTCTTGGGCCTTGGTTCCTTTAGGGAAAACCATTCCTATGGAACTCACCATGTGGTGGAGGGGCTCTTGGCTCATTGATCCTTGGGTGAGGATCTTCTCTATGAGGCTCATCATGCGGAGGGGGAATTCTAGGCTCATTGTTCCTTGGGCGGAACTCTTGGTCTTCTAACCGAGTAATTCAGTTGGTAATGGACTCTAGTTGGGCAAGGATGGTTGTGAGGGCAGCATCTACCCTATCCATGTGGCCTTGGGGTCCCTCCCTAGAAACATCTTGGTTGAGTTGGTGAGGATTGGGATCCATTGGTGGAGCCGAAGATGATGAACCGGGTTGATAGCTAGCACCACTACGGGTGGACATGCAAGACAAAGGGCCAAAGTGGTTGGACACACTATGCAAGGGTCCTAGGACTTAGACTTGATAGAGACAAGTCAAGGACTTGCTCTGATACCACTTGATGTGACACAACCTTGGACTTAGGCAAACAAGCACAATTAAGCATTCAAATGGGCCTTAATGGGCCACCGCTCTCCCGTCGCACTCTATACCCGGAGTGACTTGGCGATGCCAAGAGTGAATTATGGGAATGGGCCCTTGCTGGTAGAGGGCCAGCAAGGCCAAGGATCGACTCCCCAAGGGTGGATGCCCAATTCAATTGGGGCCGACAAAGTGCACAAGGGCACCGGTTCACACTATCCCACGGCGATGACTCTTAAGTCGTGGACTTGAGGATCGGGCGCTCCTCACAAATGCAGCGGCGCATGAATCAAGTATTGAAAGAGCAACACTAATTGAGCAAGGAAGAGGCACTTACTCGACCGGTTTGAATAAACCGGTCCCGATCGGAGACGAGGGCGACGGGAGAGCGGTGGCCCATTAAGGCCCATTTGAATGCTTAATTGTGCTTGTTTGCCTAAGTCCAAGGTCATGTCACATCACTATCCTAGAGAGGACATCCATGTGCATGAGTGTGGGATGGCCCTTGAGCTTCCACTCGTATGGATCAAAGGGATCTAAGAAGGGGGTAATCATGGAGTGGGGCAATTCATTAATCCAAAGGTGTATGTTACCTATGGTCAAGGCTCCCATGGTGTAACCCGAGTCTAGGAAGGGAGGGGTTTGGTTCAACATGGGTGGTAAGGGTAGGGTAAGGCGGGTGGTGAATAAGGTGAGTGGGTCACATGGGGAACTAGACTACCATAGGAAAGGGTCAAAGAGATCATGGTAAGGGTCACCTACATAGAATACTTCATGTCCTCAAGATCCTCATATGGTGGTGAGTCGCCCTCTTCTAGTGAAATGGTTGGGCCGATGTATAGGGTGGGTTGGTTGGTCAAGGTTCTAGGAATCACAATGGTAGGGGAGTGGACTGGGATGGGCTCTTCCACTATGGGGAGAAGAAAAAGGAGGTCACTAGTGTAGCAACCAACAGTGCAAACCGAGGTGATAGACCCAATGCATGGATGGATGAGGTCAAGGCTCTTGGGTCGGTCCGTCCCTAGAGTCAACAAACAAGTCAAGTCTAATTGCCACTCTAGACCCTTGAGGAGATCATCCCAACCCTCTATCTCATAATAGGATTGGATCGTGATGTGAAAGGAGGGGAGGGCCACAATTTGGGATTGATGTCTCATGGGTGAGAGGTGTGGGGGTGAACTAGGGACGCGGGGGCCTTGCTTGAGCCATTGGAGTATGGACTCATTCACGGTGAGGGGGTGTGGCTCTTGAGGATCCGGACTAGGAGAGGTGGGTGGAAGTGGAGGTGCTTGGATTTCCTTTATGGTTGGTTGTGGATCCGGACTAGCATCCCTTTCCATGTGGGTGGGTGTATGGGTTTCAACTTCTAATGATAATGTGTTGGGTAGATCTAATGCGGGGGAATTGGTGATAGCCGGTGCATGGTGCACCCGGTGAACAAGTATGGGCTTGGGTTGGGATTGGTAAGGGAAGTAGTGGAGGTCTAGGTTGGGGTTGGGTTGGAGTAGGAAGAGGAAGATGGGTGGTTTGAGGGGTTTTGGGGAGATTGTCCTTGGGAGGAGTGTCCTTGTTGGGGAACGATGGCGGGGTAATGGTGGTCGGGGTGGGAGATGTTTCAACCACTAGGGACATAGGAAGATGCTTCCTTGTGGGGCATTGTCCGGCGATGTGCCCCAATTGGTGGCACCTATAACATTCCAGCTCGCACTTACCCGGGGTTATTTCACTCACTTCTATCTCCATTGGGCTCTTTCCCTTTTGAGAAGGGGTGAGGTGAGGGGTGGTCAAAGGGGCTTGGGTAATGTGGGTTGTGGAATGGGGTTTTGGTTGCATTGTGGGGAATTGGGGAATTGGAGTCTTGGGTTGACCGGATGGGAATGGTGGAGTTGAAGTGCTCCTTGGGCTTTGGTGATCCGAGTAGGAAGGGGACACATAACTAGCCCTAAGTTGCTCCTTCATGTTTACCTAAGTGGTGATGGGATCTTCCCTTCTAATTATCCTTAGCCCGACAATTTGTAGCCAATAGGTTTGAGCCCGTTTGGTAGGTTGTGATTTGGCAAATTGGACTTTCTCGTTATCGGTCATGGGATACCAAGTGAAGTAATGGTCCATGGAAGCCTCCCAATCCAAATAGTCACTAGGATGAGTTCCATCAAAGGTGGGAGGTGGGGGACACATCCTTCTATCATCCGCCCTTGGGGCGGGCCCATTTTTTCCAAGTTGGTTGAGTCGACCCGATATGTTATCAAGCCGCTTATTGGCATAGGTCAAGGTCTTCATGAGGTAGTTGACATGGCCAGGGAGGTCATGTGTGTTAGTGGTAGGCATCCCTTTGGGTTTTGGACTTATGGAGAGGGCCAATTGGTAAAGTCGGTATGAGGTGGCCATACTAGTGGACAAGAGATGCAACCGAGGACTCTAAATGCATAAACATGCCCTAGGACCAACTTGATAGAGACAATTGTGAACTTGCTCTGATACCACTTGATGTGAAACCACCCTTGGGGTGATAGTCACAAGACCGAATGACCTTGGACCTACAATTGTAAGAAAACAACTTTGGGCAGCGGACTCACACTAGCGAACACGATCGCGTAGCACACACGAGTGCCCGTGGGCAACTTAGCGATGCCGGAGAGGGTCCAAGTCGGGACCTTGATGCTCCAATGGTTGGCTAGCTTGGGGAGAATCCCAAATGGGCCAGGGATGCCCAAAACACAAGCGGCCAGCACACCAAGGGTGTGGGATGTAGGGGTTCACTCACAACTCGCCCGCGGTGATCACTCACATTAATGGTAATTATGGGCCGAACTCTCATCCACCGTCCGACGAAACAATGGCGATAATACTATGCTAGCAATGAATTGAAACCAGCCAAGAGAGGGACCGAGGCTCACCTATCCGGCGTGAAGACGCCGACTCCGGCCGGAGACGGGGGCGAGCGGGGAGGCGTGGGTATGCACCCGCACACCACGTCGACGGAGCTTCAAACTTGCGACCTGCATTAATACATGAACTACACCCCTTGCAAGAAGGGGGATCTCGGGGTGGGGATTATGAGGTTACACTCAATACTACCTCCACACAGGGAGGGGCCTTCAGCCAGCCAAGCGGGGAGGGGAATTCGAGCTAGAAGTGATGAAAGGCCGCCGACGCCGATTCTGTCCACGTTCTGGAATCTGGAACCAGCAGTCGAAGATGGCACCTCTGCGACCTCTCCTGATTTTTTCTGATGGCGGGGCCAGTGGGGAAATCTTTGTAACTGGATCAGGATGACTTCAGAATTTTGCCAATTTCTGCGGGCACCGCTGCTGGTCGGAGTAGGAGCTTGAACAGGGGAACATGTTGTCAGTTCTGACTGCTTCAGGATCACAACAGCAGGAAGAAGAGACTGCCACGATCACTCCAAAGCTCCAAATCAGGTGCCACTGGAGTCGTTGGAACCGTTGACAAGTTCTCTTCGAAGCAAGACTGACGGGGATGCCAGATATTGTCTGGGTCGGCCGGTAGACGTTGAACACTGAGGAAGGGTCGGTGCAGACTGAGTAGAAGCAGAACCGCGCACCCGGGGGAGAAAATTGATAACTTCTGGATCCGGATGCCAAACGAGCTCTGATTTTTGGGGATGAAAGAAGACTTGGATTAGAAGACTTTTGATGAAGAACTCTTGCTCAGATTCCTAGTAGGATTGTCTCAGTAGATCCTCTACTCAGGTTCTGGTTTCCTGTCAGAGACACTTTGCGCAGTCGGGCGAGAATGGCTCCTCCAGTCAGCTCCAAGCTCGGATGGATGCGGCACCACCACCGTTGGAAAGATGACTTGCAGGCGCTTCCTTCGATATATGGTATGCCACTTGACGCTCCCAGGGGACGACGGGGTGGCCTCTGCAACCTGCGACCAATCTGCTGCCTGCAACCAGAACTTGAGTGTGTGGTGATAGGTAATGGGGAATGGGGTAGATGGGAGGGGAAATGAGGTGGAGGGGCAACCCCCAGCTGTGAGGGGTCTGGGAGGGGGTGTTTCAAAGTGTGGGAAGGGGAGAATGGGGGCTGGAAGGGGGTGTTTGCTATGGGTGAGAGAGGAGATGAGAATTTGGGGCTTGGAGGGAGAGGGGAAGGTGAGGGGGCACAAGTGGGTGGAGGGAAGGTGAGTTTGAACTTCAAATGGCCTAGGGAGGTGGAAGGGTGCTTGGGGTAGTGGGAAGGTTGCTTTGGGAATGGGTATTGGGTGGTTGGGTATTGGAGGGTGGTATGTGGATTGGGTGGGGCTCTCTTGGAACAAGGGTGGAGTAATGGGGGGGTGTGGGGAATAGGAGAAACCTTAATTGGGGTAGGTGGGAGAGTGGAGGTGGTTGAGAGGGGAGGGGAGAGAGAGGGGGGCGACCTCCTCCTTGGGGAGAGAGAGAAGAGAGAGAGAAGAGACCGGAAAGAGGGGAATCCACCCCAATAGAGAGAGAGAGAGAAGGGGATAATCCTCTCCAATAACACTAAGGCACACTTGATTTTTTTAAATTGATCATAAAAGTTGTTACAATGAGAGGGAGGGGAGGCCTATTTATAGGCTCCATACTTTCATATGACCATAGTGACCCTGACAAACTAACTAATGACCAAAGCAGTCCAAGGGAGGGGCGCCCTTGGGCCTATCCCATTAGTTGGGCCCATTAGACTGCTGAATTAACTACATGTCTCAAGACTTAGGTAAATGACCCTTATACCTAGATACTAGACTCAAATAAAAGGAAAATTACATAGTTTATGACTCAAAGAAAGTATGAAAATTACATGACTAGACTCAAAAACATGTGGGGAACATAATGACGCATGCCGACGATCCAACTGAGCTTCGAAAAAAGTGGTGGGGCAAGGGATGCCCCCATCAGGAGGTGACTGAGATATTGCCAGATTTGTTTGCACTTTTTGCTATTCAAGACAGGTGGAATGATTTTGTCTCTAGATACACTAGGTATTATCCAAACATAGTCCAACAATTTTATGGGAATCTCGTTGAGAGAAATGGAGAATTATTCACAGTTGTTCAGGATATTGAGATACATATTGCACCCGACCTTTTTTGGCGTGCCTTAGGAGTTTCAGCCTGGGGTGCCGATATGTCGTTTGGACATGGTGAAGTGGAGGATACATTCCTTGCTATGAAAGGTTGTGATTATGTTCGGGGTGTGAGTGATCTCATCCAGTTAAATGCCAACTACTTTCCGCCCTTGCAGCATGTTCTACATCACATATTCACTACCTTGATTTATCCAAAAGGTGGAAGTAGAAATGAAGTGACAACGGTTCATCGGTTCCTCTTTTACCATGTCATGAATGGGAACCCCGTGAATATGGGTCGACTCATGACTACTTTGATTGACTCTTGCCGAACCAACTTGGGGCGCTCCTTACCTTATGCATCACAGTTGACAAGAGTTTTTATCTATGTTGGGGTAGATTTGGCAGAAGAAAGGTCACTTAAGTTTACCAAGATGATATCTACAATGAACACAAGATTTTCTTCAATCTTGGATATTACTGGGATGAAGATGGTGAGCTTACCAGGGATATTCCCACTCATGCAGAACAATTTGCCAATGACGAAAAACCACAGTCGCAGCAGGCTCATGGGGATGCACCCCCTCCAGTTCAGGTGGAGGATCAGCCTCCCCCACCTTCACCTCACCATATGGATCAGGAGATGCCACCACCTCCACAGTTTGTTCATGGAGAGTCCTCTGCTCAGGGTGCTGGTCATCTTACTTGGGGGGACTATGAGGCTCTTGATAGACGTATCTTAGGCGTAGAAACCCGGATCTACTCATCCCTTGATCGGCTGGACACCTTCATGGACACTATGACTGGATGAATGGACTCTTTCACCCATGCTCTGGATGACCTTTCTACCCACATGGCCACCCTCTATGCCAGCCATGAAGATACCCATGAAGCCTTCCGGATCAACAATCGTGCCCTTCTTAGCCTCCGTAGACAACTTCTTCATCATGATAAAATTCTGCATAGAATTGAGGACTGTCTTCCTCCTCCTCCACCTCCTGCTGATGGCTCCGGTGATGATGACGGTACTTCTGGTGATGATGCTCACGAGGGGACTCCAGATCACCCCGCTCCTTAGCTGTCCTTGTGTTTCCATCGTGTCTTTTATGTCCACAAGTCCTATAACCCCCTCCCCATTTTGATGATGCCAAAGGGGGAGAAGTAGTTATGACAGGTGTCAGGCCTTATATATATGTTATGCATTTTGTTTGCTTGCTTGCATGCTTGAGTCTTTGTGAGTCATGTTCATGTTGCATCTTGTTAGCTTGCATCTCGTGCCTTGCATTTTGTAAGTCCTGATTGGAAGTCCTTGCAGTGTCTCCGTCCTTGTAATTAGATCCTTGAACTGAAATGAAATGATGTAATGCACTTGGTTTTGGCCACCTATTGGATCTACTTGTTTTATTTTCAATCAACATCTGGGCATATATGGATGATTCAAATGTGTTGTTTCTTGGTCGACTCGTTTATTCTTTTTTCTACTCGAGTTTTGTCATCATCAAAAAGGGGGAGATTGTTGAGTCTCCTTGAATGATTTTGATGATAACAAAACTCAGAGTTAAGGTTTTATCCCGGTCCATGTCAATGGAATCAAAACATGAGTCAAGGGGGTTTTAGGTTGAGTTTAAATATCTTGTGGAAAGTTCTCAAGCATCAATGTTTTCAAACTGAGTTAACCTAGTCAAACAAACCCCAAAATGCATAAAACACTCATTCACTTAAAGCCATTGGCACTTTGATAAATTTCCTTAGGCTAACAATTCAATTTTGCAGGACTGGGCCATTTTGGACGACCAACACCCTAGGGTCGGTCGACCATATTTTCCAGAAACGAAGAACTTCAAGATTTACAAGTTTCGGTCGACCAATGGGCAGTGGCCGATCGACCAAATTTTCCAGAAATGAAAAACTTCAATATTTATAGGTTTCGGTCGACCGCCCCCATCATTCTGGTTGACCAAAATCTCCGAGGCAACCCTTTTTGACTTTCTGGTTCAAGCTCGAGAAGAGGGTGTTTCTCCCATTTGTTTAAGCCCATCGTTCTCAGTTGTTGTGCCCCTGTGGTTTTGATGATAGCAAACACTATAAGTCACACTGTGTTTGTATGAAAGACTTAATGAGCATGATTGAATGAGCATCTGGTTTTTGCATGTTATATTGCGTACAACTTCATCAGGGTGCATGGCATTTCATCGAACAGTTCAAGGTCAATGCTAGTATAGACAGCATGCATTCAAGGTCCGTGCACTTCATGATAGCCAGCTTAGACAAGGTCTGTGCATTCATGATAGCCAGCTTAGACAAGGTCTGTGCATACATGATAGCCAGCCTAGACAAGGTCTGTGCATACATGTTCAAGTCTGCGTCACCTGGATATTGGTCTATGCATATGGTGAGAATAGGGTCAAGGTCAGTGCATATGTGAGCATTTTGCACACAAGTCAGTGCACATTCGAGTCTGTGCATATAGCTATGTGCATGGTAGAGGTCCGAGCATATCACTGTTCACCTGCATATAAGGTATAGGCCATCCTGCACATACACGGTCGGTGCAAGTCTTGTCTTAGGCAATAAAAGGTCGGTGCACTTCTTACTGCTGCACGCTTGCACATAGTCAGTGCAAGTTCTGTCATACGACCTCGGTGCATGTTGATGTCAGTTCATATCTAGGTCAGTGCAGGGTTGTAGTCGGTGCAACTTTTGTTGATGCACACGCAGAGTCTGTGCAAGATAACTCTGGGCACTTTATGTTGCATAACGCATGAGGTCTGTGCATGCGCATAGCTAAGTCGGTGCAACTTTCATCTCTGGCTCGATTAGGTCTGTGCAATGTGTGTACTCTGCATATTCATAGTCAGTGCATCTGTTGGCCATGTACTGGAATCAAGTCTGTGCATATGCTTGCATGTAAACACTGAGTCCGTGCATGTCTATGTGTGCAGTTTGTGCATTTCTTAACTCTGCATTCAGGATATGTCTGTGCATACTCTCTTGAATAACACCTACTGAGCTCGTGCACACTAGCTTGTACACCCTATTAAGTCTATCCATTTGACTTCTGTGTGAATAGACTTTCATATGGATGAGCTTCACAGTCGAAGCATCCCTTCTCTGCATGAGCAAGTCAATGCAACATCTTTTCCAGCACGACTACTCTAGTAAGTCGGTGCAATGCCTTCGCCAGCACGACTAGGAACAACCAACTAAGTTGGTGCATGCATTTATATGGAACTTAAGCACGCAAGTGATCAATTGAGGAAAACCATGTTTCGAGCATCTTATGTGCACCTGAGTACCTTACTTATGAGGATCAGAAGAACAGGAGCACGCGATACAAGCAGAACAATCAAATGGCACTTGATCCAAGGCTCATCATTATTCTAAGAAGCTGCCACGTGGATAGCTAAACGATGGAGATTCTGACACGTGCCTGAAAGATTCTTGAAGCTTCCTGGCGGGAACGTTCTCTCCACACGCCTAGGTTGTGAGCTAGTGGGCCCCAGACTGAAGCCTTATATAAGACCTTTCTTCTGCGCAAAGGGAGTAACGCTGAACAGAAGACATCTAAGCGCAGCCAGCGAGAAGCATAAGAGAGCCAGCAGAAGAAGAAGCAAGAGAGAGCAGAAGAGAAATAAGAGAGGAAAGAGAGGCAGTAGAAGAGAATGAAGGATAGAGAGAGAGATAGAGAGTTCGAGGAGTAGAAGAGAAGCTTCATCAAAAGATCTGTCCCTACTGGAATCTGGATCAAATCCAATCCAGTCAGATCCATGGGAGTCACATCTGTGTTGATATAGTTTACAGCTTTCAGTTACTGTGTTTTCTTGTTTTTTGTTTTCTGTTGAATCTTTCTTTGATGTGACACAATGATGCAAAGGCAGCAAATGACAATGATCCCTTGGACTTAATTCACAATAACAATCACAAGAGTCGAGAGCAACTCGAGAGTCGCCGCTACACCGCGCACACCCGCTTCCCGTGGTGACTCGGTGATGCCGAGTCGAGGTAGTGGAGAAAGCCCCTGGCTGGCTAGAGGGCCAGCACCACTTAGGTTGACCCTCCCGAAGGTATGAAGCTCACAAACGAGGGCGGCCGGGTGCCTTGGGGGCACTAGGTCACTCACTCACTATGGCCATGGTGACCACACAAGAGTTAGTGGCTCCGGGAACGGGCGCTTTCTCACCGACCAGCGAACAAGCTTTACGGATATGAAATGAACAGAAATAACTGGAGCAAGGGCAGGAGCTCACCTGGTTGGTTTGAAGAAACCAACCCCGATCGGAGACGAGGGCGAGTGGGGAAGTGTGGTTCCCCGCACACTGCGCCGGTGAAGCTTCAATCCTGTTTTGAATGATTACAATCACTACACCTCGCGCAGGAGGGTGAACTTAGGGTGGGGAAAATTAAGTACACTCAAACACTACCTCCACGCAGGGAGGGGCGATAAGCCGGCCAGGCAGGAGAGGGAGATTCGCCGGAGGACGCGCCGGTGTAGCCGAAATGGAAGCTCCCTGCTTGCTGTGATGGCTGACTGCCAGTCGCTGTAGAGGCCGTAGATCACGTTCTAGAATTTCGCTGAAGACGAGACCAGCTGGGAAATCTTCGTATCTGGAACCAGGATGCTTCAGAATTTTCTCAATTTCTTCGGCTGCAGTGGCTGGTCTGGGTCGAGCTTCGAACAAGGTGGCAGTTTCTGGCCGCAACAGCTACCTGACACGAACAGTGACTTGCAGAAGTTGTCCCGGCCGCTCCCGGGCACCAAATCTTGAACCGTTGAAGTTGCTGGAACCGTGGACGGACCATCTTAGTGGAAAAACTGGTGGGGAAGCCGTCTGTGGTCCGGGTGGACTGGGGGACGCCGATGAGTGGCAGTAGGTCACTGCAGGTTGTGGGAGACAGACCCGACCAGTCGAGGGAGAAAAATGAAAACTCTGACCTCCGGACGCTGAACGCACTTCTGCTTCTTGATCCAGAAAGAGGACAGGTGGAGGAAGATATTTGTAGAAGGACTCGTGGCTTGAATCTTCCACCGTCGGCCGTGGTGCAGCTTCGAACCGGGTTCAGGAACTCTGCTGAGGGAGCTCTGTGCAGTCGGGGGAGATTGGCTCTCCCGGACAGCCCCGAACTCGGAACGGGATGGAATCACCTCACCTGCGAAGAGGACTGGACGCCCTTTCCAGAAAGGTATTCGCTGCAGGTTGTGGGAGACAGACCCGACCAGTCGAGGGAGAAAAATGAAAACTCTGACCTCCGGACGCCGAACGCACTTCTGCTTCTTGATCCAGAAAGAGGACAGGTGGAGGAAGATATTTGTAGAAGGACTCGTGGCTTGAATCTTCCACCGTCGGCCGTAGTGCAGCTTCGAACCGGGTTCAGGAACTCTGCTGAGGGAGCTCTGCGCAGTCGGGGGAGATTGGCTCTCCCGGACAGCCCCGAAATCGAAACGGGATGGAATCACCTCGCCTTCGAAGAGGACTGGACGCCCTTTCCAGAAAGGTATGGTATGCCCCCAAATGTCGCCATGTGAACTCGGGGAAGCTTCTGCAAGACGAGTCTTCTTCTGCCACCTGCAGACTTGGCCAATTGAAAGGGATGGTGGTGGAGCTAGGCTAAAGGGAATGGAGATTTAGCAATGGTGGGAAGGCTGGTGGTGATGGTAGATGGGGGTGGGATGTTTGGGGATGATGAGTGGGGTGGAGCAGGGGATGTGGAGTTCCAAGAGGGTGGAGGGGAGGGGTGAGGGTCGCAGCTATGAGAGGGGGATGGAGGGGCCGGCCAAGGCTAGGGGGTGAATAGATGGGGAGGGCTGGTGCGCAAGTTGTGGTGGGATAGGGGTTTGATGGCCTTGGGGATATGAATGGATGTGTGGGGGAGTGGAATGGTTGCTAGGGAAGAGGGATGGTTGCCTTGGAGGTTGAGAAATTGTATGGGGAATGGGAAGGGTTTCCTAGGGTGGAGGAGGTATTGAAGGGAGTTATGGGCCTTGGGAAGATGAAGGGGTGGAGGGTTGAGGTGGCAGCTGAGGTGGCAAGGGGGGGGTGGTGAGGACACGCGCCGCTTCACTCGACGGAGCACACGGAGCACGCCGGCATCCCTTTGGCTCGGCGATCATTTAGCAGACTAGCAGAGTTATCCCCATTTATTTCATGCTTTAGGCCATGTTGGGCCTTGGATTAGTCCCTGCGTGGACACTTCTATCTAGTTGTAGGCCTTTGTAGGCCAATTAGACATCTTTTGTGCTTTGTAGGCTTATTTAGAGGGCAAAGGGGTTAGTGGGCCATCTTGTGCTCCACTTCTCTTGGCCCATTTGGGGTTTGCGCACCCAACCCCTAGGGTTAGGGTTTTGGGCGCAGCTCTCACCTCCTCCAAGTGGAAGAGGTGGCAGCCGCCTTCCCCTTTCTCCACTCCCTCCTTTGGCCGCCCCTTCCTTTGATCCCTCCTTGATTGGAGGAACCTCCTTGATTGAAGGAGAGATTCCCTCCTTGATGGGAGGAGAGCTGGCCGCCCCTACCCCCTCCCATTTGCGCCCCCATCTCCCCATTTGGTGGTAAAAACCCTAGCTCCCCTCCCCAACTATATGGTCTTAGCATTTTCTTTGGAGGAAATTAATGAATACATGAAATATTTTGATTGAGCAGCCATTTGTGCAGCCACCCCTTGGAGAGGGCGAACCTCTCTTCCTCCTCTGCTCCTGCGACGGGAGCAACCCCGGGGTGCGACTCCCCATCCCCTCGGTGCGACGCCGAGGTTCTTCCTCCCTTCTACTTCGTCTCCGGTTCGAGTTCGCGTGTTCCAGATTCGGCCCCGAGTTGCAGCGGCGTCCCCATCCGGTGCGGGTCGAATCCGAGCCCCTCCTTTTTTTGGTGGATACTTCTACGAGTCGTCAGCGCGTGGGCTTTGGTTTCGCCTCGATCCGAGGTCGGCACCACCCGTGGCGAGTTTTCTCGTGAGCTAGCGCAGGAGCCTCCCTCTCTGCGCGCCCAGATCCACCCTCCTTCTTGTGAAAATCCCACAGGACGGAAAACTCCGAGTTTGGAGCTGATTTCTTCAGGGTTTGTACCTCTCGTCGTCCTCTTTCCAACTCCGCCAACCTCGTCTCGTTCCGACGTCCGAGCTGTTCGTGGCATCCGTTCCCGTGAGGTCGCGCGGGTCTGCCCAGTCCACCCGGTGCCAGGACAACCGGCGATTTCCAAAGTTCACAGCGCCCAACCACGACCAGATCTGATCGAGCTCTTTGGTCCGGACCTGCTGCTCTGTGGCCCCGACGTCCTCCCACAAGCGGGGCCTTGTTCGCCTACCGGAGCAGCGAGTTACCATTTTCCCCGCTCGACAGCGCAGTTCTGGGAGCAGATTCCTTGTCCCCACTTGCAGGTGCGGCCACGGCTTCCACGGACGGAATCTGAGCACGCCTTTTGGCCGAGGCTTCCTCCTGCGACCTAACTACGCGCCCTCGCTGACGGCGCCCCAATCGGACTCCGGATCCATTCGTGGGAACGTTTACCACCGAGTCGCGCGTTGCTGCGATCCTGCCGATCGTCATCCGGACCCTCCTCGTGGCCAACCCTTCACCGAGTGCCGCCCGTCAGCCCGTGTATCGGCCGCCCCGAATAGAATTGTTGTATCCTGTTATCTCCCTGCGAGGAGTGGGCACCATTGCTGGCTTGTACCTATTCTTTCATTGTGTGTATCGGGGTTGTCGGTCTCGGCCGGGGTTCCTTCCCCACGCCTAGGCGTGGAGGTACGTGCGACGCTCCCCCCCCCCCCCTTGGCATTTTGCTTTACTAGTATGTGATCTTGTATGCCGCGTGAGAGTGTAGGGATCCTAGCTAGCATTCAACACCGTGAGATCGTGAGTGAGAGTATCCCATTCCGTGGCCCTAGTCGAGCACCGAGCTCGGACTAGACTCCTATAGTTGCGCGTCGGCTCCTTTGCCGCTTTGATCCACTCGCTTCCCTCATAGGGACGACCGTGGACTTGGGTTTCTTGTTGAGAGACGCCTCTCTTCGGAGGAATAGTACGGAGGTCGATCTCTCGGCTTGCCTTGTCACGTGTGAGTGCTGGCCGCACTTGGTCTTCATCATAGGTTTAGTCCATTTGTCAGTTCCGTCCTGCATCAAATTTGGTATCAGAGCTTAGGGAACCAGTTTGTTCTAACAAATTGGGGTCTTAGGTCATTCGAGTCTTTAGGTTGTCTTGGGTGCAATTGAGGCCTTAGAGTTATCTAGGTTGCATTGAGTCTCTTAGTTCATCTAGGTAACCCACCATTGCATTGTAATGTTAGGTTTGTGTCTAGTTAGAGTTTTGTCCTTGTCTCGTTGAGTCTTGCATGTCCAGCTCCGCGCCAACCCCATGGTGGTTCCTCGAGCCCACATGTCAGATTAGTCATCCCTATTGGCCCGATTCGATGCTCTTATGGTACGACCCCTAAGTGTCGCCCCTACCACTCAGTCGTCGGGAGACCCGATCCCTATACCGATGACCGAGTCATTCCAGCGCCCTGTCATGTCCACTGCCATCCTACCTAATGGGAAGCATACGGAGATCGACTTCATCAGTAGGGTGTCGTCTAACTGTGTCTCACAAGACATTATTGAGTCACTCTCTAAGACTGGGGAGATTGTTCTCCGTGATGGTTTAGCTTTTATCGAGTTTCAACGGTGGTTTGGCCCCGTTAAATATTCCGATGGCGCTTGGTGCAAGATCAGCACACTTACTGGTCCATGCATCATTTTAGGGCGAACTTGGTTGGAGGAAAGAAGTGCGACCATCGACCTGGATAGGAGGACCTGCACCTTACACCCATCTCACCTTCCCGGTGAGTTTGTCTTCCATGACGGCGTTACGCCGACCACCTCCATGTCATCACCTGGGTTTGTTCCAGTGAGTTACGAGGCTGAACAGGAGTTGATTGAGGAGTACCTAACTGAGGTTGAGGAGTTAGGGAGTGATCCCCTCCACATCATAGAGGACTCCGTTTCCACTCCCGAGAGAGAGGCTTCACCCTTAGACCCTCATATAGAGACATTCTTACCTTCCGAGGGTGAACTGGTCATTGGTGAGTCTTTAGCTAGCTGGCTAAGGGTGGGTCCACTTCTAGATGTCTCCATTCCTTGCTATACACCCATGGGACCAGCCCTCCCAATAATACCCCTTAACTCCTTTCACACCACTTTTCGGTCCTTCTGCTTTCTTGAAAATGTGAAGGACTTCCTTAGGAGTTTAGATTATCAATGGGAGTTGACTTATATGTTGACCTTAGGGTCTGACCAACCCTATAGTCATAGCTTTACACTCCCTGCTTTGGGGTCTATTACCTCGGTCTACACCATAGGACATATCACATCCGAGGTCCTTTTATTATTTCCCATACCCGTGGAGGTTGATTTTGTCCCCGCTTATGTTTTCACGGTCCCGAGGGAGGAACCTTGCCTTCCTTGCCTTCCTCATGAGCCTCTTGCCCCATACATGAGAGTGCCTGAAGGTGATTATCTGCACCTGGGCGAATGTCGCACATGGGCAAGTATAGTGAAGGGACCTGTCGGGAGGGGTCATCATTTCTTTGACCCTTTCGATCCCCTCCCTAGTGAGCCTCTCGACCCATATTCTTTTCCCCACCTTGTCGAGGAGGTCCACTATCATACACCACCTAGGCCTTCTAGTCAACACCTCACCTTACCGGCATCCAGATGCCCGAGCTTAGGAGGCCAGGGACACATGTCTCTTCCCCATGTTTCTTCATGTCCACCATCATATAGGGGTTTGTCTCATATAGGGAATGTCATGAGTGAGTTTGGGCAATTTAGTCCCCATGAGTCTACCACATTCCGTAGGACACCCATGCATGATAGATACAACTTTGGTTGTCCTGGTCCTCCCCGTGTTGTCCAGTCATGTAGGCGTCATAGACATGCTGGGTCTATGTTTGGATGCCCTGGGCCACCACTGCATTCACATAGGTATGAGTCAACACAGCTAGTTCGGAGTCTGCATCATCACCACCTCGAGGCCAGCAACGCACGTTATAAGGATCTAGCTGATGCGCATCGACGCACCCGTGAGTTCCAAGTGGGAGAGTACGTCATGATCAGGGTTAGACCTGAACGGTTCCCTTCGGGGGCCGTGAAGAAACTCCAGGACCGCGGTGCAGGACCCTTCCGAGTTCTGAAGTGAATAGGGTCGAATGCGTATGAGATTGAGCTACCAGATGACTATGGGATCAGTTCGACGTTCAATGTCTCTGATCTGGTGGCATATCGGGATCCCGCGGTAATTCCCAGTGAGCTTTTTGGGCCTACCCCTCCTGTTGAGAGCATTACACCATCTGAGCGTCCACCTCCTCCAGCCCCATTACAGACACGCGAGCATATAGATTGCATACTGGATGAGCAGGTGACCACGACCAGGAGCGGAGCCTACCAGCGCTTTCTAGTGCGTTGGAGAGGGCACCCTGCGACAGACGACACCTGGATCACACGTGGAGAGCTGGAGCAGATCGACCCGGACCTGCTGGAGCGTTACTTGAGCGACCGTGACCCTTACTCGACGGGGTCGAGTTCTTCCCACCCGGGGAGAATTGGTGAGGACACGCGCCGCTTCACTCGACGGAGCACACGGAGCACGCCGGCATCCCTTTGGCTCGACGATCATTTAGCAGACTAGCAGAGTTATCCCCATTTATTTCATGCTTTAGGCCATGTTGGGCCATGGATTAGTCCCTGCGTGGACACTTCTATCTAGTTGTAGGCCTTTGTAGGCCAATTAGACATCTTTTGTGCTTTGTAGGCTTATTTAGAGGGCAAAGGGGTTAGTGGGCCATCTTGTGCTCCACTTCTCTTGGCCCATTTGGGGTTTGCGCACCCAACCCCTAGGGTTAGGGTTTTGGGCGCACCTCTCACCTCCTCCAAGTGGAAGAGGTGGCAGCCGCCTTCCCCTTTCTCCACTCCCTCCTTTGGCCGCCCCTTCCTTTGATCCCTCCTTGATTGGAGGAACCTCCTTGATTGAAGGAGAGATTCCCTCCTTGATGGGAGGAGAGCTGGCCGCCCCTACCCCCTCCCATTTGCGCCCCCATCTCCCCATTTGGTGGTAGAAACCCTAGCTCCCCTCCCCAACTATATAGTCTTAGCATTTTCTTTGGAGGAAATTAATGAATACATGAAATATTTTGATTGAGCAGCCATTTGCGCAGCCACCCCTTGGAGAGGGCGAACCTCTCTTCCTCCTCTGCTCCTGCGACGGGAGCAACCCCGGGGTGCGACTCCCCATCCCCTCGGTGCGACGCCGAGGTTCTTCCTCCCTTCTACTTCGTCTCCGGTTCGAGTTCGCGTGTTCCAGATTCGGCCCCGAGTTGCAGCGGCGTCCCCATCCGGTGCAGGTCTAATCCGAGCCCCTACTTTTTTTGGTGGATACTTCTACGAGTCGGCAGCGCGTGGGCTTTGGTTTCGCCTCGATCCGAGGTCGGCACCACCCGTGGCGAGTTTTCTCGTGAGCTAGCGCAGGAGCCTCCCTCTCTGCGCGCCCAGATCCACCCTCCTTCTTGCGAAAATCCCACAGGACGGAAAACTCCGATTTTGGAGCTGATTTCTTCAGGGTTTGTACCTCTCGTCGTCCTCTTTCCAACGCCGCCAACCTCGTCTCGTTCCGACGTCCGAGCTGTTCGTGGCATCCGTTCCCGTGAGGTCGCGCGGGTCTGCCCAGTCCACCCGGTGCCAGGACAACCGGCGATTTCCAAAGTTCACAGCGCCCAACCACGACCAGATCTGATCGAGCTCTTTGGTCCGGACCTGCTGCTCTGCGGCCCCGACATCCTCCCACAAGCGGGGCCTTGTTCGCCTACCGGAACAGCGAGTTACCATTTTCTCCGCTCGATAGCGCAGTTCTGGGAGCAGATTCCTTGTCCCCACTTGCAGGTGCGGCCACGGCTTCCACGGACGGAATCTGAGCACGCCTTTTGGCCGAGGCTTCCTCCTGCGACCTAACTACGCGCCCTCACTGACGGCGCCCCAATCGGACTCCGGATCCATTCGTGGGAACGTTTACCACCGAGTCGCGCGTTGCTGCGATCCTGCCGATCGTCATCCGGACCCTCCTCGTGGCCAACCCTTCACCGAGTGCCGCCCGTCAGCCCGTGTATCGGCCGCCCCGAATGGAATTGTTGTAGCCTGTTATATCCCTACGAGGAGTGGGCACCATTGCTGGCTTGTACCTATTCTTTCATTGTGTGTATCGGGGTTGTCGGTCTCGGCCGGGGTTCCTTCCCCACGCCTAGGCGTGGAGGTACGTGCGACGCTCCCCCCCCCCCCCCTTGGCATTTTGCTTTACTAGTATGTGATCTTGTATGCCGCGTGAGAGTGTAGGGATCCTAGCTAGCATTCAACACCGCGAGATCGTGAGTGAGAGTATCCCATTCCGTGGCCCTAGTCGAGCACCGAGCTTGGACTAGACTCCTATAGTTGCGCGTCGGCTCCTTTGCCGCTTTGATCCACTCGCTTCCCTCATAGGGACGACCGTGGACTTGGGTTTCTTGTTGAGAGACACCTCTCTTCGGAGGAATAGTACGGAGGTCGATCTCTCGGCTTGCCTTGTCACGTGTGAGTGCTGGCCACACTTGGTCTTCATCATAGGTTTAGTCCATTTGTCAGTTCCGTCCCGCATCAGGGGGGGAGGTGAAGGGCCAGGTTTGCCCAAGGGAGGGGAGAAGAGAGAGAGTGGGGCTCGCCCCCTAGAGAGAGAGAAAGAGAGAGAGCTAGTGAGAGAGAGAGAGAGAGCTAGAGAGAGGGGGGGCACAATTCTTGTGGCAAATTTTACTCAAGTATTCATTAGCTCAAAATGGAGGGTTTGGGGCCCTATTTATAGGGAATCCCCAATTTACAATAAGTCCCTGCAAAATAGATAACTGACACAAGACTAGGGGAAGGAAAAGAGGAAGTGGACCAAGCCCAAGGATTCGGGCCCAGAACCCACATGAAGACTACTAAACATAGGGAAATAAACACGTAACCTAGATACTGGACTCAGCAAATTACATCATAGTGACTCAAAATAAAGGTAACAAGTGCACAAAGATGATCCTCTAGGTGCTGCAGTGAGCGGTGAAGTGATGGAGCTCAGGACTGGATCTCGTCGGAGGGGAGGGAGGTCCCGAGCCAGAGGGAATCGTGAGTGATGCCCTCATCAATTCCCCCGGGCCGCGAAGAGCTTGACTCTGTAGAGTAGAGGTCCTCCCTGCTGTGATACTGCTCCAAGAGGTCGGGGTCCAACTGCTGAAGGTCCTCCCGACTCACCCAGGCGTCATCCGAAGGGGGCCGTCCCTTCCACCTGACCAGGTATCGCTCATACGCCTTGCTCCGTGTATTGGTGACTTCTTCATCTAATATCTACTCCACTTGATCACGTTGGTTTCTCAAGTTGGGTGGAGCTTTCTGAGGTGTGGGGGCGCTCTCAAGGGGTGCAGTAGGCTGGATCTCCTCACTGGGTGTCACCGTGGGGCCCTTGTAGGGTACCAGGTCAGCCACATTGAATGTGGGACTTACTCCGTATTCTTCAGGGAGGTCCAACACATAAGTATTGGTGCCAAGTCGTCTCAGTATCTGGAAGGGGCCGGCTCCACGAGACCTCAACTTTGAGGTATTCCCAGGGAATGTCCTCTCAGTTCTCACCATCACAAAATCACCAGTTTGGAACTCTTGGTGGCGGCGGTGGGAATCAGCTGACTTCTTGTAAATCTCATTGCTCTTATTGATGTTTTTACGAATATTCTCATGTAACTCTCTAAGGTGTTGTGCAAAAGACTCAGCAGTGATGGATACCCTAGCATGAGGGGGTAGGGGAATGAGATCTGTTGGTTTCCTGGGCTTGTAGCCATGCACAGCTTCGAAGGGACTCATGCCTATGGACCTATTGGTGGAATTATTGTATGCAAACTCGGCTTGAGGCAGAATGAGATCCCAATTTTCAGGGCGGTCCTCAACAAGGCACCGCAGGAGATTCCCTAGGCTCCGATTGACGACCTCGGTCTGGCCATCGGTTTGAGGGTGATAGGCCGTGGAAAATTTAAGCAGGGTCCCCATTAGATGCCAGAGGGTCTGCCAAAAGTAGCTTGTGAACTTCACGTCCCTATCTGAAATGATGGTTTTGGGCAAACCATGGAGGCGGACCACCTCATCAAAGAACAGACGGGCCACATGGGAGGCGTCAGAGGTTTTAGAACAGGGGATGAAGTGGGCCATTTTTGAGAATCTGTCCACTACAACAAAGATGGAGTCATGTTTCCTCTGGGTCCGAGGTAGCCCTAACACGAAATCCATGCTCAGGTCCTGCCATGGCCGATCCGGGACGGGTAGAGGGGTGTATAGGCATGTGTTCTGCCTGACTTGCTTAGCAGTCGCACATGTGCGACATTGCCCCACAATTTTGGCCACATCCCTTTTGAGACTGGGCCAATAGAACTGTCCTTCAACCAAGGCAATGGTTTTGTGAACCCCAAAGTGCCCAGCCAGGCCTCCTACATGTAATTCCCAGATTAATAAAACCCGCAGTGAAGTTCTAGGTATGCAAAGTCTATGCCCTCTGAAGATGAATCCGTCCTCTAGGATAAAACCCTGGTGTTCTTGGGGTGAGTGGGTGATTAGGTTGGCATGGACATGTCCAAAATCGGTGCAGTTTGGGTATTCCTCTTTGAACCCAATCGAACCCTATTACTTCTACCCAAATGGTAGCTAGCAGGGAGATCCTCCTACTGAGTGCATCAGCAGCACGGTTTTCACTTCCGGCCTTATGTTTGATCACAAATGTGTAGGCCTGGATGTACTCGACCCATCGGGCATGCCGGGCATTCAGTTTCTGCTGGGAGTTGAGGTTTTTTAGGGCCTCATGGTCGGAGAATATGACAAATTCCTTGGGCAGGAGGTAGTGCCTCCAATGGCGGAGGGATTGCACCACCGCATAAAATTCCTTGTCATAGGTAGAGTACTTCACCCTGGCATCACACAACTTCTCACTAAAGTAGGCCACTGGATGTCCCTCTTGGCTGAGGATCCCGCCAATTCCTACCCCGGAGGCATCACAAGTCACCTCAAAGACTTTGGAGAAGTCAGGGAGGCATAATACTGGGGCTTGGGTCATCCTCTCTTTGAGCTCCTGGAAGGCCCTAGAAGCCGACTTGGTCCATACAAAGGTCCCCTTTTTAAGGCAGTCGGTGATAGGGGCTGTGACTGTGCTGAACCCACGGATGAATCTCTGGTAAAAGGTGGCCAATCCATGGAAACTCCTGACCTCATGGAGGGTGCGGGGCTCCGGCCAGTCAATGATAGCTCGGACCTTCTCGGGGTCCATGGATACTCCCTTAGTAGAAACCACATACCCAAGGAAAGTGATGGACTCAGTCAGAAAGTGGCACTTCCCTGGGTTGGCATAGAGACTCTCTTTCTTAAGGACAGCACAGACTTGCCTAAGGTGGTTGAGGTGGGCCTCCCTAGTCTGGCTGTAGATAAGGATGTCACCGAAATAGACCACTAGGAAGACTCCTATGTAAGGTGTAAGGACCTCTGTCATGAGACGCATGAAGGTACTTGGGGCATTTGAAAGCCCAAAAGGCATCACTAGCCATTCATAGAGCCCATCTTTGGTTTTAAAGGCAATTTTCCATTCATCCCCGGGCCTTATCCTAACCTGATGGTAGCCACTTTTGAGATCTATTTTGGAAAAAATGGTGGCCCCGGCTAGCATGTCAAGCATATCGTCAAGTCTAGGTATGGGAAACCTATATTTGACTGTGATCTTGTTGATGGCCCTGCTGTCGACACACATTCGCCATGTCCCGTCTTTCTTTGGTGTGAGGAGGGCTGGGACAGCACAAGGACTTTTGCTAAGACGGAGGAAGCCTTTTCTAATGAGTTCCTCCACTTGTCTCCTCAATTCAGCATGCTCAGTGGGGTTGAGGCGATAGTGGGGAAGGTTTGGGAGGGTGGCCCCTGGGACAAGGTCAATAGCATGCTGGACATCCCTCATGGGTGGCAGTTGATCGGGGAGCTCTTCGGGGAACACATCCTTGAATTCTTCTAAGAGAGGGTGGATTTCCACGGGATGAGGGTTGGAGGGGGTGGGTTCCCCGAGGCATATGACTACAGCGTATACGGGTGTTCCGAGAGCTACCTCTTCCTCGAGTTCTTGTCTAGTGATGAGGTGTAGGCCCTTGGTGGGGTTCTCATGGGTGGACGGTTGACTTGTTGGTTGGGTTGGGGGTGATGAGACCCTTGGGCTTTGAAGTGGTGTAGGGAGAGTTCCCTTGGAGGGTGGTTCCTTTCGGGGTGGGGAAGGGTTGAGGCGAATGGTCTTCCCCTCGTGTTCAAAGGTGCAGGTGTTCGTTTTCCCATAGATGGTAGCATTAACATCATATATCCAAGGTCTCCCTAATAGGATGCTTCCTACATCCATAGGTATGATGTCACACCATATTTGTCCTTGGTAGGATGAAAAGGTGACGGGGATAAGACAACATGTGTTGACGGGTAGGGAATGGTTGTTTATCCATGATACCCGATATGGTTTGGGGTGGGGTGTTGGGGTAAGCCCTAGGAGCTTGACGGTGTCCGGGGACACGACGTTGACACAACTTCCGTTGTCTAGGATGACCTTCCTAACATGGTTCCCGATTTTGATGAAGGTGTGAAAAATGGAAGTCCTCCGCCAGTCGTCCTCTTGAGGTTGGGTAAGGGTGCACCTTATCACCCCTAGGTGGGTGGAGTGGGGGTCATCTTCTACACCTTCCTCAAAGAATTGTTCCTCGTATTCCTCTTCCCACCCTAAAGCAGCCTCGTGTTCCTCAATAGTATTCTCATGGGTTTCCTGGGATGTGGTAGGTCCGCCCTCAATAACAAGGTTTGACAACCCCTTGGAAGGGCATTGGGAGGCTATGTGGCCATAACCATGGCACTGAAAACACTTAACCGTACTACTCCCTGGGGTCTTCCCTTTGGAGGCTTCCTCCCTTCGGGGAGGAGGGTTGGATGGAGTGGCCTTTGTGGGGGTAGGATTGGTTGGCTAGGGGTAGGGCCGAGTAGGGGTTCCCCCACTGGGAGGAGGTGTTCTCAATAGGGGAGGGAGGTTGGGTCGGGGTCCCGGGCTCTTGGGGGGGGCAAACCTTGGGTTCCTAGAAAACCTTTCTACATCCCGGGCTATTTGATAGGTAACCTCAAGGCTATGAGCTTCCCTCATGAAAAGTTCCCATTTGATGTGGGGAAGGAGACCATTCCTAAACCGGGATAAAGTGACGGCTGGCTCTTCGACGACACCACACCTTAAGAGGTATGAGTCAAATTTTTCTATATACTCTTCCACGGTCTTTCCCTCTTGGGTAAGGCCTTGCCACTCGTCAAGGAGGAGTTGGCTATAGGAATTGGGAAGGTATTTGTTTCTGAGTTGGGTTTTCATGTCAAGCCAAGTGTCAATGGGTTCCTCCCGCCTAATCCTCCTTTGGCTCTCTACCTTTAACCAATATGTCTTGGCTAGTTTGAGAAGGTGCATCTTGGCCAACCTAACCTTTCTCTCCTCGGACATTGGGTACCAATCAAAGTATTGGTCCATGCCATGCTCCCATTCTTCATAGGCACTTGGGTTATGGGACCCGTCAAAATTCGGAGCATCTACCTTGATCATTCTTAAGAGGAAGTCATCCGGATCCTCTCGTGGTCGCCTCTCTTGGTACCGAGGTTGTGGGGCCCTCTCTTGCTCACGATACCACTCATTCTCTAGGTCTTCCCTTTGATGTTCAACCCGCGGAGGCGGAGCCCTGTGGACATGATTCCTAGGTGGGACCCTAGCTTCTTCTAATCTCTCTAATCGAGTGGAAAATCCATTCATTTGCTCCGTGAGGGCTTGAATGGCAGCCTCAAGTCGATCCGTAGGAGCTTGGGGAGCTTCCCTAGGGATGTTTTGGTTGCCTTGGAAATTGGGATCCATGGGTGGATCGGAAGGAGAAGGATCGGGCCGGTATATGGTACCCCTACGGGTGGACATGCACAAGGACAAGGTGACCGACATGGGATGGTAATGCAATTGCCCTAGGACCTAGGCTTGTAGAGACAAGTCTAAAACTTGCTCTGATACCACTTGATGTGACACAATGATGCAAAGGCAGCAAATGACAATGATCCCTTGGACTTAATTCGCAATAACAATCACAAGAGTCGAGAGCAACTCGAGAGTCGCCGTTACACCGCGCACACCCGCTTCCCGTGGTGACTCGGTGATGCCGAGTCGAGGTAGTGGAGAAAGCCCCTGGCTGGCTAGAGGGCCAGCACCACTTAGGTTGACCCTCCCGAAGGTATGAAGCCCACAAACGAGGGCGGTCGGGTGCCTTGGGGGCACTAGGTCACTCACTCACTATGGCCACGGTGACCACACAAGAGTTAGTGGCTCCGGGAACGGGCGCTCTCTCACCGACCAGCGAACAAGCTTTACGGATATGAAATGAACAGAAATAACTGGAGCAAGGGCAGGAGCTCACCTGGTTGGTTTGAAGAAACCAACCCCGATCGGAGACGAGGGCGAGCGGGGAAGTGTGGTTCCTCGCACACTGCGCCAGTGAAGCTTCAATCCTGTTTTGAATGATTACAATCACTACACCTCGCGTAGGAGGGTGAACTTAGGGTGGGGAAAATTAATTACACTTAAACACTACCTCCACGTAGGGAGGGGCGGTAAGCCGGCCAGGCGGGAGAGGGAGATTCGCCGGAGGACGCACCGGTGTAGCCAAAATGGAATCTCCCTGCTTGCTGTGATGGCTGACTGCCAGTTTCTGTAGAGGCCGTAGATCACGTTCTAGAATTTCTCTGAAGACGAGACCAGCTGGGAAATCTTCGTATCTTGAACCAGGATGCTTCAGAATTTTCTCAATTTCTTCGGCTGCAGTGGCTGGTCTGGGTCGAGCTTCGAACAAGGTGGCAGTTTCTGGACGCAACAGCTACCTGACATGAACAGTGACTCGCAGAAGTTGTCCCGGCCGCTCCCGGGCACCAAATCTTGAACCGTTGAAGTTGCTGGAACTGTGGACGGACCCTCTTCGCAGGAAAACTGGTGGGGAAGCCGTCTGAGTCGGGGTGGACTGGGGGACGCCGATGAGTGGCAGCAGGTCGCTGCAGGTTGTGGGAGACAGACCCAACCAGTCGAGGGAGAAAAACGAAAACTCTGACCTCCGGATGCCGAACGCACTTCTGCTTCTTGATCCAGAAAGAGGACAGGTGGAGGAAGATATTTGTAGAAGGACTCGTGGCTTGAATCTTCCACCGTCGGCCGTGGTGCAGCTTCGAACCGGGTTCAGGAACTCTGCTGAGGGAGCTCTGCGCAGTCGGGGGAGATTGGCTCTCCCGGACAGCCCCGAACTCGAACGGGATGGAATCACCTCGCCTGCGAAGAGGACTGGACGCCCTTTCCAGAAAGGTTTGGTACGCCCCCAAATGTCACCGTGTGAACTCGGGGAAGCTTCTGCAAGACGAGTCTTTTTCTGCCACCTGCAGACTTGGCCAATTGAAAGGGATGGTGGTGGAGCTAGGCTAAAGGGAATGGAGATTTAGCAATGGTGGGAAGGCTGGTGGTGATGGTAGATGGGGGTGGGATGTTTGGGGATGATGAGTGGGGTGGAGCAGGGGATGTGGAGTTCCAAAAGGGTGGAGGGGAGGGGTGAGGGTCGCAGCTATGAGAGGGGGATGGAGGGGCCGGCCAAGGCTAGGGGGTGAATAGATGGGGAGGGCTGGTGCGCAAGTTGTGGTGGGATAGGGGTTTGATGGCCTTGGGGATATGAATGGATGTGTGGGGGAGTGGAATGGTTGCTAGGGAAGAGGGAAGGTTGCCTTGGAGGTTGAGAAATTGTATGGGGAATGGGAAGGGTTGCCTAGGGTGGAGGAGGTATTGAAGGGAGTTATGGGCCTTGGGAAGATGAAGGGGTGGAGGGTTGAGGTGGCAGCTGAGGTGGCAAGGGGGAGGGGAGGTGAAGGGCCAGGTTCGCCCAAGGGAGGGGAGAAGAGAGAGAGTGGGGTTCGCCCCCTAGAGAGAGAGAAAGAGAGAGAGCTAGTGAGAGAGAGAGAGAGAGCTAGAGAGAGAGGGGGGGCACAATTCTTGTGGCAAATTTTACTCAAGTATTCATTAGCTCAAAATGGAGGGTTTGGGGCCCTATTTATAGGGAATCCCCAATTTACAATAAGTCCCTGCAAAATAGATAACTGACACAAGACTAGGGGAAGGAAAAGAGGAAGTGGGCCAAGCCCAAGGATTCGGGCCCAGAACCCACATGAAGACTACTAAACATAGGGAAATAAACACGTAACCTAGATACTGGACTCAAATAAAAGCAAATTACATCGTAGTGACTCAAAATAAAGGTAACAAGTGCACAAAGATGATCCTCTAGGTGTTGCAGCGAGCGGTGAAGTGATGGAGCTCAGGACTGGATCTCGTCGGAGGGGAGGGAGGTCCCGAGCCAGAGGGAATCGTGAGTGATGCCCTCATCATTCTTCAAGCTGTTAGTCAGCAGAGCAAGCTGTGTCGCTCAGTGGTAGCAGAGGATTGGTTCCTCTAGACGGCCAAGCTGTATTGCCCAGCAGACGGTGAAGCTATAATGCCCAGTGGTCAAGCTGTTAGTCAGCGGTTGGCTAAGCTATAAGGCCCAGCGCAAGCTGTTAGTCAGCGGTTTGTTGGCAAGCTGTGTCACCCAGCAGTTTTCAAGCTGTTTGGCAATGGAGTCCACACTCTGGTTTGAGTGTGGGGTGGATGTAGGTCT